>JAJJWW010012289.1:0-528216 GCA_023531295.1 Papaver armeniacum | reverse complement strand
CGCAAGAATATCCCGCAAACCTCCTCATGTCAATCAACAAACACATTAAAAGATGCGAATATGAGATTCTACCTAAAGGAACAGCCTAGCGTGTAAAAGCACTAATCAAGTTTAATTCCCTAGATGCATTAAGTTCTGTGAAATCAGGCCGATCAAAGCAATTGAGCGTGGAAAGCGCGCACTAATTCAATTTAACAAAGGTTGCGATTCACATATGATCATAAGAATATATCACTACAAACTATAATCATATTATGCTACTTGTATTCAAGGAATATCAGCTTTGCGTATAATAAACCCTAAACTAGCTTAATAGATGTGATTAGGAGTTCTACCAATTTGCAACTTGACAAAACAATCAATCGATCATAAAACAATATTTTTGAGAGAAATTTGCAAGCGATAAATATGAGACAAAACTAATATATTCGAATCAAAGAATCATGCTTTGTGAAATCCAACTATTCCATAACCAATAATAAACTTAGGTACTCATATTCAAGGTTCATAACAAGAAGAAGAGAAAAGACTTCATGGTTCTAAACCACAGAATAAAGTAGTGAGAGAGATAATAAAGCGTGGTAGATCCCTCTGAAAAGATAGAAGTCCTACTCTTTCATATATTCATCAATTTCCATAAAGGATATCCTTCCAAAATTAGGTTTTGTCTTAAGTCCATTAGTTGGAAATTCACGAGCCCGCATGGAGAGAAACCGTGTGAAATTGTCCCAAAAGCGCTCGTAGGAAAAGCTGGGATTATGGCCGAATTGGCCGGGAGAGTCGCGGAAAACCAGCTCGAGTGGCCGGCAAAGTCAGGCAGAGCCACCGGTCAAGCGAGTCGGAGCAGTAAGGGTCGGCTCGGTCCAACGGTCGGATCGGTCGGGCCAGTGAGTCGGAAGGTCAGAGACCAGAGTCAGGTCTTTGCCGTGTTGCCTTGGGTAGTGGTGGCCCGGCCTTGCTCGAGCCATTGCCTGAGCTGGCTGTCAGGCCATGCACCATGAGTGTCATCCTTGACCATGACGTCTATGACCTTTTGTAGCTTCAGTTTCGGCACGAACTAGCTCATAACATCATTTCAGCTTCATAGCTTCTCACGGATTCCTAATTCCCCGCACCTCAAGAATCCATCGACAACTCTTGCTTCTCATCGATTCAATTCCCCCTGCAACAAGAATCCACTCGACCACCTAAGCTGGGCCCCATTTGCTTGTGCTTTGCCCTGCAGCATTGTTTCTCTAGCCAAACACCACCTTGAACCAGTTGCACACCGCAATGCTCAGTCCCTCACTTGCGGTTGCAACTCCACTCTGCGGCTTCATGCACATCGGCCTTATTTCCTCTCCACTGAGTTCCTCCATGCCAGCAACACCACCACCTTGTCTCGGCTCCAACCTAATGCATTCCATCTAACCCCCATCTCCTCACTGTGAACCATAGGCAGAATGTAGGTAACCATCACATGTTGCTCCTTCACGACAATAGATAGCTACCGCCACACGGCGGTAGCGCCGACCTGCGCAGTCGCGGATTGAAGCTCATAAGCAACACCAATCGCCCAGAGCGCACGACTGTAAAACCACGGCGAAGCTTCGGTTGGATCCTTGCACTGTCCCACGCATAATCGCCGCTAACTTGATCGGTCCACTGAATAACTACTCGGCAACTCCGCGCATATGTTCGATCTCATCCTTCTTTTCTTCTGCCACTTGCAGACCACCGCTGCGACCGGCTCAACTCTTCTCGAGCGTCTCGCATCCTGTGCCTGACTCGTTCGAGCCTCGGCACCATATGCACCGAGTACATCCAAACTTCACCGACACTGCAATTGCTTACGGCTCCACGAGACCTGCAATCAATCTTTACGAGTTATCACAAAACCACATGCGATTCTGCCGTCTCCATTTCTTCCCAGTTTATCTCTCCTGCATGATGTTCCATGGCAAACATACACCACCATTTGTAGTAACAACTCTTCCCCGGAATGAGCGACGACATCACGAGATCAACCCCATTCATTCTTGACTCACGACTCTAATTCAAATCCTAGCAACAACCACAGAACAACTTCACACTCTATATTGAAATCGAGACTCGAACCCATCTCTTCTTAACAACTCGTCTCGAATCCTCAAATACAAACCCGGCACCAACCCTAGCTACGATTCTTGCCCAAATCCAATTCCATTCATCACACGAGTTCAACCACTGGGGACCATCATTTCTCTCTTCCTGTGTTCGATCAACACAATCATGCGAACCTTGACTTGCCTGCTACCGATTTCCAATTTCTCAAACTCTTCTCGAGTGATTATGACAATAATCCTCAAGTTCTGCTCAAACCACTGGCTTGTTTGTCACAGACCCATCTTCGTACTGTCTTGAACTCTCAATGGTTCACTTTCATCACCTGGATTCTATCTGGGATTTATGATTCTTCCTCGGATTCAATTGAACGAGAATGCGCCATTAATCATGTAGGGGAGATTCTTTTGGAATTGGAAATTAAGTCATTAGGAGAGAAACTTGGAGAGTGTTTGTAATCCTTAAGTGTAATTCTATCTTCCTGTCAGTTGACTTTAAGAAAATAATTATTAAACATTTTTAGTTATTCATCTTTCAATGGATTAGTTAAGTGAATTATAGTGAGGGGTGTATTGTGGGATTTCCTGCAACTACAATTTTATATATAACTTTTGTATTTTTAGTATCTCTAATATCAGATATTGATAAAACTATATAATGAGTGTGATTTTTCATTTAAATACAGGTTGTTGGAGCCTGGAAGAGCAGTTATTTTGTCCACTTGATTTTTAACACAAGTATATAATTTCTGAAGAAAGATATGTTAGCGCATCTCATTAATTACATCTTCTTCGACGGGAAGAAATTCAAACGCTTTGCACTATTTACAGTTGACACTCTATTTTATATTCATATCTTTTTTTTTTTTTTATCTCTAATGTCATAAATCAATACAACTATATAGTATTTGCGATTTTTCATTTATCTACAAGAAAATGGACTCTGGAAGAGCGGTTGAGTTGGCCGCTTGATTTTTAATGCAAGTATATGGTTTCTGAAGAAAGATATATTCGTGCATTTCCTTGATAACATCTACTTTGACGGGAAGCACTTCGTATGATCTGCACTATTTAGAATTGACAACTATTTAAGATTAATATCGTGATTTTTTTTAGTGTCTCTAATATCATATATCGATACCTATATAGTAAATATGATTTTTCATTTAACTGCAATAAGTTGGATTCCGGAAGAGTAGTTAAGTTAGTCGCTTGATTCTTATTACAAATATATAATTTCTAAAGAAAGATATATCAGTGCATTTCCTAAATTACATCTTCTTTGATGGGAAGCACTTCATATGTTTTGCACCATTTAGAGTTGGCAATTTATTTTATATTAATATCGTGTTTCTTTTAGTGTCTCTAATTTCATATATCGACACAACTATAAAACGAGTGTGATTTTTCATCATATAACTACCGATTTCTTTTGTTTTATATACATGAACTACATACTGATGTCAAAGGTTGGTATTTCAAATGTAATTTCTTAAAGACGACTTCTTAATCTCCAACACTTTATACAATGCGTAATAGGTGAATTTGGTTTCATAAGTTAATCTACTAAATAATAATTAGTGTTCTCATTATACACTGCACTTGTTAGTTGGGACCCTTTGGGACGGGCCTGTCTCACCAAATGGGGATCAATTCCCATCGTATGCCGTACGTAAAGCTGGTTAAATACTAAAAAAATCTTATTACACTTTTGTATTTATAGTTTAAACTATATTATTTTACCTATTTATTTTAGTTTATTTATAAAATTATAAAATTGATTATTGTTTCATTATATTGCTTGAAATTAGTTTACAAAACCATGTGAGATCTTTAAATAATAATAGTATTACATATTTGATAATTAGAAATTTCTAATTACAAAGCTTTAATTATTAGTTGTTAATCTGTTGGATAGTAATTCTATCGTAGCTTATTAGATTTTCATTGGGACGGGTGCGGGGCGAAGCCCCGCCTCAGTGGACATGGACCAAAAGGGTAAAATATTCCAGCAATCCCGGTGCGTAGCACGGGTTTGAAACTAGTGTATCTAAGAAGTAAACGACGAAGGAGGAAATAATTTTCCGCGGGATTGATCTTAAAAATTTGAAAATGTAGTCCTTTGATAATCACCAATCTTATAGGTTAAATTTTTTGAATCAATTTTCCGCGGGATTGATCTTGATGGGTATTTGTTGTTATGAGTTCATCAATGATTTATTTGCTCTGCTTCTAACTTGATTGATCCTTATATGAAAAATATCGAAAATCAATTGAAATTAACCTTTGTAAAGATGACAAGAACCCAAAATCATAAAAATATACAAGATGAACTAATATATCTTGAGCATGAAGCGAACTTCACAAACAAATTTGATGGATTCATCTGTTAGTTTTAGCAATAGACGATAGAGAAAACGAGAAGGTAAGAGATTATGGTATGTCGCCCCTTCGCGTATTTTCGGTATATTTAGAATAAAAAGTCAAAGAGAAAACAAATAATACAAAACCGCTTGTTATTATTTGGCCCAGTGAGAGCGGCCGGAACGTGCACCCCGATTTTAATTATTAACAATACTTCTTGAATTCATCAACAATGCTAATTTTCAAAAATACAAATAAATTCGTTTTTTTGATAAAAACTTAGAATTAATCATTAATAGTCATTTTACAAGATATAAAACTATACAATAATAATCTAAAAAAAAAATTAATAATAAAAATCTCGAAGAATCTTTTTGTTAGAGCATGGCTCGGTTGAACCCACCAAGCGTTAGTATGTCAAGTTTGGTTGTCATATTTTAGTGAATCAAAACTCATGTTAAGAGTCGCTTGATTATGTACTAGAGTTAAACTTCGTATACGTTAGCTTGAAAGTATTAGGATATGAGACATTACAAGTATTGCGAAGACTTGAAGATGTGAAGAAGCAAGGAGCTACAACGACAAAAATCATCCTTCCACTTGAGGTTAGTGATATTTGACTTGAACTGTTTCATTCCCTAACGTATCTTTCAAGTCGTGCATATTGAAAACATAACTGCGAAGCATATTTGAACTCTAGATAGACATAGTATTAGGGAATACAATACGAGGTTTATTGCTTAACCATTAAACTTTGTAGATAAGACATCGCCATAATCATATGAATGCTATTGTGATTATGTATGGGTATGAGGTGAGGATTTCATCCTAGGGAACAATGTTTACATGTGTTCTAAGGAAGTAAGTTCATAAACTTGTTTGTGAACCGAAAAGGAAATTGCCAGGTGTTATTGGTTTTGTTATTCATTGCATATCTTATGAACAACCAATATGTGTGATAGAGTATAACCACTCACAACTTGTTGTGTTCTTGGTAGAACTGTTCACAAAGGCCTGACTTATGTATTGGTATAACTTTAATTAGTAAAACCGATCTTAAGTAATCACCTGTGGTATGATCGTATTTTGTATGTCTGACCTTGTAAGGGAAAGGGAACCGATCCTTGTAAGGGAAAGGGAACCGATCCTTGTAAGGGGTGCAATACATCAAAGGGAACCGATCCTTGTATGGGGTGCAACAAGGTTTATAGCAGAAAGGGGAAACGATCCTATGGACATGTGCAACACATATAAGTTAGATACCATATATATGTGGGGAACCGATCCTAGTACCTAGTCAACCGAATTTTTGGGAAGCTAGTGTGACTATGCACAGTACTCACATGGAGGTAGAACCGAAACTTTTTTTGGTATAACCGTAAACCCATGATTGTGATTGAATGTTGGTTTGATCAATCACATAGTTCTTGAAAGTCAGATGAACCAATTCTAAACTTGTTTGGAAGTGTGGCAAATCGGTTTCAAGGTTGTAAGTGTGAACGAGAACTTACAAAGTTAAGATGTCGATAAACTTTAAACACTTGCTGTGAATGTTTATTTCTATAATTGTTCAAAGATATTCCTTAACGGCTAAGGGAAGAGAATCCCAGGATCGAAACATAAGTAAGTTAAGAATCTTTTAATTAAGGTTATTAATTTCATTTTGTAGGGAAATTACATAATTAGTAATGTGCATTTACTAATTAGATTTTCCGAGAGATTTCGATCGTTATTTTTGGACAGAGCATTTCCAGGAATTATGGAAACCGAATTTGTGCTTTAATGAATATCTTGAGAATATTTTCGGTTTTGGTAATTCCATGGTGTCCAAACTTCCTTGTCTATAAATACACGAAGTTAGCCTTTCTAGCAAACTAATACTTCAGAAAAATGATTTACTCTTTTGTTGTTATTCTTAGTAGCCGCCTATCCGGAGAGGAGAGTAACCTAATTAGGCGAAATATCTTACGGCCGCTCAATTTAAAGTCTTCTTTGGGATTGAGAAGCTCTAGCGCGACCCGTTGATGGGAAACTAGATATTTGCGTTTATCTTTGTTTTCGATTGATTTGATTGACTAACGGTGGTTGAAATCTGATTGCACCTAGTTTTTTTATTCTTGAGAATCTTCTCTTCTGATATAAGATTCGCTCAAACTAGTTCAGAGTTTCGACATGGATCTTTAGACTGTTGTTAGTTCTAAAGACGACCTTGTGATAATCCATTGTTAACAGACTCCGTTAAATGCGTGATTGATCACAAGAGATTCAAGTGATTGTGTGCAGGATTTTATTGAAGATTTAAGAAGATTTGAAGACAAAGAAGATATTGAAGATCTGACTTCGTGTATTTATAGACAAGGAAGTTTGGACACCAAGGAATTTCTTTACAAGATCGTGTATTCATTTAAATCTGTTAAATATGAAGTATTTGGTTAGGAAGTATGAAGTATTAGTTGAATCGTGTATTTAAATCTGTATTCATACTTCATTTAACAGACTTCATAGAAATAAACATTCACAACACGTAAGTTCTCAGCACGATCTGAATACGTGATGTGAATGTTAAATACTTCATTTAACGTAGTTGCAGGATTTGATTACTTTACAAGATCGTGGTGGAGATCACGTATGAAGTATGCAATACTCATATTCCTAAATATGTTAGGAATCATTCTTATGTATGTCTTGAGTGACTTACATGTTCCTTTGGTAAACATAGGATTGTATATCATCTTGTTGTGTAACAATGATGCTAAGGCCTATGTAACAGGTTGTATCTTGAAAATGCATAAGATTTATCTTATGATTTGTATGAACCATGGCTATTGTGTTCTTTATAATTCTGTAATCTTGAATATACTTTGGAGGGCCTACCAAAATATATACGTGTACATTTTCAGATATAATTCTGTCAATGCTTCGCAATCTAGGATGCGATTTTGGAAAACATGTGTTCCTTCATGGAATAAGTTTTCGGTTAATAAATTTATTAACAATGGATTGCTTCATGCACCTCACAACTGTTTTAATGAAGCAAGTGATCTTTTGAAATATATGTTTTTTGATTCTAATGATATTTTCAATGAATATCGTATTTTGTTCAATTCTATCTCTGCATACTCTAATAAATTCTTGAATAAATTTCAAGTGATATTATCTCATTATGGTAATAAAAGAGTACACAGGCTATTGGACAAAAACATGGAATCAATCCGAAATAAAGGTCCAGTCCATAGAAAACCGGTTTTCCAAAAGAAAGACTTAGACACGAAATCGAAATTGTTTCCTCTCAAGTCACGGTTTCCGATTTTGAATGTTTTTCCTAAAAGTAGTTATTTCCGGTCTTTGTTGACAAGTCTTCCTACAAAATATAATCTCTTGTTATGTATTCAAACATATTGGGGAAGATTGCGCAACGTAACTAGGGTTTCTCATAATTTCGCAAGTATGGGAAAAAGGAAAACAAGAGAAGAGATCTCTGAAATTGATGAGTCTTTCATGAATCAACTTTTATCTCCCGAAGAAGTTGAGAAAATCAAGAATCCACACTTGATTGAAGGAAAGCATAATCTTACAAACTTTGTAGATAATACATGCTTTGGAAGATATCAATCTCTGAAGGGAGTTAGCTTCACTGAAGAAAAACGATTTGATCTGGATGTTTCGAAACCAACTATGTGAACTTTGTTCAAGAACGAATTTGGGGAATATGTTCGGATTTGAAAAATACTCTCCGATCTTGTAAGAATCTTTTATGGTAATATTCACAATATAAATCATGAAAATCTTACTTTTAGTACCCTGATTGGAAGTACATTTATTCACGTCAACAGAAAGATGATTTCGGAAATCATCAACTACAAGGTAAAAGGTCATATGATCACGGGTTCTGAAATTGAGCACGATAACATTTCAAAACTCATTACTGGTAAGAATGTTGAATGGAAAAAGGTAAGAATGATAACCAAAGACGTTCCCTTATATCTAAGGATTTTCGGTAAACTGGCCGTACCCACTCTCTATGCTTGCTCAAGAGATTCCTCTCAATGGAATAAAGATTTTGCTGAATTGGTTTATTACCTCATTGAAAGCAAGAAACAAATTGATATCTGTGGAATGATTATCAATCAAATATTTAAAATCATTGAATCTCTCAATGTTACGGGATTCCATAGAAATCTTGGATATCCCTGTCTCATCACCAAAGTGTGTGAAAAAGCAATGGGGAACAACTGTGAAGATGGGAAAGTGATTAAAACCATCTCTCAAGGAGTCATTAACCGGATGTATGGTGCTCAAAATGGATCAAGTATCTCACATGATCAAATCTACAGTAATGGAGATCTCATGTTTCACATCTTGCGTCTTGGAAGACAACTAGACTGTATTGTTGTTTGTACACAGAAATGATCCAGAAACTCTGGAAGGAATCATAGCAATCAATGATGAGTTCCTAAAATAAGAACAAAAGTTTGTGTCTGAAGAAGACTCTAATGAGCAAGTGAAAGAAGATTAAAACTCTTCAAGAAAAATAGACAGTAGTTTTTTGATTTATTTCAATAAAGTCTATCATGAATAAAACTATCTTATTATGAATAAAATTATTTGATTTGTAATTTTTCTTGCGATAGTTTTTGGTTTACATAGCCTGTGCTTAATTACCTTATTGCTATGTATTTTTATGGGATGTTTGATTTCGGTTTTACTACCTTAATATTCGATCTCATATTGTGAACCCTCATGGTTTGGGGGACTTTTTGATTTAGCGGGATTAAGTTCTAGCCCTAGTAGGTAGGATTTATCAAAGGATTATGAGGGGTTCTAATAGAAACAATATGTGAAAAAGTCACAATATGTTGAATCGGTTTTGGTTTAGCATAAAAGCATATGTGTTTCGACGGTTTTCAACTTTTGCTTGCAATTGTTAAAACCGGTTTTCAACCTTTCTTTGGTAAAGGTTGAGGTGTGTTGTTATTCTTTTGTTCACGCATAAGGATGAAAACCTGGTTATATTTCGATATCAATTCTCCCTGGACGAAGATGCAATCATATTGGAGAAGTGGATGCGAAATTTGATGTAACAATCTTGTTAGTTAATTGTTTTCCTGTTTAAGAAAAGCCTGAGTTTATATTATATATATATGTTGCTTTTGCTTAACAAAATTTCGGTTCAATTGATATTTATTCCATGATATGTGTGTGGATGTGTGTTTCAATTAGTTCCGGTTAAGAAAAACTATTGTTATCTTGCTTTATTGTGTGGTATCAATTGTTTAGGCTTACAAAATTTCGGTACAATTGATGTGTGTGTTTGATTCAATTGGTTCCGGTTAAGAAAAACTATTGTTATCTTGCTTTTGTATGGTATCAATCGTTTAGGCTTACAAAATTACGGTGCAATTGCGGTGCTTATAATGTCTATGTTGATTCAATTGCTTCCGATTTAGGTGAATAATTATGCAAGTTGATTTATTTTAGTTTGTATGAATTATTTATGGCTTAACGAAATAATATGTGTACGGGATGAGTTGTTTAGTCCAATTCGATTCCGGATAAGATAAACTAAGTTAATTCTGATCTTAGTTAGACTTATCGAAGTGAGGTTTCGGTTATTCAAGTCTAATCGAATGCCTAAACAAGAAATGCTAGTTAACTAACCTAGTACTTGTCTTGTTTAAAATTGAAAGGTCTAAGTTTATGGATAATTAGAACCTGATGAGAAAAATGGAGTTTATCTTTATTTTGGTCTTTTAGTCTTATCGAATTAAGCGGTTGTTTTTGAACAATCGGTTTAGCAAAGGGACTAATATGCTTAGTTGTTTTTGGTTTGCTAAAATAAATTGGAAAAATTGTTTCGGGCAATTGTTTCCTTGGTAACATATCAAAATAAGAATACTTGTAGTTTCGGTTTTGATATTGGTTATCAGAACATGATGTGTGGAACCCTCGTGCCTAACTCTACAGGTTTGCAAGTCTATTCTGAGATTTGTAAGATTCTTTTCGTGTTTTCCTTTATTTTTTCGTTTCTTTGTAATTTTTGTGACAAAAAGGGGGAGAAATATATGGAGTAAACAGGTGATGGTGGCATTGATATTTATATTGATTGGCATCGCTAGGGAAAAGAACATTGGTACTTGAATGTTTTTATCCAACGAAAGAGTGAAAGCACAGACTAAGGGGGAGTAACCTGTCATATGATTGGTATAACAAAGATGTGCGGATTGAATATCTACCTATCTTCCTTAGGGGGAGTAATAACTTTGTTATTATAATGTCAACAACGACATTTTCAAGGATTGAATGTAAGCAGTTTCACTGTGCTGTTGAATCGGGAATCAAGAGGATTGTAATGAATTATTGTAATTTGTTTATCCATATGATGTAAGAGTTTTGTAACTAAAATTGACAAAGGGGGAGATTGTTAGAGCATGGCTCGGTTGAACCCACCAAGCGTTGGTATGTCAAGTTTGGTTGTCATATTTTAGTGAATCAAAACTCATGTTAAGAGTCGCTTGATTATGTACTAGAGTTAAACTTCGTATAGGTTAGCTTGAAAGTATTAGGATATGAGACATTACAAGTATTGCAAAGACTTGAAGATGTAAAGAAGCAAGGAGCTACAACGACAACAATCATCCTTCCACTTGAGGTTATTTATATTTGACTTGAACTGTTTCATTCCCTAACGTATCTTTCAAGTCGTGCATATTGAAAACATAACTGCAAAGCATATTTGAACTCTAGATAGACATAGTATTAAGGAATACAATATGAGGTTTATTGCTTAACCATTAAACTTTGTAGATAAGATATCGCCATAATCATTTCAATGCTATTGTGATTATGTATGGGTATGAGGTGAGGATTTCATCCTAGGGAACAATGTTTACATGTGTTCTAAGGAAGTAAGTTCATAAACTTGTTTGTGAACCGAAAAGGAAATTGCCAGGTGTTATTGGTTTTGTTATTCATTGCATATCTTATGAACAACCAATATGTGTGATAGAGTATAACCGCTCACAACTTGTTGTGTTCTTGGTAGAAACTGTTCACAAAGGCCTGACTTATGTATTGGTATAACTTTAATTAGTAAAACCGATCTTAAGTAATCACCTGTGGTATGATCGTATTTTGTATTTCTGACCTTGTAAGGTAAAGGGAACCGATCCTTATAAGGGAAAGGGAACCGATCCTAGTAAGGGGTGCAGTACATCAAAGGGAACCGATCCTTGTATTGGGTGCTGATGAGTGCCAAATATTGCATATTTCTACACCTTTTTATTGGCATTTAACTCATCTTTTGTGCTTAGAAATCAGATATTATCCCAAATTCTGTATTTTCTCTGTTTTCAAGAATAAATACTTGTACTAATTAATTTTGTGTTTTTAGGTAGTGTTGATGGTGGATTTTCGTTCAAGGTTGACTTTGTAAAAAACCAGAAAAATCATGCGCTGACATCTTGTAAAAGATAAAGCCATTTATAAGTGTTGGATACTCCCTCACTTAATTCAGCCTTGTATTTCCTGTACTCATTATCAGTGTGGCATGATGACTGAGTGTTACTCTTATAGAGTAACACGAACCTCCAAGCACTATAATGAATCATTATCGATGTGGCATGAGACCGAGTGTTACTCATACGAGTAACACGAACCTCCAAGCACTATAATGAAACCATGTACGAAATACCCGTACGGGCCGATTCTCGGTGTGTTATACTAGCCCGAGCCCTCTCGGTGTGTTATACTAGCCCGATTGAGCCCCTCTCGGTGTGTTATACTAGCCCGATTGAGCCCCTCTCGGTGTGTTATACTAGCCCGATTGAGCATCCGGACTTGATCGTATCGGTCTCCTGGATATGATCTGATCGCGATCATCCAACTCCACAAGCATGATTGGATAACCACGAGATCAATTCCATCACCCCCAAGCAGGTATGGAATACACACGGCCTTAGCTTGCCAAATATGATCTGATCGCAGTCATCCAACTCCACAAGCATGATTGGATGACCACAGATCAATTCCATCACCCCCAAGCAGGTATGGAATACACACGGCCGACCCGCATGGTCGACCATTGGCCTTCGCTTGCCAAGAAACCGTCCATACCAAGCATTATGGGCGGAAAACCCTAAATTAGGGTTTTCGGCATATTACATGTGTTGCAAAACGGTCTCAACCGTCCATCTTCGCAGGCATAGATGGAGGGTGTAGATGTAGACTCAAAGGGCCCGGAGCATGTCGACACAATCACCGTGTGACCGCCACACACTTGACCAATCGGTCAAAGCCAACCATGGTTGGTTACAACAAAACCGTCCGCCCAAAAGAGCATGGTCGCGCGGCTTTGAAAGCCAAAATTAGGGTTCAAGCCATCACGCGCGTCCATCTTCTCCGGCACGAATGGAGGGTCACAGATTAGATTAAGCGGGTCCGGTTATACCAGCATGACCACCGTGGACCCATCTACCTCCTCTTGCGGTCGGCCAAGGCATATCATGCCCGGCCAATCCAAAACGCCCGCTCAAACATGCGTGGTTACACTTCCCAAATTGCAAATCGATCTCGACCACTCAACTTCACCGGACGAATTGGGTGGCTTAGATCGCGTTTTCATGAGACGGTGAGACATGGGCGTGAACATCAGCCCGCCACCTTCACGCCAAGCCAACCGGCCAAGACCGACCAAGCTAGGTCGTCTTGGAAAACGCGCCAAGAAGAGAGCATGGCGCGCGGCTTCTTTGCGGCATCAAACTCTTATCGCAAATCGATCTCAACCACTCAACTTTACCGGTCAAATTGAGTGGCTTAGATTGCGCCTTCTTGGGGAAACTGAAGTATGGACGTGCACACCGGCGTGTTGTCTACACACATGCCCCGGTCGGTCCTCTTCAAAACCTTTCCCATGCTTAGTTTCGACCAAGCTAAAGAGTGATGCTTGCGCACCTCTTTAAAAACCCTAATTTCATCAACGATCGCAGATGAGTGTCTCAAACATCATCTCATCCGTCCGCCTTCACCAGACTTGGTTATACAACCACAGTCGAGTTATTTGGTTAGTGAGGAGTCATTACCCATCACTTTACCACACCGCAATGCGACGTGCACATAAAATACACACGATACTTCACAAGTATCGACTTTACGAATAACGCAGTTATTCAATTCAGCATTACATGCTATCTTTCGTGGATCCACGATCCACATTCCGAACATCAATCATGTCACAAACCGGGGATGCATATCTTTGGGGTATTGGTCTGGCGGTTTACGCCGCGTGCGGCGTGCAACGCGCCATCACAAGAACGTGTTAGGAAGTCATGGACGGTTAGAGATGAACAGGAAAAGTGGGCAAGACTGGTCGTGTGTTACCGACACACAACTCCACTACTCCATCATTCCACTACCTCCACTTCCCACGAGAAACGTGAATGAGGCTCAATGACTTGTATAAATAGGGTCTCCACCCTATTTCCAACAACAAGGGAATAAGGGAGAACAACACAAGTTCAGACGACAGAAACCAAGTGTTAATACAAACCGTATTCAAACACTCAGAGCCTGCTTGCATCAACCGTAAGCTTGCTCATCTTTCTGTTACAAGTCATAAGCAAGCCAACACCTTCACAATCTCAACACCTTCTTCGCTTCCCTCCCTAAGATCAACCCCATCTCCTTCACTTTGTGACCGAAACAAGTCTGGAACGGCCATTTCTTGGTTTAGGCCGGACTTGCACAGATTGATCTCTCGAATCTACAAGCACTCACCGCGCAGTGCATTTGTTGAAGGTTTAGATTCATTCCTCATCCACACCCCAAATTACCAAATTCTGCAGAGTAGTTTTCACCCATCAACAATTGGCGACCACAAGTGGGAGATTGATCTATCGGTTGCATAAAATTGAATCCTCAATTTTTCAGTTTCCATCTCGCAATGTATCCGGAAACTACAGGCGGTTCAGATATCATGGGAAGCATAGCTGGGATGTTGGAGGATGTCTTGGCAAATCAAGCCGGTATCACCAGGAGGCAGAGCGAGACATTTCGCCTTTTGAATGATATAGCGGCACAATTACAAGAAGGGTCGACGAGCATCTACTCAGGCAAAGACAAGAAATGTTGAATCATTAGCCAGAGTCACACCTTTACCGGTGAAGAGGCAAAAAGAGCACGTAATCACGGGGGACTCGGGAGAGACGAACAACATGGCCCGGCCGACGAAGACTCGAGGAAACTCCACGGAGGAAAAAACTTGCCCTGAGTACTACAATGTCTGCCGGATAAAGAAAGGGAGCCTGCAGCCTATGGAGCCCTGCTAGAAGACTTGTATTTCAAAACTCTTATTGAAGCACGGAAGACTGTCCAATCTGCATCGGCCTTCCAACCAACTGAAGAAACGCTTGAGGAAGGAGAAATCAATCAGGAAATGCCTGAATACAGAGGATGGGAGCGTTCAATCCGGTCACTCAGCGGTGACATTACGACACCTTCCACATCCCTCTACCTAGGCAAGCGATCCGCAGATATGATGACACTCGCAAGTCTTCCAACTTCATCTCCTATTCCACATCGAAGCCACGGGGAGACATTGCAACGCCCGCTAACGCAGGAAAAAGCTAGACTCAAGGTACTTACATTTCCCCTTCCCAATGAAGGAGATTCTGGAGCTGCTGGAGACGTGGGTGCGAAATGGAGAGGTGGAGCTACCCCCGGTATGGAGTCCGCCTACCGATCAGGAAGTAATGGACCCGAGGTACTGTCATTACCACCGGCTCCTTCACCACCCCACCAGTGAATGCAGCGCTTTGAAGCGCATTGTTCAGGAGAAGCTCGGTTCAGAAAGATAGCTTGCGGAGGATTTTCTTAGAGAGGCTACTCCGGTTTGATGTAGTGAGGCTTCAAAAGCAAGTAAGTTTTACTCAACAACTTTACAAGAGAGATAGTTTAGAATTCACTGGGGACTTAGCATCCCGCATGTGGAAAAAGAGGCTCAGTGATCAAACGCCATGTTTGTTTCCATTCGTACCTCCCTTTTACATAACATTTGCAATTTCATGCGCAATCATTCATGACCAAGATGCAAATTTCATTTAACATAATCCCTTTCCAAAAGGTTGTTCACAAAACTATCTCAAAAATAAGCCAATTCAATTACCTATTCAAAACCGGAAGCCAAATTACGAAAGAAAATCCTCACTATCACTCAAAAAGAAGAAACATCTAAAAAAGAAGAGACAAGTATATGGCACAAATCAAGGAAAGTCCTTCAGCAACAACTCATCCTTCTGCGCAAGAGAGACTTTCATCCTTTGGAGCACGGCCTGCTTCAGCTCCAGTTCTTTAGACAACCTCTCAACCTCTTCTTCCCGACGAGCAACACAAATCCGCGGAAGGGACTTCATCATGTAGTTTCTGGAGCTCCTGAATCTCGGAGAACCCTTTGAAGAACCAGGGAGCATTGAAGCTGTACTGCGCAAACACGTCCAGATGGCACCTCCAATCTTCAACCACCTCTTCGGAAACCGTTCCACCAGTCGCAGCACTCATCCCCTGGATGGAAACTAAAGCTTCTTGGACGCGGTTGACCAATGCAAGACGACTCCTGAGCTTCGCGGTGGTAGCAATATGGCCGTGTTTCTTCCAGATTGTCGTGTACAACTTTTCAAACTGAACCGAACACGTCGAATCCACCAACCAACACATGACTGGATAAGGGACATGGATAAAAGGAGGATCGAACAAAGCCCTGTTGCATCGCATCACCGGCAATTCGGCGACCGGCGGAGTCTTGTCGTTTTCAAGAATTATTTGCGGGAGGCCTTTCGAAGAGGTCACCACAATAGCCATACGGTCCGAAGCCTTCTACATCCTACGTTCCCCCACTAGGGATGGATGTCAAGGGGAGTCGTCTCAACTACAGCCCTATACCCTAGTCGCCACCGTCTCTCTTGCATTCCTTACGGCATCTATTTCACTCTGGGTGTTGATTTCCGTCACGACCCCGTCGACAAGATCACTAAGGAAAGCGCCTTGTTCAACCGAGCTTGCATCATCTCTCGCCGTGGTCGAGAAAAGGAGCGGTTTCTCCCAGGACTTCTCGGTATGAAAGTCGGAAGATACGCACAACATTAGTGGACTTCTCGAGATGAAGGTCCGTTACACTTTCACAAAACATCGCTGGACTTCTCGAATCTTGATGAAGACCATAAGATCTCGCGACGGCCTTCCGTTTTGAATGCGTGCCAACCTTGTGAAGGCATTATCCTCCTTAGAATTCTTTCCGATTTAAAACAAGGATCGTTTTAGAAGAACTTACACCGGGAGAAATGAAAGAACCGATGGGAGGAGATTTAAGTACCTGCATATTGGAAGAATTGAGGATTACCGGACCGCATGCTTGCCTCTTAGGTCTCTCTCCTACTTGGGGACTGCAATCCTCAGCTCTTGTCCGTTTGGCTGGAAGTGGCTTCAACCGGAAATGCTTCGTCAAGATGTCAGAAGATGGCTCACTACGGGAATTCGTCACAACACTCTTCGAAAATTTCTGGAAGATCAACAGTTGTTTCCCCCAAAATTCTTTATACCTGTCGGTCACCACTGGGTTTCTCCCAATAGGCCAGAAGGGAAGGCTCAACCGTTCTAAGAACACATTGGCGTTAAGACTTTGTGGAAGGAATTCTTCCGGAGCCCCTAGTGGACGGATAAATGGGACACCCTGATCGAATCCCATTTGGCGAGCAGCCCTGTCAATGTTGTACGGAGTCACAGAAAATTCTCCGTCGAATAGAGATGGGACATATCCTGGAATGCAGCTGCGCAGGTAAATAATTTCCCCAGATCTCATGGTCTTGACATCGGTACGCAACACAACGCCAGGATCGTCAGCAAAGGTCTTTGGCTGAACGATGGAAGGGTGAATCGGCCCCCATGGACGAAAATCTACGGAAGAAATGTTGTCAAATACCTCCACAAGTTTCGCACCGGCTTTAGGACGCTTCTTATTCCATCGGAGTATTCTCGAGCCGCCGTACAAGTTAACGAGTGAAGGTGCAGGAGTAGGAGCATAACTCCTGAAGTGTTCCCATAAGAGCGCCTGAAGGAAAGCGAAGTGAACGTGCGACTCCACCTTATTGTACCCGTTAGAAACATGCATATCCATTGCTAAAGCGTCTAGGTGAGAATACAGCGATCCAAGGAACAATGCACCTAGAGGAAGAACTTCACCTGCGCCAGCCTTATAGCAATTTTGACAAGGTTACGTCTAATTGTCCTCTTTCCGGAACCGTCATCAAATACGTCTCTGGATAGCCATAGAGACAGGAACGCGATCAGGCTGAGCTCGTTTTCCAACTCTGCAGAAGACCACTCCGAAACCCACCAGGTGTAGAAGCATTTCGCGTCTTTTTTCTCCTCCTTCTCCAGATTGTCGAATTCCGCTACCTTTTGAAGTATAGCGGCATAATTACTCTCCTCCGTGTCAGAGAGTTCGTAAGAAAAACTTCCAAAACGAGTTTCATTAATGCAGCTACACTCTCCAAAGTAATAGTCATCTCTCCCCATCTAGATATGGCTGTGTGAGTGGAAATACGCCACCGAGAAATGAAGGTGATCAAGCCCGCGGTGTCTTTCCTAATTTCGAGAGTAGCAGATGCCATGACCGCATCAAGAATTCGTGCTTTGGTCAAATTGTCCTTAATGCCCTCATTACTCAACATGCGTCTCATCCATCCTTCATAAGAACCCAGTGGAGCATGGCAAATCTTGAAGTCAATAGGAGAAGGCGGATATTCGTTCCTTTGGAGACAAAATCTCATCACAAGTGCGGAAGAAGAAAATGGGTCAGCATCCATATTTTCTGAATCGGAAAGCACGACTATCTTATGAGAAGGATGCTTCCTAATATTTGGAAAAGACGAGATGAACAACTCATCATTGATGTTCGGCATATCCTTGAAGCTGTCAACACTTCCTGACTTGGCACCAGCATTACCTTCAGAAGACATGTTGATAGGAGTTCTCTTCTTTCTACCGCAATAAGATAAAAGACAGGAGTTAGAACTTGTATGAAAGCACATGAGAAGTGTAGTCACACACGGCAAGACACAACTCACGAGCGGAGCATGCAATGGCCGGTCCAAATACCATTCAAATCCGGCACAAAATTCAGTCGATTTCGATGCAGTACGAATTTTAGTCCCGGTACAAGTTTCGGTCTGGTATTGACTTCAAGTTCTCCGGTATAACTTTCAAGTCGGTATAAGTTTCAAATTTCAGTCAAGCATATGTGATAAGACCCACGTTCCGGCATACACGGCGGGCCCGCATTCATCCGCATACATCACAACACAATTTTCTTTATTCATGGGAATTGTGTCTACGGGATTCAAGCCAAATGGTGGAGAAAGCTAAGCATGCATATGTCTTACAAAAGGTATTTACCTAACAAAACTAGGGTTTGACCGTTAAAAAAAAAAAAAAAAAAAGAGGGAGCGAAACCTACCTTGAGCGGCCGGACGGAGCAACTCCGGCAACGGACGGCGGCGGTTTCAAGCAACAATTCCTAAGAATGGCAACAAAGAAGCAATGACTCGAGCGGCAGCAGCAAGGTTGCGGACGAGAACAAAAGAAGAAAAAGAAAATTCGTGAGAAAAAGAAAAGGGGTTTGGCTTCTTTTATAGACAAAAATTAGAAGAATCCCAATAGAACAAGGATTCCTCTTTTGTTTGGTTTCCTCTTCTGATTCAAATACCCAAAGAAAGAAACCGGCCCCACCAGGGATTCCATACAAGCGTGACGGCGTGGAAAACTAGCGGTCGGCCGACACTCTTCCGGGTAAACTCCTTTTACCTTGTCTTTCTCATGTATGCATGTCACCATCTCATGCCTACCACACAATAGTGTAACCATTGTGTGCTAGGCAGGGGACTTAATGTTGATGGTGGATTTTCGTTCAAGGTTGACTTTGTAAAAAACCAGAAAAATCATGCGCTGACATCTTGTAAAAGATAAAGCCATTTATAAGTGTTGGATACTCCCTCACTTAATTCAGCCTTGTATTTCCTGTACTCATTATCAGTGTGGCATGATGATTGAGTGTTACTCTTATAGAGTAACACGAACCTCCAAGCACTATAATGAATCATTATCGAGTGTGGCATGAGACCGAGTGTTACTCATACAGAGTAACACGAACCTCCAAGCACTATAATGAAACCATGTACGAAATACCCGTACAGGTTGATTCTCGGTGTTTTATACTAGCCCGAGCCCTCTCGGTGTGTTATACTAGCCCGATTGAGCCCCTCTCGGTGTGTTATACTAGCCCGATTGAGCCCCTCTCGGTGTGTTATACTAGCCCGATTGAGCATCCGGACTTGACTGTATCAGTCTCCGGATATGATTCGATCGCAGATCATCCAACTCCACAAGCATGATTGGATGACCACGGATCAATTCCATCACCCCCAAGCGGGTATGGAATACACACGGCCTTAGCTTGCCAAATATGATTCGATCGCAGGTCATCCAACTCCACAAGCATGATTGGATGACCACAGATCAATTCCATCACCCCCAAGCAGGTATGGAATACACACGGCCGACCCGCATGGTCGACCATTGGCCTTCGCTTGCCAAGAAACCGTCCATACCAAGCATTATGGGCGGAAAACCCTAAATTAGGGTTTGCGGCATATTACATGTGTTGCAAAACGGTCTCAACCGTCCATCTTCGCAGGCATAGATGGAGGGTGTAGATGTAGACTCAAAGGGCCCGGAGCATGTCGACACAATCACCGTGTGACCGCCTACACACTTGACCAATCGGTCAAAGCCAACCATGGTTGGTTACAACAAAACCGTCCGCCCAAAAGAGCATGGTCGCGCGGCTTTGAAAGCCAAAATTAGGGTTCAAGCCATCACGCGCGTCCATCTTCTCCGGCACGAATGGAGGGTCACAGATTAGATTAAGCAGTCCCGGTTATACCAAAGATGACCACCGTGGACCCATCTACCTCCTCTTGCGGTCGGCCAAGGCATATCATGCCTGGCCAATCCAAAACGCCCGCTCAAACATGCGTGGTTACACTTCCCAAATTGCAAATCGATCTCGACCACTCAACTTCACCGGACGAATTGGGTGGCTTAGATCGCGTTTTCATGAGACGGTGAGACATGGGCGTGAACATCAGCCCGCCACCTTCACGCCAAGCCAACCGGCCAAGACCGACCAAGCTAGGTCGTCTTGGAAAACGCGCCGGAAGAGAGCATGGCGCGCGGCTTCTTTGCGGCATCAAACTCTTATCGCAAATCGATCTCAACCACTCAACTTTACCGGTCAAATTGAGTGGCTTAGATTGCGCCTTCTTGGGAAACTGAAGTATGGACGTGCACACCGGCGTGTTGTCTACACACATGCCCGGTCGGTCCTCTTCAAAACCTTTCCCATGCTTAGTTTCGACCAAGCTAAAGAGTGATGCTTGCGCACCTCTTTAAAAACCCTAATTTCATCAACGGTCGCAGATGAGTGTCTCAAACATCATCTCATCCGTCCGCCTTCACCAGACTTGGTTATACAACCCCGGTCGAGAGTTATTTGGTTAGTGAGGAGTCATTACCCATCACTTTACCACACCGCAATGCAAAGCACTGCATAAAATACACACGATACTTCACAAGTATCGACTTTCTCGAATAACGCAGTTATTCAATTCAGCATTACATGCTATCTTTCGTGGATCCACGATCCACATTCCAGGACATCAATCATGTCACAAACCGGGGATGCATACTTTGGGGTATTGGTCTCAGCGGTTTACAGCGTGCGGCGTGCAACGCGCCATCACAAGAACGTGTTAGGAAGTCATGGACGGTTAGAGATGAACAGGAAAAGTGGGCAAGACTGGTCGTGTGTTACCGACACACAACTCCACTACTCCATCATTCCACTACCTCCACTTCCCACGAGAAACGTGAATGAGGCTCAATGACTTGTATAAATAGGGTCTCCACCCTATTTCCAACAACAAGGGAATAAGGGAGAACAACACAAGTTCAGACGACGTAAAACCAAGTGTTAATACAAACCGTATTCAAACACTCGAGCACCGCTTGCATCAACCGTAAGCTTGCTCATCTTTGTTACAAGTCATAAGCAAGCCAACACCTTCACAATCTCAACACCTTCTTCGCTTCCCTCCCTAAGATCAACCCCATCTCCTTCACTTTGTGACCGAAACAAGTCTGGAACGGCCATTTCTTGGTTTAGGCCGGACTTGCACAGATTGATCTCTCGAATCTACAAGCACTCACCGCGCAGTGCATTTGTTGAAGGTTTAGATTCATTCCTCATCCACACCCCAAATTACCAAATTCTGCAGGAGTAGTTTTCACCCATCAACAGGTAGTAAATAAAGTTCAGAGAAATTAAGGAGCCAAAAGAGCAGAAAATTGGAGACGAGCGACTATGGAGCAGAAAGCTACAGCCCACGTGCGCATCAGTTGCAACCCAACAAGTAGCAACCCATTTACAAAGATATGGGCTTGAGCAATCCAAGGCCCGGCCCAGCCCATAACCCGAATCCAAACCCGATCCATCCTGAGCCGTGAGATTTGATCCATCCGCATCCAACGGTCGCTTCATCCCGCACATCATCTTTCGCTGCATCCGCCTAACACCACAGCCACCTACCCCCTTCACCCATCGACCCAACCAAACCAAACACTCCTCTCATCTTTTCCATTTTTCTTCTCCCGACAAAACCAGAGACATCTCATCCCCTTCTTCCCCGACCAGTTGCAAAACCATCACCGCCAGCACCATCTCCTTCCCCTGACCCCGGCAACGGCGCCAAAAACTTGGTAGGTTTATAAACAAGCCTACGCCTATGTCTAACTGCAAGCGCACAACGTCTATTGTAGGCAGGGAAAATACAGGTCGATCCCACAGAGATTTGGGGTGTGTATAGTTGATTCCAATCTTATGCTAAACTGATTTCTAAGAGAAGTAACACAAATGGTAGTTTTGGGTGTCGATACGACTAGAGGTAGTTGTGACTGTAATTCTAAGGCAGAAAGTATGCTGAATAGACTGTGAACTGAGTTAGAGAGCACTAGGGTGATTGAATTCACCTCCTAATCCTATACTAAGGTAACACAATTCAAGTTATACTCTTACACTTCCCTTGAAGGTTTCAGGCGGATAATATGTCAACTGAAGTCACTAATTCTCCCCTAGTATTGGTTGTCTTCTTACAGTACAACCAATCACAGGCTAATTTGCTCAACAATTAACTAATAATCCTAACACAATACAACACAGTAAGAACAAAAGCTTGAATATGAGTTAACTCCATATAACATTAAAGGTTTCATCTACACCCTAGCAAAATGAATTAGAACATCATACAAGTGCTTTAAACAGAATTTAATTAACAAAGGTAAAACCCCTAAAAATTGCAGACCTCTCTCAGATGAGGAACAACTCGGTTTTATACCTTTTTCCTCTTCTCTAACACTCGAAACTCAAATTAAATGCAAACCCAATCTTGTTCCCTCTTCCAATTCGGCTCTAGTAGCCATTAATGCCATGTTGGTGAAAACCCTAGCTCCATCTATCTCAAACCTAGCTTCTAAGGTTATGGGAGAAGCTATGATGGAGATAGATGGAAACTGGGAGGCGGAGAAGGCGGTTGTGGTGGCTGTGCTGCTGGTGTCAGGGGAAGGAGATGGTGCTGGCGGTGATGGTTCTGCAACTGGTCGGGGAAGAAGGGGATGAGATGTCTCTGGTTTTGTCGGGAGAAGAAAAATGGAAAAGATGAGAGGAGTGTTTGGTTTGGTTGGGTCGATGGGTGAAGGGGGTAGGTGGCTGTGGTGTTAGGCGGATGCAGCGAAAGATGATGTGCGGGATGGAGCGACCGTTGGATGCGGATGGATCAAATCTCACGGATTAGGATGGATCGGGTTTGGATTCGGGTTATGGGCCGGGCCTTGGATTGCTCAAACCCATATCTTTGTAAATGGGTTGCTACTTGTTGGGTTGCAACTGATGTGCACGTGGGCTGTAGCTTTCTGCTCCATAGTCGCTCGTCTCCAATTTTCTGCTCTTTTGGCTCCTTAATTTCCCCTTGGTTAGGGTGGAGGAACCACCCTAACTTCTCATGGTCCAAAGGGCCTGTACAAGGGGGAACAACAAATAATAACCAAGGATACTCATATCCTAGAAACCCCAAGTACAACCACACACTTAGTACCCTGTAGAGAAAAAGCCTAGCTTTGAAGACAGTGTCGGTCTGTTGACCCAAAATCTTTTACAACTTCAGAAGACCACCGACCAACGCTTCACAAGTCTAGAACTTAAAATGGTTCAAATTTGTGATGCATTGAATGAGAGAGAGAAAGGCAAACTCCCTAGTCAGCCCCAACAAAATCCAAAGAATGTGTTTCAGACAGGTACTTCAAACTGCAATGAAACTTCACATAGTCATGTGAATGCTGTCACCACTCTTCGTAATGGTAGAGTTTTTGAGAACAATGTAGGTGTACCACAGTCAAGCGAGTCTAAATCAGACTCACCAGTACACACAACACCGCAGAAAACATCTACTGTAGAAAAAGAATCTGAGCATGTTGATAAACCTAAAAGTCCTACTGATATAGATGTTTCTTTGCCAAGTCATGCATCTGTTGCTTCATTCCCACAAAGGTTGGTGCAGCAGAAAGGGGGTAACCAATACAACGAGATTTTGGAAATGTTCAAACGAGTTAACATAAACATTCCATTTCTCGAGGCAATCAGGCAGATACCCACCTACGCTAAGTTTTTGAAGGATATGTGCACACAAAAGCGAAAGCTTCATGTGCATAAGCGTGCTTTTCTCACCGAGCAGGTGAGCTCAATAATTCAAAACAAGATTCCAACTAAGTTTAGAGACCCAGATAGTCCAACAATTACATGCACCATAGGTGACCATGTGGTCGAAAAGGCGTTACTAGACTTAGGAGCAAGTGTGAATCTATTGCCATACTCGTGTATGTGCAACTGGGCCTTGGGGAGTCGAAACCCACTCTGTTACGCTACAATTAGCGTGACAAATCTGTGAAAATCCCTCGTGGCATTGTTGAAGATGTGTTAATCAAGGTTTGTAAATTTTTCTTTCCTGTGGACTTCATTGTCTTAGATACTCAACCTGTGCAAAACCCAGATAATCACATTCCTGTTATTTTAGGACGTCCTTTCCTGGCGACGTCCAATGCCATCATAAATTGTCGAAATGGAGTGTTGAAATTGTCTTTTGGTAACATGACCGTAGAACTGAATGTTTTTAACACTAGTCAACAACCCATTGATTGTGATGATACTGATTTGCATGAGATTAACATGATTGAGAGTCTGATCCAAGACTCATTGCCTAACATTTTGTCAGTGGACCCTTTGCAAGCATGTTTAGATAACTTTGACTTAGATATCTTTGAGTCTAAATACATTGGTGAAATTCACTCTTTGCTTGAATCTGTTCCACCCATGGATATTGCTAAATGGCAGAATGTAGTGGAACCACCTCCACTCTCTGATTCCAAATCTGCCTCACCTATTGATGAACCACCTAAGCTTGATTTGAAACCACTTCCTGATACTTTGAAGTATGCTTTCTTAGGTCCTTCTGATACTTTACCTGTGATTATTGCATCATGTTTAGACACAGAACAGGAAAGTCAACTTTTAGAAGTGCTTAAAGAACATAAAGGAGCCTTAGGTTGAACCATCTCAGATCTTAAAGGTATAAGTCCCACAATTTGCATGCATCACATAAATCTTGAAGAGAATACTAAACCATCTAGGGAAATGCAAAGGAGACTTAACCCCAATATGAGAGATGTTGTTAAGGGTGAGATTTTGAAATTGCTTGATGCGGGTATCATATACCCAGTTCCAGATAGCCAGTGGGTTAGTCCCATTCAAGTGGTACCCAAAAAGTCTGGCATTACTGTAGTTCAAAACGAAATGAATGAGCTTGTCCCCACCCGTGTGACCACAGGGTGGCGAGTTTATATTGACTATAGAAAACTGAACACAGTGACAAAGAAAGACCATTTTCCCCTTCCCTTCATTGACCAAATGCTGGAAAGTTTGTCGAGACATAGTCACTATTGTTTCTTAGATGGCTATTCGGGCTACAACCAAATTCACATAGCACCCGAAGACCAACAAAAGACCACATTTACGTGTCCTTATGGAACATTTGCTTATCGTCGTATGCCTTTTGGGTTGTGTAATGCACCCGCTACTTTTCAACGTTGCATGATGAGCATATTTTCTGACATGGTAGATAAGTTTCTTGAAATTTTCATGGATGATTTTTCTGTCTTTGGGTCTTCTTTTGATGAATGTTTGCATCATCTTACTCGTGTGCTGATTCGGTGTAAGGAAAAGAATTTGGTTTTGAATTGGGAAAAATATCATTTCATGGTTAACTCAGGCATTGTTCTAGGGCATATCATCTCGGAAAAAGGCATAGAAGTAGATAAAGCCAAGGTTGATCTCATTCAACACTTGCCTCAACCTCGTTACGAGGGACATAAGATCATTCTTAGGCCATGCGGGTTTTTACCGCCGATTCATCAAAGACTTTAGTAAAATTTCAAGACCTTTGTGTAATCTTCTTGCAAAAGATGTTGCATTTGTCTTTGATGATGCTTGCAAGGAAGCATGGGAGCAATTGAAAGCTCTCCTTATATCTTCCCCTATAGTTAGACCACCTGACTGGACTTTACCATTTGAAATTATGTGTGATGCGTCTGATTATGTTGTAGGAGCTGTTTTAGGCCAGCGAGTAGACAAACTCCCTTATGTGATCTACTATGCTAGTAAAACACTTAATGATGCTCAACTGAATTATTCCACAACTGAGAAAGAGTTTCTGGCTGTTGTGTTTGCATTGGATAAGTTTAGATCTTATTTGATAGGGTCTAAAGTCATCATATATTCTGACCATGCTGCATTGAAATATCTTTTGTCTAAAAAAGATGATAAGGCTCGTCTAATTCGATGGATACTCTTGTTACAAGAGTTCAACCTCGAAATTCGAGATAAGAAAGGGTCGGAAAATGTTGTTGCTGATCACTTGTCTAGGTTGAATGTTGAATCTGTTGATGAATCCGTGCTTATTAGGGAATCATTCCCGATGAACAATTGATGCTTGTGTCTGCGAAATGCCGTGGTTTGTTGATATCGTGAACTACCTTGCTACGGGTAGAATTCCTTTGCATTGGTCTAAACAAGACCGTTCTAAATTCTTGGCTGAAGTTAAACATTTCCTTTGGGATGACCCATATCTCGTTTAAGTACTTGCCAAGACCAAATCATTAGAAGATGTGTCCCCAATTCTGAACAAAGGGACGTCATATCTTTCTGTCATGACCATGCATGTGGAGGCCACTTTAGTGCCAAGAAAACTGCTGCAAATATCTTGCAGAGTGGTTTTTATTGGCCAACACTGTTTAAGGATAGCCTTGTTTTTTGTGTTGCTTGTGACCGATGCCAGAAATTAGGAAGTATCTCTAAGAGAAACATGATGCCCTTACAACCCATTTTGATTGTTGAGCTGTTTGATGTATGGGGTATTGATTTCATGGGTCCATTTCCTAAATCAAGGTAAGTTGTACATTCTTGTTGCTTTGTTGATTATGTCTCTAAGTGGGTAGAAGCCATTGCATCCAAAACAAATGATCATAAAGTTGTTCTTTCTTTTCTTAAAGAAAACATTTTCTCCCGCTTTGGAACACCTAGAGCAATAATCGGTGATGGAGGTAGTCATTTTTGCAATAGACCTTTTGAATCACTTGTGCGCAAGTATGGAATCACTCATAAGGTAGCAACACCTTACCATCCTCGGACCGGTGGCCAAGTAGAAGTTTCTAATAGGGAAATTAAGCATATTCTTGAGAATACCGTTAATCCTTCTAGGAAAGATTGGTCTTTACGTTTAAATGATGCTTTGTGGGCCTATAGAACTGCATACAAGACTCCCATTGGCATGTCCCCTTACGGACTTGTGTACGGTAAAGCTTGTCATCTACCTGTAGAGTTAGAACATCGTGCATATTGGGTCAGAAAGAAACTGAATTTTGATCTTGATAAGGCCGGTACCCAAAGAAAACTTCAACTCAATGAGTTAGAAGAATTAAGAAATGATGCATATGATAGTGCCAAAATGTACAAACAAAGAATGAAAGTGTTTCATGACAAGCGCATTTTGCGCAAGTCTTTCACACCTGGTCAAAAAGTTTTATTTGCATTTGTTTCCAGGGAAGTTACGTTCTCGATGGTCAGGTCCATTCTTGGTACGTACTGTTTTCCCCCATGGAGCTGTTGAAATCGAAAACCCAGCAACCAAGAACATCTTCAAGGTCAATGGTCAGAGATTGAAACCATTTCTGGAGCATCTTCCACCAGAAGTCGAGACCATAGACCTGGAAGACCCCATCTATGTGGACTAAACTAGTTCACTTTTGTACATACATATGGACTTAAAATCCATTCTCTTTCCCTTTTTCTTTTCTTTTTAGATATGTTCTAACCAAACTTTTTGTCTTGTGCTCTTGTTGTTTGCTTTCAAAGCATTCATCCTACTATGGTTTAGCAACATCCTCTTGCATCCGGTAATCTCTTCCCTTTTCTCCACTCAACATAGTTCTCTTGGTATGTGACTGTTTAAATTCTTATCATTTGTTGACACATTGAGGACAATGTTAGATTTAGGTTTGGGGGTGTGATTTGCATATAGAGTTTTTAGTCTTTTAATTCAAAAAAAAACCAAAAAAACAAAAAAAAACTCTTTGTAAATATGTACATAAAAACCTCCAACTTTAGAGATCTTAGAGTCACTAGCATGCTTCTAGCTATGTTTACATAGAGAGTCTGACCGAAATAACTAAACTTGGAAGTACTGGAGAACACAATCGGGTTTCTTAGTTGTTAGAGCGTTAAAGTTGGATTTAACCATGCCGGAGGGCGAATTAGGTGCTGCAAAGATATTCGGTAATAGAATAGTGATCACCCATAGTGGAGACTACCCATTTTTACATCAAGCGAGGCACCGACCTTCATTTTTGTGACTTTCTAGAAAATCTGTTAGAGTGTGTGTCACCTTATGTCAATTCCGGGTAGGAATGGTGAGCTACCCAACTTCGCACCACTTTCAGCACTATTTTTGATCTCTTGAGTGCTAATTTTGTCAATCATGAGGGTGACGTTTAAAGATGAAAACTCCTTCTTGTAGTTCGATTTGTAGTTAGCATCACTCTCTCTCTATCTCAACAACACAACAGATCCATAGAAACACATCATCGTCAGCGAGCAGAGCAACGTCAGAATATTTGAAGAAAAGTTGAAATAGTCCAAGGTTTACATACAACAATTCAAAGAAAAGAAAATAAGATGAGAATTAGTGAAGTTTATAAAATCAAGACAATACAAGTTGTGAAGAATTGAGTGATAAAGTCCTTCATCCATGGAGTTAATAGTTTTATTGTTTTTGTTGTTATTTTCAATTTCTGTCAAAAAAAAAAAAAAATTAAAAAAAATTAAAAAAAAAAAAAAAAAAAAAAAGTAGTTTATTTTCTTAGTTTTGATACCACCATGGTAAAGAAGAAGAATTCAAAAGAAAATTCCAAGCAACAAGGAATTTGAAGAGAAAAGTTACAAATTGTCAAGTTTTTGCGAAGTTCAGAAGTTCATCATCAACAGTTGAAGACCGAAGACCGAAGATTGAAGACATTTCTATGGATGCTGTGAGAGTGATGTTAATTGCAGATCGGATGTGAAGGTAAGTGAGTACTCCCATCCTTGCTAATGGTTGATTTCCTTTCTTAGAGATCATCAGAAAAGATTCTTTTTGTCCACAATTCGTGGAGTCTCCGAAATTATTTCGGAAGGTTATCCTTCTCACCTTCAACGTGTGCGGGATTTCTCTCTTTATTCCTGCCTGCACACGTGAGAGACTAAAAAAGCGGTCTTTTTGAGTGCAATTATCATAAAACCCTATTGGTGAGGCAGAAGTCGAGGCTTGTGATCACTCTCGAACCCGAATTCTTTCATATGGTATGGTTATTTCTCGCTCAACTCTTAAGGATGAGAATGCATTCTTTAATAGTTCTAACTTCGTGTTACTAGCATGCAGAAACTCTATGTCCTCATAGCTCCTTGGATGCTTGAGACTCTTTTACGATCTGAAGTTGGAGAAGGTTTTGTGGGTACACCTCTGGTAAACCCTCACGAGACTACAACTCGTCCACTAGGGACACCTAGGGGTTTAAAGGCTTAGTGCATACGCTAAATGCATTCGAGAGACCAGCGACAGTGGTATAGTTAGGATTTCTTAATTTCTGTTTCACTTGAGGACAAGTAAAATTCAGGTTTGGGGGTATTTGATGAGTGCCAAATATTGCATATTTCTACACCTTTTTATTGGCATTTAACTCATCTTTTGTGCTTAGAAATCAGATATTATCCCAAATTCTGTATTTTCTCTGTTTTCAAGAATAAATACTTGTACTAATTAATTTTGTGTTTTTAGGTAGTAAATAAAGTTCGGAGAAATTAAGGAGCCAAAAGAGCAGAAAATTGGAGACGAGCGACAATGGAGCAGAAAGCTACAGCCCACGTGCGCATCAGTTGCAACCCAACAAGTAGCAACCCATTTACAAAGATATGGGCTTGAGCAATCCAAGGCCCGGCCCATAACCCGAATCCAAACCCGATCCATCATGAGCCGTGAGATTTGATCCATCCGCATCCAACGGTCGCTTCATCCCGCACATCATCTTTCGCTGCATCCGCCTAACACCACAGCCACCTACCCCCTTCACCCATCGACCCAACCAAACCAAACACTCCTCTCATATTTTCCATTTTTCTTCTCCCGACAAAACCAGAGACATCTCATCCCCTTCTTCCCCGACCAGTTGCAGAACCATCACCGCCAGCACCATCTCCTTCCCCTGACACCAGCAGCACAGCCACCACAGCCGCCTTCTCCGCCTCCCAGTTTCCATCTATCTCCATCATAGCTTCTCCCATAACCCTAGAAGCTAGGTTTGAGATAGATGGAGCTAGGGTTTTCACCAACAAGGCATTAATGGCTATCAGGGCCGAATTGGAAGAGGGAACAAGATTGGGTTTGCATTTAATTTGAGTTTCGAGTGTTAGAGAAGAGGAAAAAGGTATAAAACCGAGTTGTTCCTCATCTGAGAGAGGTCTGCAATTTTTAGGGGTTTTACCTTTGTTAATTAAATTCTGTTTAAAGCACTTGTATGATGTTCTAATTCATTTTGCTAGGGTGTAGATGAAACCTTTAATGTTATATGGAGTTAACTCATATTCAAGCTTTTGTTCTTACTGTGTTGTATTGTGTTAGGATTATTAGTTAATTGTTGAGCAAATTAGCCTGTGATTGGTTGTACTGTAAGAAGATAACCAATACTAGGGGAGAATTAGTGACTTCAGTTGACATATTATCCGCCTGAAACCTTCAAGGGAAGTGTAAGAGTATAACTTGAATTGTGTTACCTTAGTATAGGATTAGGAGGTGAATTCAATCACCCTAGTGCTCTCTAACTCAGTTCACAGTCTATTCAACATACTTTCTGCCTTAGAATTACAGTCACAACTACCTCTAGTCGTATCGACACCCATGACTACCATTTGTGTTACTTCTCTTAGAAATCAGTTTAGCATAAGATTGGAATCAACTATACACACCCCAAATCTCTGTGGGATCGACCTGTATTTTCCATGCCTACCATAGACGCTGTGCACTTGCAGTTAGACATAGTCGTAGGCTTGTTTATAAACCTACCAGGTGCAACAAGGTTAATAGTAGAAAGGGGAACCGATCCTATGGACATGTGCAACACATATAAGTTAGATACCATATATATGTGGGGAACCGATCCTAGTACCTAGTCAACGGAATATTTGGGAAGCTAGTGTGACTATGCACAGTACTCACATGGAGGTAGAACCGAAACTTGTTTTGGTATAACCTTAAACCCATGATTATGATTGAATGTTGGTTTGATCAATCACATAGTTCTTGAAAGTCAGATGAACCAATTCTAAACTTGTTTGGAAGTGTGGCAAATCGGTTTCAAGGTTGTAAGTGTGAAAGAGAACTTACAAAGTTAAGATGTCGACAAACTTTGAACACGTGTCTTTGTGAATGTTTATTTCTATAATTGTTCAAAGATATTCCTTAACGGCTAAGGGAAGAGAATCCCAGGATCGAAACATAAGTAAGTTAAGAATCTTTTAATTAAGGTTATTAATTTCATTTTGTAGGGAAATTACAGAATTAGTAATGTGCATTTACTAATTAGATTTTCCGAGAGATTTCGATCGTTATTTTTGGACAGAGCATTTCCAGGAAGTAGGGAAACTGAATTTGTGCTTTAATGAATATCTTGAGAATATTTTCGGTTTTGGAAATTCCTTGGTGTCCAAACTTCCTTGTCTATAAATACACGAAGTTAGCCTTTCTAGCAAACTAATACTTCGTAACAACAAATTTACTCTTTTGTTGTTGTTACTGGTGTAGCCGCCTATCCGGAGAGGAGAGTAACCTAATTAGGCGAAATATCTTACGGCCGCTCAATTTAAAGTCTTCTTTGGGATTGAGAAGCTCTAGCGCGACCCGTTGATGGGAAACTAGATAATTGCGTTTATCTTTGTTTTCGATTGATTTGATTGACTAACGGTGGTTGAAATCTGATTGCACCTAGTTTTTTTATTCTTGAGAATCTTCTCTTCTGATATAAGATTCGCTCAAACTAGTTCAGAGTTTCGACATGGATCTTTAGACTGTTGTTAGTTCTAAAGACGACCTTGTGATAATCCATTGTTAACAGACTCCGTTCTGTGCGTGATTGATCACAAGAGATTCAAGTGATTGTGTGCAGGATTTTATTTAAGATTTAAGAAGATTTGAAGACAAAGAAGATATTGAAGATCTGACTTGGGTTTTATAATCTTTGGTGTGCACAATACTTGTTTCGGTAAAAGAGGATCCAATTAATAATCGGTTTATCCTTGTGGTAGATTGGATTGATTAATTGAGTAGATCGGCATCAATACCTTTCCTTGTGATTAAAGGTATTGATTGGCTTAATCTTAAACGATTACCTTTGGGTGATTCAACATAAGATAGATCTAAGGACCCGACGAAGGAGTTTATGTTAAGATAAACAGAAGAGCCTTTTTCATTGCACATAGCCTCCAATCAATGCGCTCATGAATGAAGTTTCCTTTTATTAGAGCATAACTCGGTTGAACCCACCGAGCGTTGGTATGTCAAGTTTGGTTGTCATATTTTAGTGAATCAAAACTCAATTAAAGAGTCGCTTGATTATATACTAGAGACAACTTCGTATAGGTTAGGCTAGAAAGATTAGGATAATGAGACATACAAGTATTACTCGAAGACTTGAAGAATATGAAGAAGTAACAAGCTACATCGTCGACATCATCCTTCCTCTTGAGGTTAGTAATATTTTGACTTGAACTGTTTCATTCCCAACGTATCTTTCAAGTCGTGCTATATTGAAAACATAACTGCGAAGTTGTGAATGATATACTCTAGTAGACATAATGTTAAGGAATTAGAATACGAAGTATAACGCTTATCTTTTGAAATTTGTATATAAGACATCGACATAATCGTTTGAATGCTATTGTGATTATGTGTATGGGTAAAGGTGAAGATTTCATCCTAGGAAACAATGTTTACATTCGTTTAAAGGAAGTACATTCATGAACTTGTTTTATGAATCGAAAGGGAAATCACTAGGCTTATTGGTATTGTTATTCATTGCATATCTTTTGATTACCAATATGTATGAGTTAGTAGAACCGATCATAACTTGTTATGTATCTTGGTAAAACTAGTCACAATGCCTGACTTATGTATTGGTATGACTTTTATTAGTATAACTGATCCTAAGTAATCACCTTAGATGGTATGATCGATATTTGTAATTGGTGTAACCGATCCTGGTAATTGGTATGACCGAACACAAAAGAGTTGTAATCGATCCTTGTAATTGGCGTAACCGGTCCTGGTAATTGGTGTAACCGATCCTAGTGACTAGTGTAACCGATCACAAGTAATACCATGTGAATATGGTAACCGGTCCTGGTAATTGACGTAACCGATCCCGATAACTGATGTAACCGGTCCCAGTAACCATATTAAGGTGGAACCGATCCTTGTGTTTGGTAGAACCGTAAACCCATGATTAGTGTATTAATATTTGATCAATCACATAGTTCTTGGAAATCAGATGAACCAGTTCTAACTTGTTTGGAAGTGGGGTATAATCGGTTCCAAGATTATAAATATGAAAGAGGATTTACAAAGAAATAAGATGTCGACATACTTTGAACATGTTTTGTAACTCTAATATTTTGTTGTTCAAAGATATTCCTTAATAACTAAAGGAGATCCCGGACCGAAATAAGTTGAGAATCTTTTAATTAAGGTTGTTAATTTTATATGCTTTTAATTACCAGCAACTAAAATGCATATCTCTGGAAAATAAAAATTGGTAATGTGCATTTACTAATTGGAGATTTTCTAGTGAGATTTCGGTTAATATTGGACAGAGCATTTACAGGAATTTTGAAAACCGATTTGGAAATATATTACATATCTTAATAATATTTTGGTTTTGGAAATTCCTTGGTGTCCAAACTTCCTTGGTCTATAAATACCCAAGTTTACATTTCGAGCAAACTATCAGCCAGCAAAACTACCTTGTTGTGTTGTTACGGTGGAGCCGTCTATCCGGAGAGGAAAATACCCTAATTAGGCAAAATCTCTTACGAACGCTCGTTTAAAGACTTATGTGGGATCAAGAAGCTCTACGAGTACCGTTGGTGGGAAACTAGATAATTACGGTGTTATTAGTTTTCGATTTGATTTGATTGACTAACGGTGGTTGAAATCTGATTGCACCTAGTTTTTTTATTCTTGAGAATCTTCTCTTCTGATATAAGATTCACTCAAACTAGTTCAGAGTTTCGACATGGATATTTAGACTGTTGTTAGTTCTAAAGACGACCTTGTGATAATCCATTGTTAACAGACTCCGTTCTGTGCGTGATTGATCACAAGTGATTCAAGTTGTGGTGTGCAGGTGTTTATTGAAGATTTAAGAAGATTTGAAGACAAAGAAGATTTCTTTATTGGGTTCATAATCTTTGGTGTGCACAAAACTTGATCGGCTGGGATCCAACTATAATCGGTTTATCTTTGATAGATTTGATTAATTAGTTGCATAGATCGGCATCATCATATAATATCTTGATAGATCCTATTTTTGATTGAAAAATATAAACTCTGCTACTTTGGTAGTTGTTGGATAGATAGATCTAAACCTGACAAAGGAGTTTATTGGATTAAACAGAAGAGCCTTTGTCTAAATCATATCACTGAGATTGAATAGAGTTGTTACCGAACAGATTTGTGGTTCCTTTACTGTTTGGAATACGAACCATAGGAATTGTTCCAGTGTGTGCACTTATTGAATGTCGGAAGCGCAGGGATACTGAAGAAACTAGGTGAACTATAGGTTTATTTGCTTGGTCTCAACTATACGAAGTTGTTTTGATTTTGTATAACGGCTTAATTCTGAGAGTATTCAATTCTGGACTAGGTCCCGGGGTTTTTCTGCATTTGCGGTTTCCTCGTTAACAAAATCTTGCTGTGTCATTTACTTTTGTTTTCCGCAAGTATAATTATTGTTATTATAATTTAAAGTAAATTACATAAACGTTAACTTACTCCGTAAGTCTGAACCTATTATCAAGTAATCACACTTTGATTGTTGTATTGTCTCGATCTCGTATCCATAGACGATCACACAAAGTGTGAATACCGATTCGTTGTATTGTCTCGACTCAGTCTATAGACAATCACTTTCGGTAAGAGGACTTATAGGTAAAAAAGGAAAAGTTTAAGATTGTGGTATATTTGGGTACCCTCGTCTTTTCACCTTTATTTTGTGACTAGTACTCTACTTTGCCTTCAAATTTGTTTTTCCTTAATTTTCCTTGTTGTGAACTCTTCTTTGCTTTTTCTTAGCTGCAGGTTTGAGTTGATTAATATCCAACTTGACGATTTCTTTACTTTTTACCTATTTCCTTATAGTAACTATCATACACCTTCTTAGCACCAGCTTCAAGTACTACTCCAGAAAAATCAAGTTGGGTTTGTGAAAACACCGGGAGTACCAAAATACACCACCAACTCTTTTGTAGGAAATCTGTATGGACAAACTCAACACAACTCCGAGAGTAAAAAACTCAATTAAGGAAAGTTCTTAGAGTTATATCTCTCTCTCTTGTTATTAGAACGTTTATAGAACTGAATCCGTGAACCTAACTACAAAAAGAGTTCTTTGACGGTACCAAAGACCAATATCTTAGGATCAATCAAGTCTTATCCAACAAACTAGGTCGGACCTATCTAATGTGATTGATCAACGCATAACCTGTCATATTTCAATTTTAAAGATAAACAATATAATGCGGAAAAAGAACTAACACAGACACCAGAAAAAAAAATTAACGAGGAAACCCCAAGTGCATAAAAACCCCGGGACATAGTCCAGATTGAACACTGAACTGTATTAAGCCGCTACAGACACTAGCCTACTACCAATTTAATTAGGTCTGGAATGTAGTTGAGCCCGAACTCAGTCTCCCACTGATCAGGTACAGTCGCACTCCTTACGCCTCTTGAATCCCAACAGGTTTCCTCGCAATTGATTCCCTTAGAAGTAGTCCCACCAACTAAGAGTTGATTAAACTCAATTGAAGACTTTAAACCAAATATGCCTCCCACAGATTAAACCTATAATTGATTTCCTGATTTACGATCGAAACGGATGATCAGATCAAACGCAAGATCAAGGTGATGAAAATCAATAGCAACTTGACAAAAGTCTGGAAATCCTCAAAATCCGGACTTATGCAACCCGAAGTGCAGCCTAGATCATTATTCACCTCACAAGTTTAAAACTCGCGGAATCACAAAGTTTGAGACAAAGAGAACTTTGTGATTTCTATCTATCTTGATCGATTGAGCAATCTATACAAACAATCAAGATAAGGATACTCAAGTTATCAAGATAAAAGATAACTGTTAGATCATATCTCGATTAAACTCACCAAGCGTTGGTATGTCAAGTTTGGTTGTCATATTTTAGTGTGTCAAAACTCATCTAAAGTCGCTTGATTAAATACTAGAGTCAACTTCGTTTAGGTTAGACTAGAAAGTCTAGGAATGTTGAGACATACAAGTATTACTCCGAAGACCTTAAAAATGTGAAGAAGTAACGAACTACAACAACAACATCATCCTTCAACTTGAGGTTAGTAATATTGACTTGAACTATTTCATTCCTAACATATCTTTCAAGTCGTGCTATATTGAAAACATAACTGCAAAGCTGTATATACTTTACATATTGTATAATACTCTAGTGATGTGACATGGTCATAATTGTATGATCATAGTATTAGGGAATTAGACTACAAAGTATAATGCTTATATTTTGAACTTTGTATATATGACATCGACATAATCTTGTATATACTGTTATGATTATGTGAATGGGTTATGGTGAAGATTTCATCCTAGGAAATAATGTTTTACATTTGTTTAAAAAAAGTACATTCATGAAATTTTTTTTTGAATAGAAAGGGAAATCATTAGGCTTATTGGTCCGGCTATTCATTGCAAATATTTGGGTGACCAATATGTGTGAGATGGTAGAACCGATCTTAACCTTGGTTATGTATCTTGGTATAACTAATCACAATGCATGACTTACGATTTAGTATGGATGGTTTTTATTAATTGGTGTAACCGATCCTAAGTAATCACCATGTGTTGGTATGATCAATCCTAGTAATTGGTGTGACCGATCATGAGTATTGTGTAATCGATGTTTGTAATTGGTAACCGGTCCTGGGAACTGGTGTGACCGATCACAAGCAATATCATGTGAATATGGAACCGATCCTTGTAACTGGTGTAACTGATCCTAGTGACTGGTGTGACCGATCACAAGTATTTCCATATTGAGGTATAATATCCTAGTGATTGGTAGAACCGATTGAACCCATATATGTGATTTGGTATTTTATCAATCATATAGTTGTCTTGGAATACAGGGAAACCAATTCTAAACTTGTTTGAAAGTGTGGTATGACCGACTCCAAGAATGTAAATCTATGTGAATATGAAATAAGGATTTACAATGAAAAAGATGTCAACATACTTTGAACACGTATAATAACTCTTATCATTTATTGTTCAAAGATATCCTTAGTACTCAAGGAAATCTTGTGCCGAGATAAATTAAGAATCTTTTAATTAAGGTTTTTGGTTTTATATGCTTTAATTACCAGCAATTAAGCATATCTCTAGAGAATAAAAATTAGCAATGTGCATTTACTAATTGGAGATTTTCTATTGAGAGATTTTGGAAATATTGGACAAGCATTTATTGAAATTAGGAAAACCGAATTTTTCCATTCATTGCATATCTTGAGAATATTTTAGGTTTTGGAAATTCCTTGATGTCCAAACATCCTTGGTCTATAAATACCTAAGTTTGGATTTCTAGCAAACTATCCTAAGATCCAGACAAACTTCATTTCTTGTTGTTTTTGGTGGAGCCGTCTATTTGGAGAGGAACGTATCCTAATTAGGTGAAATCTATTACGACCGCTTGTTTAAAGACTTATCTAGGATCAAGAAGCTCTACGAGTATCATTCCTGGGAAACTAGATAATTGCAGTGTTATTAGTTTTCGATTGATTTTATTGACTAACGGTTGTTAAAACTTTTATTGCACCTAGTTTGTTTATTCTTAAGAATCTTCTCTTCTGATATAAGATTCACTCTAACTAGATCGAAGTATCGACGGGATATTTTGAACTGTTGTTAGATCTAAAGACATCTCGTGATAATCTATTGTTAACAAACTCCGTTCTGTGTGTGATTGATCACAAAAGATTCAGGTGGTGCATGTGCGGGTTTTGAATATTAAAGAAGATTTGAAGACGAAGAAGATTTCTTATTGGTTTTCGTATCTTGTTGTGTGCACAAACCTTGATCGGCTGGGATCCAACTAGAAACGAATTGATTTGATTGATTAGTTGCATGAGATCGGCATCGCTTTATAGTTTCTCTTTGAGATCTATATTGATTGATTGCGAATCTAGACTTGACTATTTTGATAGTTAAAGTTAGATTGATATAACCAGGCAAAGGAGTTTATTAGGTTAAACGGAAGAGCCTTTGTGTATGACTTGAGATATCTTTATCTTGAAAAGAATCTAAGAAGTTGTTACCAAACAGATTTGTTGTTCCTTTGCTGTTTGGAATACGATCAAAAGGAATTGTACTAGTGCGTGACTCTTCGAAGTCAGAAGCGCAGAGATACTGAGAAAACTAAGTGAACTAGTGGTAGTTGCTTGGTCTCAACTGATAGGTGTAGAATACACCGTATTTTCTATATAGAGTTTATGCTTTCTTTGCTATTTTTCTTGTGAATTATGTACTTTACGCGTGCTTTTGAGTTATTAGGTACTTTGGAGTCGCACGGAGGAAAAGAAGAAGAAACTACCCAAATTGAGCCAAAAGGACAAAATTGTCATTTCATGGGTGGACACTATCTGGAGCTAAGCCTAGGTTAAGGGACAATCCTCTTGGAGAAATATTAAATGACAGCCAGCAAATGTTAAGGGGCTGCCAGCTGGGTAGCCCTTATCAAGGTGACTGACACTGGATATAACCTTACTCCCATAACCCCTTATCTGCCGCCCACAGGTGGCTATATCCACCATCATCTCTTACACAAACCAATCCCGAGATCGAGAGAAAAACTCAATCATTATTTGAGTTTGCGGTTGTTGTTTGTCCGAGAAGGAGAGAAAGCGAGAGAGGTTGATTCTCCGGTGAAATCGAGAGAAGAGAGACTCAAATTGAATCCAAGGTCGGTTGTTGTTGTTGATTTTAGAACGAATGGAAGAGATTTTTGGTTGTTACGGTGATAGAAGATACTTTGGTGTATAGACTAGGGTTTCACCGTTGTTTAATCGAGTCGGGGAAAGGGAGTCTCGTGATTGGAGCTCGGGGAAGAAATGGAAGCAACAATTGTCGAGTGAAGATGGGTTTCGATCCGAGGGGGTCGAAGTTGTTAAAAGCGAGCAAGGGCTCGAATCGAGAATTGAAGTGATTGTGAGCTCATGGTGATATCATAGTAGCGGGAATGGAGAGACCGGTGATGCTTCTTAAGGGGATTTGAATGAAAATGGGTTTAAATGGGTTTTGTGGCTGGAGTTCTTTGTTCAAACCGAAGTTGAGAAGGAGGATGAAATAGCTTTGAATTGGTGTTGTAAAACTACGGGACCGGGGGAATGACAAGGGATTTGAGATATTGCGGTGAGATGAACTGTGGCGGTGGGAGTGAACTCGGTAATTGAGGGAAACCGTGTCAATGTTGCTATTGGAAGTAGACTCGGTGGGTAGTAAAGTTTGAGGTCAAGTTGACATATGGGGTGAGCTTTGTCTTTGCTGATTGAGGTGGTGTTGACGAATGAGCCGAGCTTGATGCGGGCTTGGGAATGGAAGGCTCGGCAATGGCTGCAGGTTGGAGCCGAGACAATGTTGAGGCGAGGCTATGAATACTTTGGTGGTGACACTGGATTGCGGGGCCATTTTGGCTGGGTAGAAGTTGACCGAGATGGCGGGTGGATTTGGGTGCTCTTGAGTGTTGTAGTGCGGGATTGGAAGAGATGGTATAATTGCAGACTCAGGCTGGTGCGGTGCAAATTGGTTGTAAGATGGAGTAGCAGGTGATAAAGGCAGTTCAGGTGCAAGACTAGAAAATGGTGTTTGCAATGGAATTGTGGGGTGTGTATTTGAGCTCTGTGAAAGTGATAAGAAGACCAGGTCATGGTGAAAAGGAAGATTAAGTTATAGTGCTGTGGGTCATGTTTGTGACAAGAGATTGATGGAGCGGGCTGGTGGTATTGGTGGTGCAAATGAGATAGAGGCGGTGCTCAGTGCACTCATTGCAGGTGAATGGAAAGGAGGCAGGGAATGAGAGAGATTGGCAATTTGAGCTTGAGATGGAGTTGAAGCTCAGTTGGAGGTCTTAAGTGCAGTATAGGTTGCGTTGCAGAGCTGGAGTTGTATAAAAGTCTTGTATGTTACAAGTAATTGCAGGCCTGGTGCTGCAACTGGTATAGTGAGATGGTTTTGCAGTGAAGTGCAGGGTAAGGTGGTGCTAGAACAACACAGGGCTGAAGAATGTATGAGATTGAGCTGCAGCTGTTGCAAATGAACAATTGGAGGTAAACTGAGCTGGAGATAATGGGTCTTAGTCTATGAACTGGCCTGAGATGGTGGCTCAGGGCATTGCAGGTTGCAGGTTATGATGGAGTTGAGCTGTGAACAAGAGAATGAAGCTACAGGTTAGCATGAGAAGCAATGGCAGGTGGGCTAGTTTGAACTGATCTTTGCTCGGATGGCAAGAAACAGAAGGATCAAGCAATTGAGTCTGAAGGTTACAGAGCTCATAGGATGCTGATTTGCAGTGTTGCCATTATGGCTGGAGGTGTAAGGCTAAAGCACCAGGATTGTGCATCAACGCAGTTTTGGCCTGTGCAATGGCTCAAGGCCTGGCAATTCACCCAATCATCGGAGAAGCAGTGACTCACATCTGAGTCGTGGTCTGACCGAGTTGACCAGACCTGACTCGCCCTGACTTGGTGCTGACCGAGTTAACCCGTTGACCCGAGTTGACTCGACTGTTTTGACCCGTTGATCGGTGACCTGGCAGACTTTGCCGGTCACCTGAACTACTTTCCGGCGAACTTTCCGGCCAAATTCCGGCCACAATCCCAGTTTTCCGGCGACGATTTTTGGGCAGAATTTTCACATGGCCTTTTTCTCACACATGGGCTTGGTGGACCACTTGGAGATGGATTTTGAGAAGACCTAATATTGGAAGGAGTATCCTTTATGGAAATTGGAGAAACATATAAAAGAGAGGACTTTTATTATATCTTGGATCTTTTTCTATTCTTTTTGCCTCTACTTTGTTTTCTAGGGTTTAGAACCATGAAGTCTTTTCTCTTTCTTCTTGTTATGAACTCCATGAATATGAACTAAGTTTTTATTATTGGTTGAAGATGTAGTTGGATTTTGCAACCATGTTATGATTTTTATGAATTAGTTTTCTCTCAATATTATCGTATGATTTCTACGGGTTACAATAATTGCATGATTGATGGATTGCAATATGATTGAATGTTTGTTTAGTTAAGTCTAGAATTGATTGAACTCACATCCATATTTATAGCTATTTTAGGGTTTTCATCGAGCGATAACCTTGAATACGAGTAGCATGATATGATGCTAGGTTGTAGTGATACATCCTTGTATTCATATGTAGAAATTGACCTTTGTTCGAATTGTTTGCGCAATGTATTTCAATTGCATTGATTAGCCTATTTCTGAAACTTAATGCTCCTAGGAATTGAACTTGATTAGCGCAAGGCGTTAGGTTATTCTTTAGGTAGAATTCACATACGCAGCTCTAATGTGTGTGTCGATAACTTTGGAAATTTACGGAGTATTCTTGCAATAAGGTATTCTATGGCTTTTGATGATAGCGAGATTAAATACGAATTCTATTCATATATTCATAAACTTGTTTACAATTGAAGATGAAACCTTTATCCAATATTTCACATCCTTGATTTGCGTACTTTATTTGCTTTTTGTTTATTTTTATTTACACAATCAGAAAATCCTCGGTGTTTTATATAGGAAACCATAACAATTTGACAACCTAGACCTCTCTGTGGGATCGATCCTTTCTTGCCCTTGCTATATTTATATTTTGAGTAGTAAGAAAGTGTAAATTATATTTGTGTCGGCTGACAACCGGTCATCAACTATACGAAGTTGGTTTAGATTTTGTATATCGGCTTAATTCTGAGAGTATTCAAAACTGGACTAGGTCCCTGGGATTTTCTGCATTTGCAGTTTCCTCATTAACAAAATCTTGCTGTGTGATTTACTTTAGTTTTCCGCAATTATATTTTTTGATATAATTTAAAGTAAATACACATTTACGTTAACTCTGATATACTTGATAGTGATCTTATAGAGTTTGGTTAAGTCCGAACCTATTATCAAGTATCACACTTTTTTTGTCGTATTGTCTCGTATCCATAGACGGTCACACAAAGTGTGAATACCAAAGTTGTTATATTGTCTCGACTTTGTCCATAGGCGATCACACTTGGTAAGAGGATTTATAGGTTAAAACAAAAGGATTGTGATGTATTTGGGTACCCTCGTCTTTTCAATTGGTATCAGAGCGGGCAAACATGAAAATATCTAAGAATCTGTGTTTGGTGCGATCCAACCTATAAAATTTGAATATATGGATGATTCAGTTTAACGTGCCACCAAGATTTAATGGGACAAATTACCCATTATGGAAATCTAGTATGAGATCTTTTCTCCAATCCCTAGATTTTAATACCTGGCTATTAATCGAAGAAGGATATGAACGACCGAAAGCGGAATATTCGGAAACTGAGTTTAAACACTTATCGTTCTGTACATATGAAAAAAGAGCTCTCGCAAAGCAGAATTTAGATGGTTTAAATGTCATAATACATGCAGTAAGTCATGATCTTTTACATCATGTCTCTTCATGTGAAACTTCTAAGGAAGCATGGGATACTCTCAAGACTGTATTTGAAGGGAATTATTTAGAAAGAGAAGCTCATGTTCAATCTCTCTCTTCTGAATGAGAATTTCTTAGAATGGATGATAACGATACCTTCGAGCAGTTTAACATAAACTTTATGAGATTGTCTATGCTTCTTTCAGACTTGGAAAGAATATACCCGAAAAGGAAATAGTATGCAAGATTCTCATATCACTACCATCCAAATACGAGTCTAAAAAACATGTTATAATAGAAGCTAATGATCTTTCTATACTTTCTCGAAGCTCTCTTGTAGGAAAGTTAAAGATCTTTGATAAAGAAATTCTGCTGAAGAACAGAAATATTGGATTTAAAGTCCCAGTTAATACTAATCAATCTTCGAAAGAAATAAGTATAAATCATACTGAGGAACGTTGTAAAAAGGATAAAACACTTGTTGAAATAGAGCTTGACTCAACAATTGTACTCCTAATACAACGGATTAAGGATGTTTTATTGAAACATAAATCAAGTCCTGATGCATTGTCTTTTTGTCATGAAAAAGGTAATGGAGAAATCCATTGTTTCAAGTGTCGTAGGTTCAGACATATGGCAAAATATTGTTCTAGTAAAAAGGCTCAGAAGTGCAACAAGGCTTATTTCACTACCCTAGATGATGTCCCGGGGGAGAAACCCTATGAAGGAATATCAAGCACTTTTTGCCAAAACTAACAGTGATCTATCTAGTGAGTCTCCTTTGCATGGTTAGATGCCTATAATTGATTTCCTTAGTTTCCCCAACTCTCCTTGAAATCTTCGTTAAATGCCTATAATTGATTAAGCCTAAAATAATAATAAAAAAAAGACCCGGAATTCAAAAACATGGTATGATGTATCTTCTAACGGATTTGAAGTTTTGCACCCGAACCCGGCCAAGCCCAGGGCTTTATTATAAGAGTATGCGTACTCCCCTACTCCTTCTTCTGTGAGTTCTCAGTTCTCGAACGGGATTACAAGTTGAGTCTAGGGTTTCCGAACCAGTGTGAAATCTTCATGAATTAAAGGTTGATTGTTTCACTTTTTTTTTTTATTTTCTCTCTTAATAACAAGGAGGTGTATCAAGAAGAACTCAATCCTATCATCATATTTAAAAGGAGCTTCTCAAGTAAGATCAATTCACTTCTCCTTGTGTTTTATTTGACAATTAAGGCAAGAACTAAAGGAGTGAGTATGAAACCCAAACCTAAGGAAATCCTTGAACCTAATCTTCAGAAAGAACCTAGAGTCCTTTTGTTAACAAGGATTGTAATGAAACCTTTGAGAGAATTTCAACTAGAGATATTATTCTAGAAAAGAAATTAGAAGAAGGGTATATTAGGACAGAAGATCTAGCTTGTTTTGATAAATACGAACTAAGAAACATCTTTTGTGGTTTTGGGAAAGGATATGACCTTCTTACTAGAGTATTTTATGCAAACATTTATGACGTTGATCTTAATAAAATGAGCTTTAGAACAATGATTAGGAGAGGGAAAATTATTGTTAATCGAGAGTTAATTTCAGAACTTGCAAATATTCCTCACGGCGAGTTTCGCCTTACAAGACCAAAAGGATAAAAACCATCTTTTGAAACCATTTCTCCTGAGCTTTGCGGAAAAAATGTTGGTTGGAAAGATGGGAAGCTTCCTATTGAAGAGCTTAGCATGCCTCTTAAGGTTTTTGGTAAATTGGAAATTCCAAACATTTATCCCTCCGCGATTGAGGATGCTTATTGGAGTCGTAACTTTGCAGAGTTAGTTTATTTTCTCAAAACTGATACTCGAGGTCTTGATATATGTGAGTTGATCATTTCTCAAATGACATCGATGACCGTATCCAAGAAGAAATTGGGGTTTCCAAGTCTTATTGGACACATTTGTGAAGATCTCGACATTGACCCTATTGGAAACTTTATTGGGACTCCTACTTTAGTTCGTGAAAGTACATTCAAACGTATGAGAACGAACGTGAACAAAAGAAAAAGGGCATTTATTTCACCTCTTGACGGTTCAAGCTTGAGTCTTGTTCAACGAATGCACAAGGATATCTGCAAGATCAACTACAAGGTAAAAGGTATGCAAAAACAATTATGTGTGATTGATACAAAATTTCCCAATATCAAGGATGAAGTAGACAAGATTCAAGCTTCTATGGGTGATTCTGATAATGAAGAACATGAATAAACCTTCCGCCAACTCTCTTTTGTTTTTGCTTAGAAAACTTCTTTTGAGGATTTTATTCTTGATAAGGATAACTAGGGTTTGGTATAACAAATATTGTGATTACACATAGCTATTTCCAAAGTTTTTCATCTTGTATGTTTTTAGATTTATTTATTTAAACTTTAGAGTTGTTGGAAGATGAACTTGAAGTATGTAATCATTATTGGTTTAATTATTGCAAAATTATTATGAAATATTTGTGCCTTTATGTTCTCGTGAATCGAGCTAATATTCCATATATGCTCAGAAGTTAAATCTATTGTGTTTTTATAAACAGAAAATGGAACAAACTCTTTGAGATTTTTCTCGCCGTATTAATCTTCTTGTGATCACACTTTTGTGTTTTTGCTACTTGACACACTCCGTAAGATTCTCTTATGTTAAGTAAAATCGAGTAAAATTATCTCTTTGTTGGTAATTAGCCTTGAGATTAATTTATGTCGATATTATGGATACAAATCCTTGTGATTTGTTAATGTCCGCAAAAATCCTTCTATTTCACAAAAGTAAGGTCACTCTTGTTGTTCTCTTGGGAACAACATTTAATGAGGGAGAGTTCTTAAATGAACTTGTGCTTAATTGCTATATCTTTGTGGGGCGTGTGGCTGTGGAATTTTAAAGGGGATGCTTGTATCTTTTTAATCTCCTAGGATGAACGCTAAGTATTTATTACTATGTGATATCATCTAAATAAGTTGATATGATGAGTTGCATTTTAACTATGTTATTATGTAGTATATCCATCTTCCTTAAAACTTGAGATGTATTTTTGTCGTATTCATTATGATCCCGCGATTTTCGTACCTTTGTTAATTTTATTGACAAAAGGGGGGAGAATTATTTAGTAGTTTCATACTACATACATATGGTTTACAGATCATTATGTAAGTATTGATTAAGGGAGAGAATATAATAATACTATGTTTCTGTATAACAACAATTTCAAAAGTTGTTATTGTCGTGGAATCGGTTCTTCAACAACAACGACGCTGAGCTGAACATGTTCAGAATCATTGTGACTTGAAAGAGATTAAATATTTAATCTCTAGTTTTATTTCTTGCACTTTTGATTTTGTTAGTCGTGATGATAATCAGGTGGCTGATGCAATATAACAAAGTCAACAAGAGAATCAGGTTTATCAGTTGAAAGTTGTAGTAACTTTGAACCTGCGATTTGTAGTCTCCTAGCACGAGACCAAAACTTCATTCATTAATAATACAATTTTCAGTTATAAAATTAATATAAAAAAGAAGTTATAAAAAAAAACAATTATTATACCCTTAAAAAAAAGAATTTATGTAAAAAAAAAAATTCTACACATAAGGCTAATCTTGCCATTAAAATATTTTATTTAATGACCTCTTCAACCATCTTCATTCATATGAGTATTTTTCTCAAGAATAGAGGGCCAAACATATTTTTTGTTTACCAAGGTGGTAGAGATGAGTCCAGCGATTTATTATGATCCCGCGATTTTCGTACCTTTGTTAATTTTATTGACAAAAGGGGGGGGAATTATTTAGTAGTTTCATACTACATACATATGGTTTACAAATCATTATATAAGTATTGATTAAGGGAGAGAAGATAATAATACTATGTTTATGTATAACAACAATTTCAAAAGTTTTTATCGCCGTGGAATCGGTTCTTCAACAACAACAACGCTGAGTTGAACACGTTCAGAATCATTGCGACTTGAAAGAGATTAAATATTTAATCTCTAGTTTTATTTCTTGCACTTTTGAATTTGTTATTCGTGATGATAATCAGGTGGCTGATGCAATATAACAATTTTTTTTTCACCTCAATTGAGTTTCTATTTCCATTAACAATTAAATACCAAATACTAAGTTAGAAGAAAGAAAAAAACAGAAAGAAAAAGGGGAGGTGTCTAATCTCGTTCAGGGAATGACTCCACCAGAATAGGGGTCCTCACAAAATGCACACTATCAGTCCATGTTAGACTCCCAAATACGTATTGATATGAAGCGTTGACAACATGCAAAGACACTTGAAACGTCTTTTCCTCACCGATCTTCTCAAATGTCAATGTTGTTGGCTCAACAGACACCTTTACTCCTTCAGGCGCATGTATCTGAGCTTTGTAGGTACCAGGACAGGCAACATTCTTAACGGTTCTCATCACCTGAGTTGCGCCATCTAGATCAAGTGCAGTGATAGATGGGTAGTTAAAGTCGGCTAGGACATACTTCATATTGCATTTGTAAGGTATGCATGCGGTGAAAGACTGGAGTTGAGTTTCATTATAGCCAAGTCCACAGAGGAAGGCCAGGTAGTCAAAAATATTTGCATCATAGACCAAACCAGGGTCCATAGCAGCATCGGGTCTCACTTGTCCTGACCTATAGCTGAATAATGTTGCCTGGAGGTTTGTTGAATTGCGCATTTCCATCTTTTGGTTATCTTGGGTCCTTGCAGTTGTCATAATTGCCGATGGACTCCAATCGGGGTGAAGTGTTTTAAGAAGGCCAACAACACTAGCAACATGAGAGCAATATAACAAAGTCAACAAGAGAATCAGGTTTATCAGTTTAAAGTTGTAGTAACTTTGAACCTGTTATTTGTAGTCTCCTAGCAGGAGACCAAAATTCATTCATTAATAATACAATTCTCAGTTATAAAAAAAAAACAATTATTATACCCTTAAAAAAAGAATTTATGTCAAAAAAAAAAATCTACACATAAGGTTAATCTTGTCATTAAAATATTTTATTTAATGACCTCATCAACCATCTTCATTCATATGAATATTTTTCTCAAGAATAGAGGGCCAAACATATCTTTCGTTTACTAAGGTGGTAGAGATGAGTCCAGCACCTTCCCCGATTCACTCAGATGAAAAACCTAGCTCTGGTAAAAGTGAGATTCCTTCTTCGCAGAATACCTTCTCTGCATTATATTCTTCTATTAATATTTGGCATCTGTTTGATGAAGTAAACCCTAAAAATGTTTTTTCCTTTGGTGGTGGTGGCGGTGATGGTAATGAGTCACAAAGTAGTGAGTTACATGAAACGGTAGATAAATCATTTTTGGATGACTTTAAGAAGTTGAAAATTGGTTCAGATTCTTGTTCCCAGTAGATTCGAAAGAATGAAGTGACGGTAGACCGGAAAGTTCCGATAGGCGTGATGTCGTGCGGGAAGAATGTGAAGAATTGCTACTCAGGTATAATTAATACTGTTATTACTTCTCTTATAATCTTGAAGACATTCCGCTTCCTAGTTATCTTCATTTGTAATATGAGACATAGATTTGCATATTTGTATGTTGTTTCCATTCTTAGTTTTGATATTAAACTTTAATACTAATATGATTTAAATTATAGGGAAACAATCTTCTAAAAGAGGAGATAATGATGCAGTCATAGGTTGCTATACATAAGAAATTAGCTATTAACACAAGAGACACCTTTTTTTTAATTAACTAAGTTTCAATGCACATAAAAAATATATTAAGATAAAAAAAACACGTTGACGAGTTTTTCATGGTTTTATGAACGTTTCTGATATTTATATATATATATATATATATTAATAGATATATTATTAACAAATATTTATATGTAATAAGGAAAGTTTTATCATTAAAAAATAGGGGTTATAGGTGTTTAAGCAAATAATAATATTCAAATTAGTATTTAATAATCGATATTTTGAAAATAAGAATTTACCCACAATTTGAAGTTCCTAATACGGTTAACAAATTTGAATATGCAAAAGAACACAATTGCTTACCTACAAAACAAATTGTAATTCTTACCCACCAGTTTATTGGGTTAGAAAATGTTCAAAGCACAATCCTCTAGAAAATATTAGCACACCAATTTTTCGTTATGATTGTGTAATATATTTATGAAAATTTATGAAATGATGCATGTAAATCGCTGACCACTTTATGTTTAGGGTTGCAAATGATGCAAAGGACATCACCAAAAACATCAAAAGTATGATAGCCTAAATGGTGTACAAATTCCTTTTCGATGCATTGCATAGCCGGACGAAAGATATGGATTTTCCTAGAATGAATCCGTATGTGTAGTTTACAACTATTGTTTGCACACTTTTGTGGTTTTCCGAAATGTCTGGTGCTATATTTTTAAATTTTATTTCAATCAATGGACTCGTGATTTTTTTTTTTTCGTATGACCTTAGATATATTTTTTTTTAATATTGAACTTTTCTTAAACTCATATTTTAATTCTTATCAACATTTATATTGGACTAAGAATAGTACTTTTTTGTCCGCGACTTAGCATCCAACCCATTTGCATCAGCTCTTAGTTAATCACCTTTCTATGTGTTTTTTTAGCTTGTATGTGCCTATTGATTCTACAAAATTATAAATTCCTGAATGAATGGATAGTGACATTTAAATATACACAACACATACAGAGAACCCTAATTTTATGTTGTCGTGATAACCTCTATGATTGTACATATTTTTATGTGTTCCATCTACTTAACTACAACATGCATCATGTAAGTGCTAATTTTCAATTTCTTTGTTGAGGCAATAGTACATCTTTAGCTTGGTAAGGACGAAGTGAAAGAAATTAGCTGTTTGGAAGGGAAAAAAAACTAGTGAATCTGTATGCTAAAATGATAAGAACACTAATAAGATGATAACGTATATAAATACCAATGTAGATAGTGACTTTTGTACTGAGGGTAAAATGGTTTTTTATGAGTCATAGGTAAAGCCGTCATTTTATAGTTCAAGAGCAAATCGTCATTTTGTAAAAATGTCCACCTAGTCGAGGTACTCAAGACCACGAGTGCGGTCAGCTATCAGGCTATGCAGAAAAGTGAGTAAACTCAAATATAGTCAAGATAAAGCTTAAAAATCTAGCCAGAAAAAGGTTCAAAACGAAGTTCGACTTCTGAAGAAAGAGAAGCTAACTCAAAGCAGGGGAATCCTAGTTAGGCCCGAAGAGCCTCTATTGCTTCGAGGGGAAGAGCCTTCATCACTCGAAGGCAAAAAGCTTTCATCTCTCCAAGGCGAAGATCCTTGATCACTCGAAGGCGAAGAGTTTCCATCTCTCCAAGGCAAATAGCCTTCATCGCTCCAAGGCGAAGAGCCTCTACCGCTCCAAGGTAAATGGTCTTCGTCGTTACACCCCAGAGCAAAGAGACATGTCACTCCACTCCAAGGTAAAAAGCCTTATTCCCTAAAAGGGTCAATCTCTCACATGAGCGGCCATGGTCATCCTATCAAGTTAATAAAAGACTCCTCAACGTTATCCATAGTCTTTAGACAAAAATATGGGAGACTCTTCAGGGTCATCCCATATCTCAAATAGAACAACAAGACTTCTTAGCGTTACGACGGGTCTTGGGTCGAGCATGAGACTCCTTAGAGTTACCACTGTTGTCACGATAAACCCGCGAACTCCTTAACGTTATCCCAGGTTCGCGGGTGGTTTAGTACTCTGAGATACAATCACGAGTACTAAGTCTCTCCATAGTGCCTCGTCAGGCCTGACTACGTTCCCAGTGCTGAACACTGCGCTAGTCGCACTCTATGACGTCTCAAAGCGCCACTGCTAAAGGTTGATGACACATTCACAATATGACAATGAAAGCTTGATTACAGCTTAGTCGTACTCCGCCGAGCGTGGGCGACCACTACGATATATGGGTTGATGACGTCTCAGTCGTACTTCTCGCCTCTGCTGATAAAGAACGGCTGTGAGAGTTAACCTTCGACCACCTTTAGGTCATAACGCCTCTTCAGGTCCTACCTTGCCTTAAGACTCTTTAAGGAGCCGGACCTACACTCCTTCACCTAGAGGAGGACATCCACAACTAGGTCTTTAGAGGCCTCAGCCAAGCTTGTGCTCTCCATATTACACACACGGTTATAAAAAAAAAAGTATTCTGGAGTTCTTGACTTGACTCTGGATAGCTTCCACGTACAAAAATATGCATTCCTTCATCTAACTTTACGATAACTCAGAGAATGTTAACACTTCATACGGTATATCGTATACAAAGGGTGGTCACGTCACAAATGGGGTCATAAACTTAGGGTTTTTGTCTGGCGGTCTACGGCAACGTCTGTGTATCGTTCTACCCATACATAAAAAGAATGGTCATGAGGACTTAGTTGTATATGATAGACTCAATTTTCGATCTATCCTTAGCTATTAATGGGATATATGAGAAGGTGTTGATCCTATATCCTTATCGTTGTCCTATAAATTAGAGATTGGGGTTTCACAGAGCTATAAGTACACCAAATATCTTTCATTCTAAATAGAACAACATAACAACTATAATTGAATAACAAGCTCTCTCCAACTCACTCTCTATCTCTTAGAGTCTCTTCATCTGCAACTGATAAACTCTAATCTCGTGTCTTTCTTCTTCCCTCCTTAGACCAGCCCTATTTCCCCATCTGCGACTGAAGTAATCTTTAAACAATCATTATCTTGGTCTAGGAAAGAAAAGTTTATCATTAGCCTCTCGTTCGCACAGTCGAACAAGTCATATTACCCTACTAACCCTCGTATATTTTTCGACATATACAACTACAATTGTTAGAGCATAGCTCGGTTGAACTCGCCAAGCATTGGTATGTCAAGTTTGGTTGTCATATTTTAGTATCAAAACTCATCTAGAGTCTTTTGATTTAATACTAGAGTCAACTTCGTTTAGGTTAGACTAAAAAGTCTAGGAATCTTGAGACATACAAGTATTACTCCGAAGACCCGAAGAATGAGAAGAAGTAACGACTAAAACGACGACATCATCCTTCCACTTGAGGTTAATAATATTTACTTGAACTTGTTTCCATTCCTAACGTATCTTTCAACTCGTGCTATATTGAAAACATAACATGCGAAGCTTGCATATAAATAATATTCTAGTAGATAGACATGATCATAATAGTATGGTCATAGTATTAAGGAATTATATTACGAAGTATAACGCTTATCTTTTGAACTTCGTAGATATGACATCGACATAATCTTGTACATAGTTTTATGATTATGTGTATGGGTTTATGGTGAATATTTCATCCTACGAAACAATGTTTTACATTTGTTTAAAGGAAGTAAGTTCGTGAAGTTGTTTCATGAATTAAAAGGGAAATCAAAGGGAATATTGGTCTAGCTATTCATTGCATATTCTTTGGATGACCAATATGTGTGAGTTGGTAGAACCGATCTTAACTAAAGTTATGTATCTTGGTATAGCCAATCACAATACCTAGACTTATGATTTGGTATGACTGGTTCCGGTAATTGGTGTAACCGATCCTAAGTAATCACCATGAGATGGTATGATCGATCCTTGTAATTGGTGTGACCGATCATAAGAGGTAGTGTGACCGATCCTTGTAATTGGTATGACCGATACTAGTGACTGGTGTGAACGATCACAAGTAGGTACCATGTTTAGGTAGAATCGATCCATGTGATTGGTATAACCGATCTGAACCCATGTATGTGACTTGGTAGGACCGATCACAACTAACCATTGTGACTTGGTATGACCGATCACATAGTAGTCTTGGAATTTTGGTAGAACCAATTCTAAACTTGTTTGGAAGTGTGGTAGAACCGATTCCAAGATGCAAATCCGTTTTTGACATATTTTCTTCATGAACTTGTGTAGTTTTTGGAATTAGGGTTTGTTGTGTAAAGATGTCAACATACTTTAAACACGAGCATTAACTCTTATCATTTATTGTTCAAATATATTCCTTGATACTCAAGGTGATCCCTGGTCTGAAAAATTAAAAAGCATTTAAATATAATTTTAATTATATATGTTTTAATTACCATCAATTAAAGCATATCCTCTGGAAAATATTATTAGTTAATGTGCTAGACTAATAATAGAAGTTTTCTATGGGAGTTTTCAGAAATATAGGTTTGGCATTTAAGTGGAAATAGAAAAACCGAAATAAGGTACTTTGATACATATCTTGAGAATATTTTCGGTTTTGGAATTTTCTTGTTGTCCAAACAACCTTGGTCTAAGTGTGCATTCCTAGCAAACTATCCATAAGAGCCAGGCAAACTTTATTTCTTGTTATTTCTGGTGGAGCCGTCTATTCAGAGAGGAAAGTATCCTAATTAGATGAAATCTCTTACGACCGCTCGTTTAAAGACTTCTATGGGATCAAGAAGCTCTATGAGTACCGTTGGTGGGAAACTATATAATTGCATTGTTATTGTAGTTTTCGATTATTAATTTGATTGACTAACAATTGTTGAAACTTTGATTGCACCTAGTTTGTTTATTCCTGAGAATCTTCTCTTCTGATATAAGATTCACTCAGACTAGATCAAAGTATCAACGTGATCTTTAGAACTGTTGTTAGATCTAAAGACATATTATGATAATCAATTGTTAACAGACTCCGTTCTGCGTGTGATTCATCACAAGAAGATTCAAGTGTTGTTGTGCAGGTATTTGAAGGAAATAGAAGATTTGAAGACGAAGAAGATTTCTTATTAGTTTTCGTATCTTGTGGATTTAGTGCACAAACCTTGATCGGCTGGGATCCAACTAGAGTTAGTTTATCTTTGATAGATCTGATTGATTAGTTGCGTGAGATAGGCATCACTTTATAGTTTCTCATTGAGATCTATATTGATTGATTGCAAATCTAAACTTGACTATTTCAGTAGTAATTGGATAGATTGATCTAACCAGACAAAGGAGTTTATTAGATTAAACATAAGAGCCTTTGTCAACGACTTATTAATATCTTCTAGCAAGATTGATTAGAGTGGTTACCATACAGATTCTTCCTTTGTTGTTTGGAATACGATCCAAAGGACTTGCTATTTACATACGTGACTCTAGAAGTCGAATGCGCAGGGATACTGAGGGAACTAAGTAGCTAGTGGTAGTCTGCTTGGTCTCAACCATACGAAGTTGGTATTTGATTTTGTATAGTGGCTTAATTCTGAGAGTATTCAAAACTGGACTAGGTCTCCGGGGTTTTATGCATTTGCGGTTTCCTCGTTAACAAAATCTTGATGTGTCTTTTACTTTGTTTTCTGCATTATAATTGTTATTATAATTAAGTAAAATACACAAATACGTTAACTCAGTAATACTTGATATTCATCCTATAGAGTTTCGGCCATTACCGAACCTATTATCAAGTACACACTTTGGTGTCGTATCATCTCGATCTTGTATCCATAGTCAATCACACAAGTGATCTTGCTATTGTATTGTCTCGATCTCGTACCCATAGACAATCACACGAAGTGTGAACCGAATTATTGTATTGTCCCGACTCTGTCCATAGACGATCACATTTGGTAGAGGACTTATAGGTTGATAAATAAAAGATTGTGGTGTATTTGGGTACCCTCTTCTTTTCAATTGGTATCAGAGCATGCAAGCACGAAAATATTTAACAATCTGTGTTTGGTGCAATCCAACCTATAAGACATGAGTCGAAATAAGAAATGTAAAGCTAAACTTATAAAGGACTCAGTTAGCGTATATCAAAATGTTGAGAATAATCTCTCAAAAAGGGTCAATGGAAATTGGTCTCGTAATTCTTTCGTGAAATCAAGTACAAAGTCTATGACTGATAAACACTTGATTGAGAACCATGTTCATGATAAGAAAAGAATGCATCCAAAACAAAAGGTACAAGTGCCTTATTCAAAGTCTATTTTGGATCCGATTCCAATTATTGGTGGAAAATCTTCTGTTTTTATTCCAGATAGTAAGAAATATTTAAACCCACAGTCCTTCCATAATTATGAATTTCTAATTGGATTATAAAGGTTTTTCAATAAAGTCAAAACCTTCAGAAGCAAGAAAATCCATTGATAATCTGAAAGATGTCTTAGAACTTATTGTTCAACTGAATGTAAGAAATTGTGAAGCAAAGTGAGAAACACTTAGCCTCCAAAATAATCTGGCAGATTATTCGGAACAAAACTGGCTTGTGTAATGAAGTGAATCAAAAAACTTCAAAGTGTGAATATCTCACACAATCGCTGGAACATTCACAAGTAAGAAATAAAATCCTTGAAAGGAAAATTCTTACAGAATCATGTTAAAAGGTATGCTTTGACAAATCTTTAGAAAGACATTTTCAACAAGGTATGGATACCTTAAAAAGACATATCGAAAGTCTTGAAACAAAGATCTCTGCAATCTGTAAGATGTCTGATTAAGACTACTTGGGTTCGAATAAAAAGGAAATACCATCCATGATTAAAAGTGTGCACACGAGTTAATTATTTTTTGACACGGTTAACACGAGAATTGAACAAGTCAATTCATATTGAGAGTTAGATTCCTAACCAACAAAACTTATCCCATAGTTGGTGGGAAGAGAATCAAGAGTGACTACATTATTTAGCAGCTAAGATTTTATTTGTTTTAAACAATCAGCTCCGACCCTGAGACATGAATTATAGACTTGACCACACTAATTTTATCTCATGGCTAATTGTTCTATTCTCATCTATTATAACTTCTTGAAACTCGAATCTACAACTTTAAGTATGAAAGTCAGATTCCTAACAATGTCAAAATATCTTGAATTCATATGGCCTTATATTACAATGAACTCAAGTATCGAGTCTGAAAATATTTTAATCATATATTCTCATAACAAAATATAGTATCTCAGGAGTTTAAATATATATATATATATATATTATCTCTGGTATTGTGTGTTTGCTAATAAATAAGGAAATCCGTATATTTACCCTTCACAATCTAAATTGGCAGCACATTAACCAAAACAATGGTGTTGACCAAACATGTCTTAATTTACATGAGTCAAATATCACAAATATCATTTATTAATCCCTTAATCGAGAACGTATTAAATCAAATTAAACACAAATGTTGGAATCGAATGAAGATAAAACCTAAAAATCTTATTACGATCAAGCATAAAATAAGAAAATTATTTTGATTGTATTTTAGAATAAAAATTTTGTTATGGATTTATATATGATTCTATGTTTATGATCATAAGATTGTTGTATAAGACAAGTTTTTGAAGCTTAAAATCAATGAGAACAATTTTTTAGAAGAATCTTGAAGATTTTTTTTTTGGAAATATAATCTATTAAGGCTCTTGAGTTTTGGAGAAGTGAAGTTTTTGTAGTACAACCACCCCTATGTGTACTTTAATATATACCCTATGTGTATAGCCTCTCATACGTGAAATATGCTAACATATACAACTATCCATATGTGAGACAAAATCCTACAACAACAAACAATAAATAAGAAATATATCGAAAACATATCACATACAGGTTGTTGTGCATATCAATATGTTACATAGGGAGTGTTGTAATGTTGACACTTCAAAACCCATTTTTGAGATTTGGGACGCATTATTCAAACGATCATATATCATTAGCTACTAAACAAAACTACGCAAATGATCTTCACGTAACTTTTGGCATCACAGCAGGTTATTGCACATGAAAAGGTAACATTTGGCAATAGAGCAGGTTATTGCACGATTATGGTGATCAAGAAGAAAAATCTTCAGAAGGTTTAGTCTAGATATATTGTATTTGATTGTTTTTCAACAACTTTAAGAAATTAAAGCATCAATCGGTTTTTGTAACACTATTTCTGTCAGTTTTCTCTTTATCGATTAAAAATTTGTGGGACTTTCAAATTCTGATTACTAGCTCAGCTAAAGAAAAAACATCAGAGAACATATATGTTAAGTACTTAGGTGCCAATATAATATTTTTTGTTGGTCCATCCAGAGGAATACTAGACTGGACAGCTGGAGAGATTAGTAGTTGTGGATGATTTGTTTCCCAACGAGGTTCCCTTGAAAAGTCCTATAAATGGTTTTTTCCATTGAGGTTTCCTTGACAAGAAACATTGCTAATGGGGGTACCAGTTTATATGAGATTTGATACCATTCCCATAAAATTGGTACCCCGCCATGACCAGAGCCGGTGCGGAGTGTGCCCTAGGTACAAATTAGTTCTTTATTTATCTGAAATATAGAAAGTACACAAATGTTCCTGATTTACTATTTAATCCAAATATTTATAGTTTAGTCCAAAGTGACTTATGATGATGTTTGCACTTTTAAATAATATAAAGATGACTAAAAAACAATCTATCTTTCGAACCGCTCGTCCAAAATTCACAAATTTTATATATTCAGAGAGCTCTTTCCAAGATCTAAAAAAATAATACCTATATGGCTATATAATTCTATCAATCATTGATTATGAAGTTCATGGACTTTTCATCATTGATTTACAACAGACCTCCAAAAACAAATCGTTGTTAATGCTGATTTTTAGGTTTTTTGCGCTTGTTATGAATTCGACCGAGATGAATCAAACACATACTGAATTTGTAGTTTGGAAATCGCCACTCTCTCTCTCTTAGTTGGAAATCTGTAGTTTAGGTTTTTTGTACTTGAGTGCTGAGAATAAGTTGTTGAAACAAGTTCAAGGTCTGTTGCCTGAAGAGGCCTAACATGGTCATGAAAATGAAAGGCTAAGTCGTTGCTGCAGGAGAAGAGTTTAGTTGGTTAATGGACGATGAGCTGACTCTTTGTTAATATTTAGAATATGCAGCGGTAGCTGGTAAGTTACACTAACAGTGATGTTTTGGGAGACATTTTAGAGCAACTAGATCATAACTATAAATTATTTATGTTTATCGTCGTTTTATTGGGTGACCGGTTGTCAGCCGACACAAATATAAATTACACTTTCTTACTACTCAAAATATAAATATAGCAAGGGCAAGAAAGGATCGTTCCCACAGAGAGGTCTAGGTTGTCAAATTGTTTTGGTATCTTATAAGTAGCACGGGGGATTTTCTGGTCGTGTAACTAAAAATAAACAAAAAGTAAAACAATAAAAAGTAAACACGCAAATCAAGGATGAGGAAGTATTGGTCATGGATTTCGTTTTCATTCACAAACATGTTTTCAACACAATAACTAGAATTGATATTTTAATCTCAACTTTTATCAAAGACCCTAGAATACCTTGATCGCAAGTATATCCCGCAAATCTCCTCATGTCATCAACAGACACATTAAAAGATGCGAATATGAATTCTATCTAAAGGAACAACCTAACGTGTAAAAGCACTAATCAAGTTTAATTCCCTAAATGCATTAGGTTCTATGAAATCAGGCCAATCAAAGCAATCGGACGTGTAAAAGCACTAATCCGATTTAACAAAGGTTATGGTTCACATATGATCATAAGAATATATCACTACAAACTATAATAATATTTATGCTACTTGCAATCCGGAATTATCACTTTTGCGTATAATAACCCTAATCTAGCAATAAAGATGAAAGCAAACTCAATCGATTCGCGACTCGACTAAACACGCATTCAAATCATGTAACAATATTAATGGTGAATCATAAACGATAATATGAGAGAAAACTAATTTATTGCACAAAAACTCATGTTTGGAAATTCGACTTATTCCATAACCAAAAGAAAACTCTAGCTCATATTCATGGAGTTCATAACAAGAAGAAAGAGAAAAGACTTCATGGTTCTAAACCCTAGAAAACAAAGTAGAGGCCAAAAGATTAAGATAAAAGATCTAAAAGAGATAAAGAGATAATCATAAAAGATATATAATTCCTCTTTTTATATCTTTTCCTCCCCTCCAAAACTAGGTCTAATCTTCAAAAGTCCACTAGATAGAAGTCCTCCAAGCCCATGTGTGAGAAAACCCATGTAGAAAATTATGTCCAAAAACGTCGCCGGAAAACTGGTATTGTGGCCGAAACTTGGCCAGAAAAGTCGTCGGAAACTGTCTCAGGTGACCGGTAAAGTCAACCCGGTCACCGGTCAACGATCCAAATCGGTCAAGTCAAACTCACTGAGTCACAGCGAGTCAACACAGAATCTGAACTGGGTTGAGTCAGTTAGCCAAACAGATGAGTCAGGTCTGACTCACTCTGACTCACTTGGGCCTAGGCTGTTTTGCAGTGGCCTGAGTTGTGTAGCACAATCATTGTGCTTCAGCCATGATGGCTGCCTTCCCTGTAACTTCAGTGCATAACCTGTAATGCCTCATTCTGAGCCAACAAATCAACTCTGCAACCACCAACAGCCATCTCTGCAACTGAACTCCACAGCCTTCATCCTCTCTTCTTTCATACATCATCCATCCATTACTGCCAGTGCAGGAACACTTCGCCATCTTGAATGAACAAACCCATCACCTGCACCTGCTTAATATCCACAGCCGCAACTCCTATTCTCAGAAACAACGACCACTGCCTGAGTTGCAGCTCAGCCATTCTCATCAACCCAACAAACTCCAGCCAATTCTCAACTCCATATGCTATTCATGCGCCTGCAATGCCATTATACAACATGGCACCACCGACCTGCAGCTCAAGTCATTTCGTTCACGGCTCCGCTAACATCTCCTGTGCGGCGCACTCATCACAGCTCCTTGTACTGCTCTTGCCCTGTATCCTAAACATACATCTAACATTTTCATCTCAGAGACACCACAGATTCAGCTCTCAAATTCATTCCCCTTGGATCTCCATCTGAGCTGCGACTGCAACTCATACTTGCCGGCTGCACAATCATCACAACCAATTTCCTTGTCTGCAGCTCACTAACACAACCATTTCAGTTAACATCCGTTCCCGAGCTCGACTGCACACACAGACTTCATTTGTCATTCCCTGTAACATCATCCGAACCACATTCCACCATTTTCTGCAACTCAGCTCAAATAAAATAGCAACACCATGAGCTCAACCCTTGCTGTCTTGCACCAGGCCTGTGCTTGTAGCAACACATCTCAACATTCCTCTCATATGATCTCTTGGCTTCATCTATAGCTTTGGCAGAATACATTACCTACGATGCCTCAATGCCACCAGTATCCGTCAACTCGCATCCATCAGCATCACCACCTGCAATATCACTTTCAACTGGCAACATCATCCATATCTTCTCTTAACCCTTGACAAACATGACCACAATTCCGCCATTACTGCACCCAGCAACGCACCCTTATCTCCATTTGCAGCATCGTAACACTCATGGCCACAACCAACATCTACTTCAACCTAAACCCAGTCTCATAACCAGCCTCGGAATCTTCATCGCCATAATCAAACTATCACAACATTCACTAGTTCTCCATTCTCTGAATCTTCACCAGCAACTATTTCCGAACCTTCAAATGAACAGCTGCACCCATTAAACCAAACCACATGTAACTTCAATCACTCACTACCACCATTGATTCGAGCCATTCCTTCTGTGATACACAAATTTACCTCAAACCCACCGTTAATCGACCAGTATCTTCAACATAAACTCCTCCATCATCTTCAATCGATAGTATCACCAAAATCCACAGAAACCCTAACTCTTCCCTGGATTCGTTATCATCACCAACTGACATCCCCTCTTTGAATTCGAACATCATTGAGACAATATCCATCTCCTTCTGAATCTCACTATCGATGAACCCATTCTTCCATTTCGATCTGATTTCCTCTAAGCAGCTGTTGTTCTTCTTTCTTTGTTTCAAGTGAACGAGATGAACGAGAGAAACATCTCTCTCGATTTTAGGTTTGAGGGTGGTATGGAATAGAGACACCCAACATAAGAGCCACCCCATATGGGTGCCTATATTAGGTGGTTATTTCTGATAAGGGCTAGTCTAAAGTTTCCAGCCCCTTATCCTCGGTGATATGTATTTAGTACTCCTTCAAATAGGGTTGCCCCTTAACCTTGGCTGGGCTCCAGGATAGTGTTCGCCCATGAAATGACAATTTTACCCTTTTGGCTCAAATAGAGTAATTTCTTCTTCTTTTCCTCCGTGCGACTCCAGAATACCTGATAACTCAAAAACACGCGTAAAGTACATAATTCACAAGAAAAATAACAAAGAAAGCGTAACTACTAGATAGTAAATTAGGTGTTTTAGACACCTATCAGATTCCCCCACACTTAGACTTTGCTAGTCCTCGAGCAAATCAAACAAAACAAATTCTAAAACATACATACAACTCCGTGTCGTCGAGGCTACGGTCACTTTTAGCATAAATAACAAGCCTTTGAACCCCTAGGTGTCCCTAGTGGACGAGTTATAGTCTCGTGAGGGTTTACTAGAGATATACCCACAAAACCTATTTTTCCAACTTACTAGTTCTCCGTAATGATAGCATCCAACGCGCTAAGAAGACATAGAAATTCTGCACACTAGTCATAAGAAGTTAGACACATAAATGAACACAATCTCATTCTTAAAAGTTGAGAGAGAAGTAACCATCCCTTCTCGACAAAAATTCGGGTTCGGAGTGATCGAAAGTCTCGACTCTGCCTCACAAGAAAGGGTTTTATGATATTGCTCTCAATAATAAACAGCTTTTTATGGGTCACACATGTGTCCAGGTTGGAATGAAGAGAGAATCCTGCGACACGTTGAATGGTAGGAAGGAATAACCTTTCGAGATATTTTGAATACCCACATCTTTTATATATTTTTGAAAACCCATTTTTCTGACGATCTCTTCGAAAGGAAATCAACCACTTAACGAAGGTGAGAATATGCTTACTTACCTCGTATCCGTTCGGCGTGCAGCTAGCACCACTCTCACAGCATCCATAGAAACGTCTTCGGTCTTCTATCGGTGTCTTCATCTTCGTCTTCGGTCTTCAACTCTTGATGATAACTCTTGAACTTCATAGAATCTCGACAATGTAATTTTTTCCTCTAATTCCTTGTTGCTTGAAACTTCCTTATAGATATTCCTTCTTTCCATTGGCTTTATTGAAAGAATACAAAACTAAAAACAAACTATACAAACCCAAAATTTAATACAATGAATTTTTCTTGTCTCTTTTTTTTTTTTTTTTTTTTTTTTTTTAATTTTTTTTTATTTTTTTTTTTATGAAACAAGAAAAATAAAACAAATACAAAATTAAAAACAAAACAAAATAATAAAAACTAGTAACGAACCTAAAATTTAATTAATTAATTTTTTTTTCCTTTTTTTTTTTTTTATATTTTTTTTTTTTTTTTTTTTTTTTTTTTAATTTTCGTTTTTTTTTTTTTTTTTTTTTTTTGTTGAGAGAGAGAGAAAAATAAACACAAACTGAAAATAAAAATGCAAGTACAAAGGCCATGGTGTAAGTACTTTACCGCTTGATTCTTCACAACTTATATGTCTTGATATCATAAACTTCTCGAACTCTCATCTTTGATAATTTTCACTCTCGTACATAAAGTCTGAAATCTGCTCAATTCTGTACTGTTGCTTGTAAACCTTGAACGTCTTCAACTTTCTTCGAATTTGTGATGCTCCTCTTGTTGATGATGATGGTGTTTCTATGGACCTGTTGGTGTAGAGAGAGATAAGGTGGATGGTGTTAACTGCGAACAAGATTACAAGTGGTATGTAAGTTAGCAATTCGATGTCACCATCATGATTGACAAAAATAGCACTCAAGAGATCAAAATAGTGCTTCTATGGTGGGAGGTTGGACAGCTCACCATTCTGCCCGGAATTTACGTACGGTGACACACACTCTAAAAGCACAAATTTAGACAGGTACAAAGAATTGAAGGTTGGTGCCTCACATTATGTAACTTGGGTAGTCTCCACTATAGGGGATCACTACTCTAATACCGAATTCAGTCTGCACCTTATTTGCCACTGGCATGGTTAAATCCAACTTTAACTCTCATACAATTAAGAAACCCGATCATGTTCTCTGTCATCTCTAAGTTCAGTCACTATTATGAGATTCTCGATGTAATCTTAGCGACATGTATACTATGTGACTCTAAACTAACCACAAGTTGGAGTTTTATTCAAATATATACAAAAAAAAATTGAAAATTTTGACTCAAAAAGGCTAAAAACTCTATATGCAAAAGACTCCCCCACACTTAAACTTCACATTGTCCTCAATGTGTAAAACCGAAAATTCTGAATTCTGACGTAACAGCAGATAAAACGCAAAAAATGTACAAATTGGTAAGGAATTTAGAAAACTCCATTTCACAAAAGTTGTTCATCTACGTGTTTTCTACAAAGTGTCAAAAGGGCACAGTGTTTCGATAAACGGTCTGACAGTTATGGTCTCTGGAATGAACTACGTGCAGTCTGAATTTTTCTGACGAAAAGGTATTCGTCATAATTCTCTTACAAGATAGATTCCGGACTCAATGAAATTAAACATGGGGATGCAAATATGATATGAAAACTATAAAAATAAATAAAAGGGTTGAAGATACAAAACCTATGGGTTGCCTCCCATTTAGCGCTTGGTTTAAAGTCGTCAGCCCGACTCTTTTGTTATCGTCCATATACCAACAATCTGAAAAGTTGGGGATCCTTCCATGTAACCTGTTTTGCAAACACTAGCTTCACACAAATATTAGTACAATAAAGCAAAAGTGAAGTTATGAACCGATAAAAGCTTCCCCCACACTTATTCTTGTCCACACTTGGAAGTGTATAAAGAATATAGAATTCGGGTACTTCCACGGTTTCTTGTTCCAAAACCTGCATAGTATGAGAATCAAGTTTCTCTAATGGCGGAAAACGAGAAACAAAGTCATTCAACAATACTCTCGAAGCACATACATTCAAACTAATAAGAGGTAAAGGAGAAGAAACAATAGGCAAAGGGTTAGACAAACCTTGCACAATCTCTTGCATCACGGAATCCTCTTCATCCTTGAAAAACTCAAGTGAATTACTCACCTCTTGTATATCATGGTCCTCTATCAAACCTTGCAACCATTCTTCATCCGTTGCTGCCGTAACCAAAGTGTCGACATAAACATCATCATTACAATCCTTTCCAAGCTCAATTGGGTCTTCCACAATATTGGTTATACCGGTCTCATTCTCAACATACTCCTCTTTGTTGTAAGGCACATACTCTTTTGCGGATCCAAATTTTATTATAAGAAACTTTTTTAGAACACTCGAAAATGCATCATCCTCAAGCTCCACCCTTTGAATAGGCTCTTGATCATTATTAAGATCAATGCTTGAGTAATCTACACAAGTGTCGACATTTTCCTCTTCGTCTTCATCTTGATCCCAAAAAGACTCCATTGTACACTCCTCGGGGATGTCACCATGAGTTGGTTCAAGCAATGTATCATAATCACCGTCACTATCATAGTCAACATAAGATGGGTCCTCGCTGAATTTAGTGTTGCTAATCTCGAACTCATCCTTTTGAATAGGTGAATGATCACTATTACGATCAAGAGTTGAGTTAACTACACAATTATCAACGAAAGTGCCCAAGGATTGGCCTTTTTCCACATTAGCATCAATCAAATATTCATCACAAACCATATGCACATTAGAATTATCCATATCTTCCTTGCATTGATCAATGCCTCTTCGCAAGCTAGCAATACCTTCGCGAAGTTCTTGGAGTTGCTCGTTTGTAGTCTCTTTAGCTTTTTTAAATTCCTCTTGTAAAAAGTTGGAAACTTGATCTATAAAGTTAGAGACTTTTTGTTCACGAGCATAAGAATCCTCCCATACTTGTGGTTGTTCCCCGCCATAAGGTTGTTGAGGAAAACTATAAGGTTCCATGGAATATTGGTCATAACCAATGAATTGGTTTTGATTATACCCCTGGAATTGGTAGTTGTCATATTGTTGAGGTTGTTGAAAACCGTATCCATTCTCATAGTATGCTCCTTCCATAGAAATTGGTACCTGGAACAAGAGTTCTCAAAACTATATTAGGAACCAGAAAATAAGAATATAAAACAAAAACTAAAAAACAAAAATAAGAACCCAAAAACAAGTGACAACCGCTGCCTCCCCGGCAGCGGCGCCAAAATTTGACCGGTTGTCAGCCGACACAAATATAAATTACACTTTCTTACTACTCAAAATATAAATATAGCAAGGGCAAGAAAGGATCGTTCCCACAGAGAGGTCTAGGTTGTCAAATTGTTTTGGTATCTTATAAGTAGCACGGGGGATTTTCTGGTTGTGTAACTAAAAATAAACAAAAACTAAAACATTAAAAAGTACACACGCAAATCAAGGATGAGGAAGTATTGGTCATGGATTTCATTTTCATTCACAAACATGTTTTCAACACAATAACTAGAATTGATATTTTAATCTCAACTTTTATCAAAGACCCTAGAATACCTTGATCGCAAGTATATCCCGCAAATCTCCTCATGTCATCAACAAACACATTAAAAGATGCGAATATGAATTCTATCTAAAGGAACAACCTAACGTGTAAAAGCACTAATCAAGTTTAATTCCCTAAATGCATTAGGTTCTATGAAATCAGGCCAATCAAAGCAATCGAACGTGTAAAAGCACTAATCCGATTTAACAAAGGTTATGGTTCACATATGATCATAAGAATATATCACTACAAACTATAATCATATTTATGCTACTTGCAATCCGGAATTATCACTTTTGCGTATAATAACCCTAATCTAGCAATAAAGATGAAAGCAAACTCAATCGATTCGCGACTCGACTAAACACACATTCAAATCATGTAACAATATTAATGGTGAATCATAAACGATAATATGAGAGAAAACTAATTTATTGCACAAAAACTCATGTTTGGAAATTCAATTTATTCTATAACCAAAAGAAAACTCTAGCTCATATTCATGGAGTTCATAACAAGAAGAAAGAGAAAAGACTTCATGGTTCTAAACCCTAGAAAACAAAGTAGAGGCCAAAAGATTAAGATAAAAGATCTAAAAGAGATAAAGAGATAATCATAAAAGATATATAATTCCTCTTTTTATAGCTTTTCCTCCCCTCCAAAACTAGGTCTAATCTTCAAAAGTCCACTAGATAGAAGTCCTCCAAGCCCATGTGTGAGAAAACCCATGTAGAAAATTATGTCCAAAAACGTCGACGGAAAACTGGTATTGTGGCCGAAACTTGGCCGGAAAAGTCGCAGGAAACCGTCTCAGGTGACCGGTAAAGTCAACCCGGTCACCGGTCAACGATCCAAATCGGTCAAGTCAAACTCACTGAGTCACAGCGAGTCAACACAGAATCTGAACTGGGTTGAGTCAGTTAGCCAAACAGATGAGTCAGGTCTGACTCACTCTGACTCACTTGGGCCTAGGCTGTTTTGCAGTGGCCTGAGTTGTGTAGCACAATCATTGTGCTTCAGCCATGATGGCTGCCTTCCCTGTAACTTCAGTGCATAACCTGTAATGCCTCATTCTGAGCCAACAAATCAACTCTGCAACCACCAACAGCCATCTCTGCAACTGAACTCCACAGCCTTCATCCTCTCTTCTTTCATACATCATCCATCCATTACTGTAATTCTGGAACAGCTTCTGCCATCTTGAATGAACAAACCCATCACCTGCACCTGCTTAATATCCACAACTGCAACTCCTATTCTCAGAAACAACGACCACTGCCTGAGTTTCAGCTCAGCCATTCTCATCAACCCAACAAACTCCAGCCAATTCTCAACTCCATATGCTATTCATGCGCCTGCAATGCCATTATACAACATGGCACCACTGACTGCAGCTCAAGTCATTTCGTTCACAGCTCTGCCAACATCTCCCTGTGCAGCGCACTCATCACAGCTCCTTGTACTGCTCTTGCCCTGTATCCTAGACATACATCTAACATTTTCATCTCAGAGACACCACAGATTCAGCTCTCAAATTCATTCCCCTTGGATCTCCATCTGAGCTGCGACTGCAACTCATACTTGCCGGCTGCACAATCATCACAACCAATTTCCTTGTCTGCAGCTCACTAACACAACCATTTCAGTTAACATCCGTTCCCCATCTCGACTGCACACACAGACTTCATTTGTCATTCCCTGTAACATCATCCGAACCACATTTCACCATTTTCTGCAACTCAGCTCAAATAAAACAGCAACACCATGAGCTCAACCCTTGCTGTCTTGCACCAGGCCTGTGCTTGTAGCAACACATCTCAACATTCCTCTCATATGATCTCTTGGATTCATCTGTAGCTTTGGCAGAATCCATTACCTACGATGCCTCAATGCCACCAGTATCCGTCAACTCGCATCCATCAGCATCACCACCTGCAATATCACCTTCAACTGGCAACATCATCCATATCTTCTCTTAACCCTTGACAAACATGACCACAATTCCGCCATTACTGCACCCAGCAACGCACCCTTATCTCCATTTGCAGCATCGTAACACTCATGGCCACAACCAACATCTACTTCAACCTAAACCTAGTCTCATAACCAGCCTCGGAATCTTCATCGCCATAATCAAACTATCACAGCATTCACTAGTTCTCCATTCTCTGAATCTTCACCAGCAACTATTTCCGAACCTTCAAATGAATAGCTGCACCCATTAAACCAAACCACATGTAACTTCAATCACTCACTACCACCATTGATTCGAGCCATTCCTTCTGTGATACACAAATTTACCTCAAACCCACCGTTAATCGACCAGTATCTTCAACATAAACTCCTCCATCATCTTCAATCGATAGTATCACCAAAATCCACAGAAACCCTAACTCTTCCCTGGATTCGTTATCATCACCAACTGACATCCCCTCTTTGAATTCGAACATCATTGAGACAATATCCATCTCCTTCTGAATCTCACTATCGATGAACCCATTCTTCCATTTCGATCTGATTTCCTCTAAGCAGCTGTTGTTCTTCTTTCTTTGTTTCAAGTGAACGAGATGAACGAGAGAAACATCTCTCTCGATTTTAGGTTTGAGGGTGGTATGGAATAGAGACACCCAACATAAGAGCCACCCCATATGGGTGCCTATATTAGGTGGTTATTTCTGATAAGGGCTAGTCTAAAGTTTCCAGCCCCTTATCCTCAGCTGATATGTATTTAGTACTCCTTCAAATAGGGTTGCCCCTTAACCTTGGCTGGGCTCCAGATAGTGTTCGCCCATGAAATGACAATTTTACCCTTTTGGCTCAAATAGAGTAATTTCTTCTTCTTTTCCTCCGTGCGACTCCAGAATACCTGATAACTCAAAAACACGCGTAAAGTACATAATTCACAAGAAAAATAACAAAGAAAGCGTAACTACTAGATATTAAATTAGGTGTTTTAGACACCTATCATTGGGCCGACCGGATGACCCGAAGGGACGGAGTCCCTTTTATGACCACTTTTTTGTAAATTATAGAGTAACAAAAATGTGCAATTTGATAAAAAGATTGAAAACCATTTTGGTGAAGTCTTCTATTGAATTACTTATATGACCCTCCCTTTTAGTCCAATTATTATAACTTGTTTTAGGATAATATAGATGAAACAGGGAAAGATAAGAGGAAGGAGAAGAACAATATTATTAGAAGAGTAGTATAGAATCATTACATAGTTTCCCTTATGTACTTCCCCTTGTGCGGTTCAATAACAAAACTTTATACATAATGCTTTACATATAGTTCTTCAAATGTCGTTCTCCTTGATGACTTGTACCAGAGTCCATTGTCTCATTAAAACCTTGATAAGGAAAAAACCCAGTGGGACAAAACCTTGGTACAACTATTCACATGTAATACTTCACATGTTGTCTCGTATTTTACATGTAGTTCATCACATGCAATACGATCTTAAAAGATCGACGAGTCTAAGTTAATTGCCTCGTTAAAACTTCGTCAGGAAAAACTCAGAGGGAAAAAACCTGAACTAAAGAAAAATAGTACAATATTAAGTAAACTTAGAACATAGTTGGATGTGTATACGTTGCCTCATTAAAACCTTGACAAGGAAAAACCCAGTGGGAAAAAACCTTGACAAAGGGAAAAGAGTACAACGTTGAAGATGCAAGTAAAGGTGATCTGTTGCAAATGATCACTTTGCTTTGTTGAAGTTGACTAGTTGCTTCACAACTCCTAAGGCAGAAAATCCTCGTGGGAAAGACAATAGCCTTAACTAGGAAATTACATTCCCGGTGTTTGTTGTTTTCTCATTGAAAACCTTACCGAGTAACAAAACCCTGTGGGAAAAAGTAACCCGGTGAAGGAAAATAGTTCAACACACCATTAGATGCTCCCCCTGATGTCAGACAATTTTCGTTAGTCTAATGCAGTCAAAAGGAGTTTATCACACTTTACTTTGGTGACTTGAACGTTTATAAAACCATGTTGTTGATTCTAGAAGTTACGTTGCTTAACAGACTATCGCATTTCATTTCTTTTATTCAGATATTTTCAGTAATATCTACACGATCTTTATGTCTTCAACGTTCAACATACTTGATGTTTTTAGTGTTGTCTCGCTAAAAACCTTGTCGAGTAACAAAACCCTTTGGAAAAAACTATTCTCGATCGAAGGGAAAAAAAAAGTACAACACAGCTTCAATTTCGAAATAAAATATGTCGACATCATATCCTTGGATCCTCCCCCTAATGTCGGCATCTCCCCATGAATACTTTCAAAGTTGTTCCAGACAGTTCCTTTAGTCATGTATTTTTCGAAACTAAATATTGGTAATGACTTAGAAAATAATCTACCAAATGTCCCTCTGATTACTTTCATTGGAGAAGAGATTATTGTTCCTTCATAATCAACAACTTTTGGATTGTACTTTCATTAGCATTCCTTTTAATGTCTTTGTAGGGATAAAACAAATTTATGTCAAGTACATGATTACATTCACTATACCATTCCAATGACGTTGCGTTGGCGCGGAGCTATAGCTAGCTAACAAGTTCCCTGAGGATGTAAAATTTAATCTAGTACATTATTATACTAAGTACAACACTGTGTCTATTGTACTTAGATATGGGAATTTTATCTCCCAACACATCTTCGTCATATTCCTTTGGACGAAATGGTTACTTATTTACATTTGAACCTCGACTAATCATGGGAGTGCTATCATGATGCATGTCTTTGTTAAATTGCCTGCCAACTTTAGACATATGCAAACTGGTGGAATAATATACCACAAGCTCAGTATTCGATCGAGCTTTCCCTAGATTTTTCATCTCAAATTCGGATTTTAAATAGCTTTTAAGGCCTCTTATTACATCAAGAGTACACATCATGTCTGTACCATCAACATAAATAGATACAATTCCAAATCAGGAACTTTCTTATGAATATGCAAGGAAAAATAACTTACTTGTCTATCCCCTCCAAATCAAATAGCCACTTATACGGGTATACCACATCCGCCTGATTGCTTGAATCTATAAGTGAGCGTTCTATCTAACTGTAAACGCACTCTGTGGTTTAGAGTCATTTGATTAGGAAACAAAAGTATATCAAGTACTTTTGTAAATATCTTCTATCTCTTGATTCTTTCAGAGATATGTAACAACCACATACATATGCTGCATTTCAAGTCCTTTTGAAATTACCAAGCTAACTAAGTAGCGGAACTCTATAACGTTCATTACAAGAGAACAATTCCAGAGCTTTGTGAGAAACCTCGCGCGACAAGGCGAGTCTTTGTACTTTAAGACTACTTTCTTCTCGTTATGCTTTATGACAAATTAATTATGTATGTCCAATAGGCTTTACACTTGGTTGATTAGCACTACCACACCAAATACCCGTATATTTGCCAAAGAACTAAGTTCTACCTGGATTGTGTAGGCCAAATATCCTATTTATTTGAAATTAATCAAAATAAAGCATGGTTCGATCTCATTGTGCTCTACTTCTGGAGCAACTATTTATGGAATATATCATCACTGTGCACGCATGATCCTTCCATTGACTCATGTGCATTCTCATAATCCGTCAGGATTTCATTGTTCTCTAGAATCATTTAAAACTTCGGAGCGTCCTCCAGTATTGATTCATGGACATATTCAGAGACAATCAAATGAGATGATTTCATTAATGATACAAATTAGGTTGTTCCTTACTCATCTACTTCCTTTCTAGGTGAGCATTGATCGAACCTGGTAGTCTCTCCATCTTCCTTTATGGAGCCACGGCCTCAACCACAGTTCCACCAAGTGTAGTTGCAACACCTTAGTCTATGGTGTACCCAATACTGAGGATTTCTAACCTTGCAGGAATATTTGCAGCTGGTATGTGTGATCTTGTCACTTTAGTGACATCAGTATACATTCTAAAAATTGATTATTCTTTGTCACTTCACATTTACATTTCTAGAGTACAAGAATCAATATGAGACACAGTGGTAACACACCACGACAATTCATGTTGTTCCCTTAGAAAATACTTTTTCTTATCTCCCCTTGACGACGGGAAGACTGTCTCATTAAAGTGATAACCTTCAAATCTAGCAGTAAGAGATCTCCTGCCCACAGGTTTTAAAATGCGGATAATTGTTGAAAGTAAATATCCAACAAAATTACTTAATTATTTTCGTGACCCATCATAATACAATGTGGACTCGTAATGTCATATATATAGTGCAACCAAAAATGCGTAAGAACACAAATGTCAGGCTTAAATTCAGTTACCAACTGGTACGCAGAAAAGGTTGACTAATATTGGGTTCAAAACGAATTAAGTAAAGATGCGCGTAATATTGCATATCCCCAAAGCAATAAAATGTAGGTTGGTACGCATAACCTATTCCTTAGACACCATCTGTAACATTTGATGGTAGCCTCTGCGAGACCATTGGGTATAAGATGCTCTATATTGATCCTATTAAACATGCAATATTCATCAAGTCCTTTTGATGTAAATTCTCTAGCATTAACAAGGGTGGTTAGCCTTTGCACTTTTCATTGTTTAATATGTGCTAGGAGTTTTCAAACGCAAATTTCTTGGGAACTATAACTAGTCCAAAATGTCAAAACATTCGCCAGATCCATCAGTCACTTTAATGGTCCGCATTCTGCATGAATATTTTTCTAAATTTCACCTTGTTTTCTTTGTAATATGGAATTTTTACTATTTGCATCTTAGGATGGTCTCGATCCTGTTTTACTGAAGACTTTGTAAAAATGAGTGATGTGCTTTCTTACCTAAAAGCATAATGGGATGGGGGGTTGTGCATCTAGTACTTTAGAGAACACTTATTGAGAGATATACCGTTACTGCGCATTCTGTCAATATTTTTCCCATTGTCCTGTCCACTCAAACACAGTGATGTACGTATGATTCCTTTCAAAATGAAACATCATGTCACAACCAAAGTGCCTTTATGGTTATGTCAAAGCCTAAATGAGTCAATTCCCAATATTTTATCGTCGGAGTCAATATGGATTCAATAATCCAAATACTATAGTGATTTACATTTCACTATATTGACTCATTAGTTTCTCTAAGAAATATTTCCTTCCAAATATATTAGAAACTATAAAAGATGCGATCAATTACATTCTCATCATTGCGAGGTTCCACATGATATCCATTTGCATGGATTACTTTGGAATTTAACAAGGTGTGATTATCTCTCGGTCCATGTAGAGATTTTGTGACGTCTTTGTTCTATCTTGAAAACAAATTTTGAGCAATGTTGCGCTCGATGATCCAATCCTCGTAGTCACATTATAAGGAAATAGTTCAACAACTATTTTAAATTCCTTAAGCTAGTGGAAGAAAAACAACTATGAGTTAGACACTTGGGTCTTGAGAGTTTTAATAAGTGGTGTGTCCTTATTACGTAATAAAAATGGGATTCAACTCAAGTGCTTTAGAGTGAATATATATTACGTGTCACCAAATATATCTCAAGCTCTTTAGAGAATTTATGTCTCGTGTTTTCATTCCATAAGTGCAGACATTGGATCTCGTTCAACTCAATAAGATAGTCGATTGTCCCAACAAAGTTCTTGTTGCCATTAAAGTTGATGTGAAAATTGGTTGCTACTATGATACACACATTACATTGTATATACCAATACCTATGACCAGGTGTATTTCCAACTCTTTCATTTATGATGGAAGTTAGAATTACATTTTAGCTTCATCCCATGATATATATGTCCCTTTTCTCATGCTTTATATGAGTCATTACGTCTAACCCTTATTACTTCGGGGTTCTTTCCATTTTCAATTTTGCTACATTTAGCTTAATTTGAGAAATTTCTTTATCTCAATAGGTAAAGAGAATCTCACTACACATGTCAACCACTTACTTTAGGTCGAGTAGAAAAGGTAGTTCTCTTGTTGTCATACTTCAACATATACAGTTTCGTTAATATCATCGATCAAGTAGAGAAATTGAAGTTTTCTGACTCATATCACCTTTTGTGAGTTCTTCCACAAATTGGAATACATGTGATTTTATTTGCAATGTATCTTTTAAAAAATACCGACTCTAAATAGTCGAGCCAGTGGATTGCATCTCACATAACATTTCAAATTTGGGAAGAGAATATCAAGTACACAATAATGGTGCCAAGTACTTCTAAACCCCAAATAATACATTGGCATTGAGTTGGTATAGCCAATTGAACAAAAGATAAACATCATTCAACCATAGCCAATATCATTTCAAGAGAATAAAATAACAATAAAACCAAAATTCTTAATTGTCGAGATCAACAATCATAATTTAAATTTACCGTTCATAAGACTTATCTTAAAAAAAAAAACAGCACTAGGCATGTTCTAAAAAAAATAAAAAAAATAAGCCCAATAGATATTCAATGTAAAAACCCAAGTTACATTAGTTACATACCTCATATACTGGTTCAATAGAAAACAACACTAGGCATGTTCTAAACCATTAGCCCAATAGAAACCTAAAACCATTGCTGGAACAGGACAGGCTCAAGGCAGGGACAGGGGCCGGTTCGACTCGGCTGGACAGGGGCAGCAGACGAACGAATTTTACTCGAGGGGTTTCCTCCCTGCTTCCCATAACAGAAGACGGACGGATTTTTCTTCTTTTCAGAGATTACCTTTAGTACAACAACCAAAAAATCAGTACGAATCCTCTCCTCCGTTAAATCAATACCTACAAATCAAAGAAAAAAAAAAACGGTACGAATCCTTTATTTAAATCAAAAAAAAAAATTTAAATCTGCCAAAATTGTAATAATTTTAATCTAGTTTACAACAATTAGCTTAAAGATTGATTTCCATAAATTCCATAATAATTTAGAAAAGGAAGAGAAACACTTATCTTAAAGATTGATTTCCATAACTTCTTTGATGCAAATCCGAACACTGTTTAGGAGAATTGTGTCTATGCACTGCAACCAATCAATCATCTCCTCCCACAGCAGCAAATGACAAAAACACCAGAAAGCAAAAAGAAAAAAAACCCAGGGGAATCAACATATCATCAATCTATTAAGGTGAATCAACACAAATTTTGTCTGTTATGGGTATGTAGAATCCCCTTGAATCTAAACACCTACTCAAAACTGTCCATGAAACATCGTTAAGAAATAAACTTTTTCTCTTAATAAATCCAAAATTTCATCATTATCATTTCTTTTTAATTTAATAATCCGTTGGACTCATATACGCAATCCCAGATCCTTCAACATCTTGATGATCAAAAAAAAAAATCAGCCGCAGCTCTTGGGTTAAAGCTCGTGCTTGATAACGTGTTTTAGGAGAATATAGATGAAACATGGAAAGATAAGAGGAAGGAGAAGAACAATATTATTAGAATAGTAGTATAGAATCATTACATACTTTCCCTTATATACAACCCTAGGAATCTAGTTGGACCGCACATCTATGTTTTATAATGTTGTTTGTCAACCCCCTATTGGTTTAGCTGGAGGGCTTGCTGTGGCATGGGATAATTCTGTTAGACTAACTGTCACCTATCAAGATGATAATCAGATAAACTGCACCATCTGGGATGAAAGAACTAAAACTGATTGGATTCTCACATGCATGTATGGTAGCCCTTACAAGGATATTAGGAAAGAAAATTCTTGGAAAATGGTAAATCTCATGGGGCAGAATATGTTTAAGCCTTGGGTAGTTTTAGGAGACCTAAATGTCACTCTCAATCCGGAGGAGAAGAGAGGGGGTAAACCCTCTAATTCTGTTGAGATAATGAAATACAACTCTGATTTCAATAACATAGGGTTGCATGATTTAGGTTTCTTAGGCTTTCCGTTTACTTGGTCCAATCAACAGTCTGGCTCTGACTTAGTCGAAAAAAGACTAGATAGGGGTTTGGCCAATGGGTCTTGGCTCATCTTTTTCTCTAACGCTTGCCTTAAGCATCTCCCTCCTATTGGTTCGGATCACTCTCCTATTTTACTTTTGACTGATATCCCTGTGCATAGGGGCTATAGACCCTTCAAGTACTTTGGTTTCTACCATGATGAATTGGCCTGTAGGGAAATCATAAAATCTGCTTGGGATTCCAGAGTTCAGGGCTCTAACGCTTTTGTTTTAGCTAATAAACTTAATTATGTGAGGATAGATGTTGGAAAATGGAATAGAAATGACTTTGGAAGGTTACAAACCAACCTAGCCTCCCTTAATAATGACCTTACCAATCTGTTAGACATACCCAATATCAAATTGAATGACCCCAGAATCAAAGACACTAAAACTAGAATTTGTAAACTTCAAGATTATGAAGAGGAACTATGGAAGATAAAGGGCACAGAAAAATTTATTCAATTAGGTGACAGAAACACCCAGTTCTTCCACCAAAATGCTGTGAAGCGGCAAAGAAGAAGTAAGATAGACGGCCTGCATGATAGCAATAATAGGTGGATAGAAGGGAAAGATGAAATAGCTAATTGTTTGAATATCATTTTGAATTTATGCTTTCCACTTCTGCTCCTGTTTTGAATTATGATATCATAAATCTTGTCCCATCTTCCATTACCTCTGATGAGAACGCTCAACTAATGACCTGCCCTACTGATATTGAAATACATGATGCTGTTTTCGGTATGCAACCTAATTCTAGTCCTGGCCCGGATGGTTTTCCTGCTTGTTTTTTCCAAAAAAATTGGGCTATTGTTAGTTCTGATGTTATAAAAACTGTTCAATCCTTTTTTGCTAGTGGTCACATGTTAACTCAACTTAACCATACTTTCGTTTCTTTAATCCCTAAAGTTCTTCACCCATCTTGTCCGGGTGATTATAGACCTATCAGTTTATGCAATATTGTTTATAAGATTATTTCGAAGGTCATTGCTAATAGGTTAAAACCCTTCCTTGATAGGCTTATTTCCCCTTTTCAATCGGCCTTTGTTAAACAGTTCTTATCTCAGACAACATTCTTGTTGCTCATGAGATAATTCATGCTATGAGGAAAAAAAAAGAATGATAATTTCATGGGTTTAAAAATTGATATGTCTAAAGCGTTCGATAGAGTCGAATGGGATTTTTTAATTGCCATACTCAAGAAAATGGGTTTCTGTAATGATTGGTGCAACCTTATTTACCAGTGCATAAGTACCAGTTCTGCGGCTATTTTGATTAATGGTGTCCCTGGTAAGAGATTCAAACCTACTAGAGGTCTAAGGCAGGGAGATCCGCTATCTCCCTACCTCTCCATTTTGTGTATTGAGTCCTTTTCTAGGACTATAGCCCATGCTGAGTCCAGTGGACTTATAACTGGTTTTAGAATTAATAAAAATTGTCCTTCCATTAGTCACCTGCTCTTTGCAGATGATTGTCTGATCTTTACTAGGGCTTCCATTACCCAAAGTACTAACCTTCTGAAAGTGCTTGATGATTATGGCAAGACGTCTAGGCAAATGATCAATTTCTTCAAGTCAGGTATTTTTTTCACCCCTCATGTTAGTAACAGCTTTGGTAGAGAAATAATCAACATCTTACATGTTAAGAAAATTAGACTTGATGATAAATACTTAGGCGGTCCCCTATTTACTAATAAGTCTAAAATTGATTGCTTTGACAATTTGTTGGTTAAAATGGAGGGCAGAGTTAAAGGCTGGAATGGCCAAACTCTATCTCCACCGGGTAGAGGTATTATGATAAAGGCTGTCTTAGAGACTATACTTGTTTATAATATGTCTACCTTTATCCTCCCTAAAAAGACCACTCAGAGAGCTACTGCTATAATTAGAGACTTCTGGTGGGGCAAACATGATGGGACGAAAGGTTTTTATATAAAAACTGGAATGGCATGTGCAAATCCAAGGACAAGGGTGGTAATGGTCTTAAGAACCTTGCCCATTTTAATATGTCTCTTATAGCTAGAAACGGGTGGAGACTCTTTCACCAGCCAGATTCTTTGTACTCTAAGAATATGAAAGGTAAATACTATCCTAATACAAACCCTTTCCACGCCACCTGTAATACGAGATCCTCTTGGGCGTGGAAACGAGTGTATAAGGGGCTAATGTTGATTAAAGATAATAGTATTTGGGAAATTGGAAATGGAAAAAATGTTCACACATGGAAAGATAGATGGATACCAGACTTAGAGGGCAATCCTATCACCTTGAACTGGGATGGCAGTGACAGTGGGATCTCTCTTGTCACTCATCTCATGTCTGATACTGGTTGGAATATCCATACTCTCCAACTTTACTTTGACTGGGATGTTATAGCAAGAATTTTCAGTATAAAACCCAACAGAGATAACGAGGACACTTTAAGGTGGCTAGACAACCCCCAAGGGATCTTCACCAGCAAATCTTTATATGACATCTTAGACAAGAAAAAGTACCAGCAGAAAGATATCTTAGCAGGGAAAATCTGGGATATGGATGTTATCCCAAGAATCAGTTTTTTCACTTGGAAATTGCAGCAAAACATTTTACCTTTTAGTGGGCACATTAACACCTACATTCCTTATATTAACCCTGTTTGTGTGATGTGCAGGACTCATATTGAGACAGGAGAACATTTACTAATGCTATGCAACTTTACCAGAGCTGTTTGGGCTCATTGCTCCTTAAACTTGAATGCCTCAACCCTAGACTTTAGTTCTCTAGTTGAATGGTGCTCTTCTTGGTTTTCCAGAAACCACCCTCAAACTCATTGGGGAGCTTGGGAGACTATAGCTGCTACTCTCTGTTGGTTTGTCTGGAAGCTCCACTATGATAGGTGTAGAATACACCGTATTTCTTTGCGAGTTTTTCTTGTAAATTATGTATCTTATGTGTGCTTTTGAGTTTATTAGGTGCAATGGAGTCATTTGGAGCAAAAAGACCAATTGGAACTCGTTCAAATACAAGATTTCTACTTTTCATTGTGTAGAACAATGGCGAAAGATTCAGCGTTAAGGGGCTGCCATCAGGTTAGCCCTTATCCTTTGTCCTAAAGCCTAACATCGAGAGAAGTGTTTCTCTTTGTTTTTCCACACAAATAAAGAGATACAAGGCACACGCAGCGACCATGGAATTGAGAGATGAAATCGGATCAAACACGAGAGGGAGCTAGAGTCATGGGTTAGTGGTGTTCTTCTTGAGAAAAACATGGGTTTGTGCTATTGGTTCTAAAATCAGAAATCGGAATTATGGAAGGAGATCAACAACAAAACAATTGAGGTTGAAATTGTTAGAACACTAGGGTTTAACTTTCAATTTTCCAAACCACCCTCAAACTCATTGGGAGAGCTTGGGAGACTATAGTTCAAATTGTTAGGCTAGTTGGTTTGTAATGGCTTTGGTGATCTTGGAAAGCCGTTGCGGGGTCGGGTGGAGCTACAATGATGTGATGTGGCTTTCCTAAAAATGCAACCAAATCCTAAAGCCACAAGATCTCTCATAGTGAACCATCTTTTTATCTTTTACCACGTTTTATTATTATCTCTTCTACTCTTGTTCTAGGGTTTAGAACCATGAAGTCTTTTCTCTTTCTTCTTGTGATGAAACTTATCGGAGAGAATCTCCACTAGGGCCAATAACACTAGAGAAAGTAGAACAACTAGAGTTGTTGATAACACTCTTAGCATGAATTTGACATTTGCTTATATGTCCATTCTTAATCCTCTTACGGGACTAACAGGTGTTGGTGTTACCATTACAGGGCCCTCAGGAGACGCAATCGGAAGATCCACGAGAGGAATTAGAGCACAAAGCAAAGAAGAAGGAGACTGCATAGCAGCTCAGGATGCACTCCAGTGGGCGTCAAGGCTGAACTGCAGAACTTTCAATCTATTAGGCAACAACAGGAACCTGAATAGCACCCTACAAGGTGGCCAAAGAATGACAACCTGGAAAACAAACTCCATAGTAGACGACATTTTAACTGTTTTAAGTTCTTTTGAAAAAGTCAATTGTAAGGATTTCCAATCCAAAAACTTCACTGACCTTCGGCAATTATCTTTAATTGGGAGTGAAAACCAAAGTCCTCAAATCTGGGAGGCACCAAATATCTGTATGGTTGGCTATAACTAGTTCTCTTCTTTTCGTTTATAAAAAAAAAAAAGTTGGACCGCACATCCATGGGCGGTAGGCCCTGCAACATAACTTCTTATGTATCTTATTTTTTTAGGGGTAGAATTGGCAAGCAAAATAGAATATAACATATCTAAAAATCTGTGCCTTGGAAGTTTACAAATTTTATTTCGTTGGAAAGATTTTAAAGGGATCTACACAATGAGTACAAACAACAATGTTAAATTTAGAGTTTTTACGAAAATTCGGAGGTGTATCCTTCTAGGCACAATTTTCGAAAATTGAATGCATAGTCATTATGCAAACCTCCACAAAGGATCATAACACATTATGCAGCCACATTCTGCATCAACTAATTTTCCGTTGCAACTAATAAAACGATGTATATGCCTAAAAATATCATTCCAACAAAAAAGAAGAAGATGCATGACGAATTATGAAGCCACCACAAAGGATGCATAACAGTTTATACAGTCGTGTTTGGTTCATGCATCCACTAATTTGGTTATGCAACCACTAAAACGATGTATATGCCTCAAAAATAACATTCCAAAAAAAGAAGGATATATAACGCGTTATGCAATCATCGGTCTTTCGTTTTTCTTCGGTCGGCCTTCCCTACCGTGGAAACTGTGTTCTAGTGTATGACTGGACGTTTAAACATGGATCATTAAGTTTTATCTATTAATTAAGAACTTTAATGGATATTTCAATTTTTAAGAAAAAGAAAACTGATGCATACCATTAAGAAAGAAAGAGCAACATGTTTAAATCTTTTAAAAACTAATATCAAATATTAATTTATAAATACACGTGAATGCTGATATATCATCCAGTCTTGCAGCTAAATCATCTCCATTAATCACTCTTGTTAATCGGACCTTGTGATGCCTTTATGATATATAACAACGTATTCAGGGTTGGCATAAAAAGACATGGTCTTGTGCAGATAAGCACAACTATGTTATGATCTCCTCCTTTCTGGTGTATCTCTTGGAGAAAAGGAATTTTATTATGCAAGAATTTTTTTTTTTTGCCTCTCTCTCCTAGGCGATTGAATTGGCGATGTTAACTCAGTAACTCAAGTTTGCAAATTCTCTGTTTTAATTAGTTTGCATCTCTATTTTATCTTTTCATGTTATTCTCTTAACAATTTTTAGTGCAGGAACTTCCAGGTTTTTCAACTTTTCTTTTACTCTCTAGTACTTCTTGTTTTTTGTATTCAAATTTGATGGCTAGGTAAATTTCTTTCATGATTCCCCTTTAAAGTCTGTTTATTGATTTTTCTCTAATGGCTTTTGCCTCTTTTGTTGTTGTGATCATAACTTTTGCTGAGTTTATCTATAAGCTTTTGCTTAAAGGTTTAGAAAGGATTGGATTCAAAGCTTTTGCTCTTAGTGTTTTGTGAAGAACTCTCAAATCGGCAACGACTCGTCAGTACTCAGTAATCCCTTATCCCGCCAATCATGGTTTTCAAAACAATTCAAAAAAAGTAAAGTCAGCGGAATGTAGTTAATCAGTTTCCTTATTTTACTCCCAATTTTTATTATAGCCAGCTATACACCTTCACAAAATAAGAAAGATTCTGATCAATTCTGTTACCATATAGTTAGAGATAAAAATTATCTGCAATTACTCTCTAGCGTAAATTCTGGAAGACTATACATCCAAAACCCTAATAGCATAATTTCCAACTATTCTACCCTTTGTTTCCACAATCTTCTTAAATATTACTCTGAAGCAAAACCCTTTTCCTCAGGACCCAAAATTCTAAATCACAACTTTGCAAAGATGGAGACTGATAAATCTAGCCAAGTAGTTGATTTAGTAAGCAAGTTCAAGAAAGCTACACTGGAGCTGGGGGGATGTTAATGAAATAGAAGTTATCAAAACCAACAACAAAGAAGATGAATCATAATACAAGTGGGAAGCTAGTGCAATCGAAAAAGTTATCGTTGAGGGGCGTATGAGTTATGATATGTGTTGATGGTGGATTTTCATTTAAGGTTAAAATTGTAAAAACCAGAAAATTATGCGCTGACATCTTGTAAAAGATAAGGCCATCAATAAGTGTTGGATACTCCCTCACTTAATTCACCTAGAATGGAGAAAGTGGAAACAATCCCATTCTATGAATACACGAAATTCATCCAGGTTGGAGCATGAAGCAACAATCCCATATACCCTGTGAATTTCTAGCATTATTAATTAATGCGCAATCAGCCTTGTATTTCCTGTACTCATTATCGGTGCGGCATGACGATCGAGTGTTGCTCTTACAGAGCAACACGAACCTCCAAGCATTATAATGAAACCATGTACGAAATACCCGTACAGACTGACTCTCGGTGTGTTATACTAGCCAGATTGAGCCCCTCTCAATGTGTTATACTAGCCCGATTGAGCATCCGGACTGACCGTATCAGTCCGGATATGATCACAGTCATCCAACTCCAAAAACATGATTGGATGACCCAGATCAATTCCATCACCCCCAAGCAGGTATGGAATATCCACTGTCGAACCAACGCGGACCCCGCATGGTCGGCCTCCCTCCAGAATTGGCCTAGCTTGCCAAAACGTCCAAACCATAGCAGTATGGGCGGAAAACCCTAAAATTAGGGTTTGCGGCATATTACATGTGTCGCAAAACAGTCTTAACCATCCATCTTCGCAGGTATAGATGGAGGGTGTAGATGTAGATTCAAAGGGCCCGGAGCATGTCAACACAATCACTTTGTGGGCCGCCTACATACGACCAATCGGTCCGGACCAACCATGGTTGGTTATCCCAATTCGTACGCCGAATAAACCATGGTCGCACGGCCTTGAAACCCAAAATTAGGGTTTTGAGCATCACGAGCGTCCATCTTCTCCGGCCGAATGGAGGGTCCAAGATTAGATTAAGCGCGGTCCGGTCATACCGGCATGACCACCGTGGACCCATCTATACCCTCACCCGATCGGCCAAGGCATATCATGCCTGGTTATTCCAAGACGCGCGCCCAAACTAGCGTGGTCACACCTCCCAAACAAAGAACCGATCTCGACCGCTCAACTTCCCGGACGATTTGGATGGCTCGAATCACGTTTTCATGGGATATTCGGTATAGGCGTGAACACCAGCCTACCACCTTCACACCGGACCAATCGGCCAAGACCGACCAAGATTGGTCATCTTGGAACGTGCGCCCGAAGTGGGCATGACGCGCGGCTCTTGCGGATTTGGTTTTACATCACAAATTGATCACGACCACTCAACTTCACCGGACGAATTGAGTGGCCCAGATCATACTTTCGTGAGGTAATGGGTATAGGCGCCTACATCGTCATGTTGTCTACACACATGCACGGTCGGCCTTTTCAAAATTATATCCCATGCTTGGTTTCGACCAAGGCGAAAGAGTGATGCTTGCGCACCTCTTCAAAACCCTAATTCATTAACGATCGCGAGATGAGTGTCTCAAAGAACATCTCGTCCGTTCAACTTCACCAGACTTGGTTATACAACCCAGTCGGGAGTTAATTGGTCAAGTGAGGCGTCATGGTAATCACCACCCATCACTCTACCACACCCGGGATGCGATACGCATAAAATACACATGATACTTCACAAGTATCAACTTCCTGAATAATGCAGTTATTCAATTTAGCATTACATGCTACCTTTCGTGGACCCACGATCCACACATTCCAGACATCAATCATGTCACAAACTGGGGGATACATACTTGGGGTATTGATGCAGCGGTTTACGGCGTGCGGCGTGCAACGCGCCATCACAAGAACGTGTTAGGAAGTTATGGACGGTTAGCGGTGACGGGAGAAGTGGGCAAGACTGATCGTGTAACACCGACACACAACTCCACTACTCCATCACTCCACTTCCTCCACTTCCCACGAGAGACGTGAATAAGGCTCAATGACTTGTATAAATAGGTTCTCCTCCCTATTTCCACCAACAAGAGCAAGTCCGGACAAGAAACAGAAACCAAGTGTTGATACAAGACACCGGAACTGATAGCTTGCATCCTGTAAGCCGATTCAACTTTCTGTTACAAGTCATAAGCAAGCCAACACCTTCACAATCTCAACACCTTCTTCGCTTCCCTCCCTAAGATCAATCCCATCTCCTTCACTTTGTGACCGAAACAAGTCTGGAACGGCCATTTCTTGGTTTAGGCCGGACTTGCACTGATTGATTTCCGAATCTACAAGCACTCACCGCGCAGTGCATTTGTTTAGGGTTTAGATTCATTCCTCATCCACACACCCCAAATTACCAAATCCGGCAGGAATAGTTTTCACCCATAAACAATTGGCGACCACAGCGGGAGGTTGATCTCTCGGTTGCACAAAATTGAATTCTCAATTTTTCGGTTTCCATCTCGCAATGTATCTGTTTATGGGTGAAAACTACTCCTGCAGAATTTGGTAATTTGGGGTGTGGATGAGGAATGAATCTAAACCCTAAACAAATGCACTGCGCGGTGAGTGCTTGTAGATTCGAGAGATCAATCTGTGCAAGTCCGGCCTAAACCAAGAAATGGCCGTTCCAGACTTGTTTCGGTCACAAAGTGAAGGAGATGGGGTTGATCTTAGGGAGGGAATCGAAGAAGGTGTTGAGATTGTGAAGGTGTTGTCTTGCTTATGACTTGTAACAGAAAGGTGAGCAGGCTTATGATTGATGCAAGCAAGCTCTGGGTGTTTGAATACGTTTTTGTATTAACACTTGGTTTTCTGTCTCGTCTGGACTTGTGTTGTTTGAAATAGGGCGGAGAACCTATTTATACAAGTCATTGAGCCTCATTCACGTCTCTCGTGGGAAGTGGAGGAAGTGGAGTGATGAAGTAGTGGAGTTGTGCGTCGGTACCACACGACCAGTCTTGCCCACTTCTCCTGTTCATCTCTAACCGTCCATGACTTCCTCGACACGTTCTTGTGATGGCGCATTGCACGCCGCACGCCGTAAACCGCCAGACCAATACCCCATATGTATCCCCGCCTTGTGACATGATTGATGTCTAGAATGTGTGGATCGTGGAAAGATAGCATGTAATGCTGAATTGAATAACTGTGTTATTCAGGAAGTCGATACTTGTGAAGTATCGTGTGTATTTTATGCAGGTACTGCATTACGGTGTGGTAAAGTGATGGGTAATGACTCCTCACTAACCGAATAACTCCTGACCAGGGTTGTATAACCAAGCTGGTGAAGTTGGACGGATGAGATGATCTTTGAGACACTCATCTGCGACCGTTAATGAATATTAGGGTTTTTGAAGAGGAGCGCAAGCATGACTCTTCAGCTTGGTAGAAACCAAGTATGGGAAGAATTTTGGAGAGGACCGACCGGATGTGTATGTAGATGGCATGCTGGTGTACACGTCCATGTCTCACCGTCCCATGAAGGTGCGATCTAGGCCACTCAATTTGACCGGCAAAGAGGAGTGGTTGAGATCGGTTTGCGGAAGAAATCCTTGCCGCAAAGGAGTTGGAGATCGCATGACATTCCTGCACGCGTTTCAAGACGACCCATCTTGGTCGGTCTTGGTCGATCATACCAGTGTGTAGGTGGTAGGCTGGTGTTCACACCTATACCTGACTATCCCATGAAAATGTGATCTAAGCCACTCAAATCATCCGGTGAAGTTGAGCGGTCGAGATCAGTTCGTGGTTTGGGAGGCGTGGCCATGCTAGTTTGGACGCACGTTTTGGATTGACCAGGCGTGATATGCCTTGGCCGAACACATGAGGGGGTAGATGGGCTCACGGTGGTCAGTCTGGTATGACCGGCCCTTGTTTAATCTAATCTGTGACCCTCCATTTGTGCCGGAGAAGATGGACGTGCGTGATGACTTGAAACCCTAATTTTGGCTTTCAAGCCGTGCGTCATCTCTTGTTTGGGTGATGATTTTGTCACGGCCAAACATTGTTGGTCTTGACCGATTGGTCAAGTGTGTAGGCGATCCCACGGTGATCGTGTTGACATGCTCTGGGCCCTTTAAGTCTACATCTACACCCTCCATCTATACCTGCGAAGATGGATGGTTGAGACTGTTTTGCGACACATGTAATATGCCGCAAACCCTAATTTAGGGTTTTCCGTCCATAATGCTTGGTATGAACGGTTTCTTGGCAGGCTAGGCCAATGACCGACCATGCGGGGTCGGCCGTGGGTATTCCATACCCTGCTTGGGGGTGATGGAATTGATCTGGGGTCATCCAATCATGCTTATGGAGTTGGATGACTGCGATCAGATCATATCCGGACTGATACGGTCAGTCCGGATGCTCAATCGGGCTAGTATAACACACCGAGAGGGGCTCAATCGGGCTAGTATAACACACCGAGAGGGGCTCGGGCTAGTATAACACACCGAGAATCGGCTGTACGGGTATTTCGTACATGGTTTCATTATAGTGCTTGGAGGTTCGTGTTATTCTCAGAAGAGTAACACTCGATCGTCATGCCACACCGATAATGAGTAATTTGGAAATACAAGGCCGATATGAAATTCACAGGAAGGGATTGTTGCCACATGCTCCAACATGGAGGAATTTCATGTATTCACGAGAATGGGATTGTTGCTACATGCTCCATTCTTGGTGAATTAAGTGAGGGAGTATCCAACACTTATAAATGGCTTTATCTTTTACAAGATGTCAGCGCATGATTTTTTATGGTTTTTTACAAATTTAACCTTAAACGAAAATCCACCATCAACATTAAGTCCCCTGCCTAGCACATAATGGTTACACTATTGTGTGGTAGGCATGAGATGGTGACATACATATGTAAGAAAGACAGGATAAAAGGAGTTTACCCGAAAGAGTGTTGGCCAACCGCTAATTTCCCACGCCGTCACGCTTGTATGGAATCCCTTGGTGGGGCCAGTTTCTTTCTTTGGGTATTTGAATCAAAAGAGGAAACCAAACAAGAGAGGAATCCTTCTTCTATTGGGATTCTTCTAATTTTTGTCTATAAAAGAGACCAAGCTCCCTTTCTTTTTCTCACGAAAATTTTCTCTTGTTGTTGAGCAGCTCCGTTCGGTCTTCCTTCACTGCCGTCACCAACTGCCGCCACTCGTCGGAGCTTGCTGCTGTCACCGTTGCCGGAGTTGCCGCCGTCCAAGGTAAGTTTCGCACCTTTTTTTTTTTTTTTTTTTTTTTTTTTTGCTAGCTTGCTAGGTAAACACCTTTGGTAAGATGTGTATATGCTTAGTCCCTCCACCATCACATGCAAAACCTAGCTTTTAGGTTGTATCTTGAAAAGGAAAAACCTTGGCTTGAAATCTCGCCTACACGATTCCCATGAATATCATGATGCGTGAGAATGAACGTGGGCCCGCCGTGTATGCCGGAACGTGGGTCTTACTCATATATGCTTGACTGAGATTTACACCAAACTTGAAACTTGTACCAGACTGAAACTTGCACCTGACTTGAAATCAATACCAGACTGAAACTTGTACCGGACTGAAACTTGCACCTGACTTGAAATCAATACCAGACTGAAACTTGTACCGGACTGAAACTTGTACCTGACTTGAAATCAATACTAGACTGAAACTTGAGCCCGACTTAAGCCAGTGTTTGGGCCGGTTTTGTGTGCTCCGACGTGAGTTATGTCTTGCCGTGTGACTACATCTCTCATGTGCTTTTCATACAAGTTCTAACTCCTGCCTTTTATTTCATTGTGGAAGAAAAGAATCCTGTTGAGATGTCTTCTCGGAGATAATCTTTGGTACTAAGTCGGGAAGTGTTGGCGCCTTCAAGGATATGCCGAACATTGATGGTGAGTTGTTCACCGCGCCCTTCCAACTATATGAAAATATCCGTTCCACAGATAGCCCTCCTCCTATCGACTTCGGGTTTTTTATGCTCCATTGGGTCCTCATGAAGGATGGATGAGACGTATGTTGAGCAATGAGTACATCAAAGATAACTTGACCAGAGCGCAGATTGTTGATGTAGCTTGAGTGTTGAAACGACTTGAGAGGATGTTAAAGTGGCTTCTGGTGCGAACGTTGAGGTGGATCCTGGAGAGAGCATTGAGGCGGCTCTTGAATAGACCATTGAAGCAGCTTCTGCTGGAGGGAGCGTTGAAGTGGCTTCCTCTTCAGTTCGATTTACTCTTGCGAATTCCATGATTCTTGACTGACCATCTTTCTCGTGTTGAAGAAGTCCTTGACTGACGGTGAAGGAACTCCATGCTGAGCCTCAGTCCCCAAGCGTGGTTTACATGGTTTGTTCGTAGTGGTTGTTGTCGAGCCAGGTATGGAATATCTTGGACGTTGTTTCATCATTGTGGGAGTCATGCATGTGGTACTGGAGTTGGATTTGATGGACGCGCAGGATGTTGTATCTTGGTGGTTTTCCTCTTGCTGCTTCAAGGAACTCGCTACGTAAGGTCAAGGTTGTATCGCCTGTTGGTGAGATATATGCCCCCGGATCTTGTTCAACCACTGTCTGATAGGGTAACTCGCCCGGATCTTGCTCGATATGACGGTTGGACATCGTTATCTTCTTGAGGCTGCTCCCTTGAGGTATCGGCTCCAGTGGAAGATTACCGTCATAGAGCGTTGATACGTTGCACCGGTATTCCTTAAACCAAATGGAAGTATGGTATAATAAAAATTTCCGAGAGGAGTTCGAAAAGATATCTTACTTGCATCATGCTCGTACATTCTTATCTCGGTTGTAGCCGCCGCATCCATCCATGGAGGAGAACATGATGTGTCCATTGTTTGCATCTACTAACATGTCGATGTCGGGTAGTGGAGGATTGTTTTTGGAGCAAGACTGTTCAAGTTTCAAGTCTATGCAAAGACTCGATCTATCCATTTTCCTCGTGTCCGAACTGCAATCGTTTTTACCGACTGGATCCGGGTATGACATGTAGATGATGGATGACCAATTTTCATCTAAATCCGGCATTTCTTCATATCTCCAAGCGAACATGTCCCGATACTCTTTGAGAAGTTCCACGGGCTTCGCGCGTTTATCCGTACACAAGGTTGAGCTGATGGAGATAGGCCTAGGAGATTCCTCAACGATTTCAATTTCATCAGTTGTGGAGTTGGTGCCATCTTGCGGTACTGTTGTGGAGCATCTAGCACTTGATCTTGTGGTTCGTTCTTGTTGTAGTATTCCATTAGGTGGAGAGACTGGGTAACATCTCCCTGGCGATAATGGCGATCTTGATATCTTGTTTACCTTTCTGGTCACGACTCGCCATAAAAGTTCGTTCCCTCCTCGTGTGAACGTGGGTTGTGGCTTCACAGTATGGAGAAGAATGCTTCGTCGGAAAGATGCATCGTGGGTACTAACCCTCAATGATGCAAGTCGGTCTTCTTCCTGAATTGACGCCCACATGGGGAGTGGGATGCAACGAACTTGTCCGATTCTTTCCACGGAGCTTCTCCCGTATGTCTTTGTTTGGTTTCCCTCGAAGTCCGTCATTGTGGTAGGCTTCCGTACGACCTTGCTTGGGAGAACCTTGGATGTCCTGAGAATCTTGAGAGTAATGAAGACGATCCTGTGTAGATAAGGGTCGTCTTGAACTCAATCCTTGATGCGTGCGGTGACATGTAGGACACGGTCGTGACCTTCCTCTGGTTGATTGCAACAAAACGTCTCCGCGCGCCGATTCTTCGAGAGGTGTGAAATTTCGCATAAACTTTCCACTAGAGAAACCGCTTCCCGATCCACCGGCCTCGGCTCATAGTGAAACTGTTGACTTGAGGAGGATCGTTGTGAGGATCGATCCCAGTGTAGAAGTCTCCATGACAGACCGCTCATATCGATGTCGCTTCTTTGATCGGTCCATGTAGGTCCGTGCCGTTAAAGTACCTTCTCCGGTGCGTTGAATGCATTTCTTGTTGGCTCCGAGGGCTGTTGCGGGTCATGTGGAAATCGATCGATTAATGTCTTAAGAAAAGTGAGTACCTCTTTCGAGAGTTGCGTCCATATCTGTTTGAGTCTTAGCAAGAACTTCCTGCTTCTCCATCAAGTCTGCAATGGTAATGGGGGATGGTCCTCCTCCCGTCCCTCCGACTCCTCGTCCTGATGAAGGAGTGGAAGTTGTTGCTCTGGTGACTACCAGAGGTGTTACACTTGATGAGATGTCAGGATTTGCGGCTGCTCTGGCTCTGTGATGGGAGGTGTTGTAATATCACCGCTGAGTGATCGAATTGAACGTTCCCATCCTCTGTACTCACGTGTTCCTTGATTGATCTCTCCTTCCTCAAGCATTTCTTCACTTAGTTGAAAGGTCGATGCGAATTGAACAGTCTCCCGAGCTTCGACAAGGGTCTTGAGATATAAATCTTCCAGCAGGGATCCGTAAGCTGCAGGCTACATTTCTTTATCCGGTAGACTTTGTGGTACCCCGGACAAGTCTTTTCCTCTGTGGAGTTGCCTCGAGTCTTCGTCGGCTGGACCATGTTGTTCGTCTTTCCTGAGTCTCCAGCGGTTGCGCGCTCTTTTTTCCTCTCCGCCGGTAAAGGTGTGACTCCTGACTAAGGATTTAGCATTTCTTGCACTGCTTGAGTAGATGCATGCCGACCCTTCTTATAATTGTGCTGCTATATCATTCAAAAGGCGGAATGTCTCGCTCTGTCTTCTAGTGATACCGGCTTGATTCGCCAAGACATCCTCCAGCATTCTAGCTACACTCCCCATGGTATCTGAACCGCCTGTGGTTTCCTGATGAGGATGCATCGTGAGCCGAAAACCGAAAAATTGAGAATTCAATTTTTTGCAACCGATAGATCAACCTCCCACTGTGGTCACCAATTGTTTATGGGTGAAAACTACTCCTGCAGAATTTGGTAATTTGGGGTGTGGATGAGGAATGAATCTAAACCCTAAACAAATGCACTGCGCGGTGAGTGCTTGTAGATTCGAGAGATCAATCTGTGCAAGTCCGGCCTAAACCAAGAAATGGCCGTTCCAGACTTGTTTCGGTCACAAAGTGAAGGAGATGGGGTTGATCTTAGGGAGGGAAGCGAAGAAGGTGTTGAGATTGTGAAGGTGTTGGCTTGCTTATGACTTGTAACAAAGGTGAGAAGGCTTATGATTGATGCAAGCAAGCTCTGGGTGTTTGAATACGTTTTTGTATTAACACTTGGTTTTCTGTCTCGTCTGGACTTGTGTTGTTTGAAATAGGGCGGAGAACCTATTTATACAAGTCATTGAGCCTCATTCACGTCTCTCGTGGGAAGTGGAGGAAGTGGAGTGATGGAGTAGTGGAGTTGTGCGTCGGTACCACACGACCAGTCTTGCACACTTCTCCTGTTCATCTCTAACCGTCCATGACTTCCTGACACGTTCTTGTGATGGCGCGTTGCACGCTGCACGCTGTAAACCGCCGACCAATACCCCAGTATGTATCCCCCCAGTTTGTGACATGATTGATGTCTGGAATGTGTGGATCGTGGAAAGATAGCATGTAATCTTTGAATTGAATAATGTGTTATTCGGAAGTCGATACTTGTGAAGTATCGTGTGTATTTTATGCGTGTACGCATTACGGTGTGGTAAAATGATGGGTAATGACTCCTCACTAACCGGATAACTCCCGACCGGGGTTGTATAACCAAGTCTGGTGAAGTTGGACGGATGAGATGATCTTTGAGACACTCATCTCGGCGACCGTTAATGAATATTAGGGTTTTTGAAGAGGAGCGCAAGCATGACTCTTGACTTGGTAGAAACCAAGTATGGGAAGAATTTTGGAGAGGACCGACCGGACGTGTATGTAGATGGCATGCTGGTGTACACGTCCATGTCTCACCGTCCCATGAAGGTGCGATCTAGGCCACTCAATTTGACCGGCAAAGAGGAGTGGTTGAGATCGGTTTGCGGCAGAAATCCTTGCCGCAAAGGAGTTGGAGATCGCATGACATTCCTGCACGCGTTTCAAGACGACCCATCTTGGTCGGTCTTGGTCGATCATACCAGTGTGTAGGTGGTAGGCTGGTGTTCACACCTATACCTGACTATCCCATGAAAACGTGATCTAAGCCACTCAAATCATCCGGTGAAGTTGAGCGGTCGAGATCAGTTCGTGGTTTGGGAGGCGCGGCCATGCTAGTTTGGACGCACGTTTTGGATTGACCAGGCGTGATATGCCTTGGCCGAACACATGAGGGGGTAGATGGGCTCACGGTGGTCATTCTGGTATGACCGGCCCTTGTTTAATCTAATCTGTGACCCTCCATTTGTCTTTGGAGAAGATGGACGTGCGTGATGACTTGAAACCCTAATTTTGGCTTTCAAGCCGTGCGTCATCTCTTGTTTGGGTGATGATTTTGTCACGGCCAAACATTGTTGGTCTTGACCGATTGGTCAAGTGTGTAGGCGGTCCCACGGTGATCGTGTTGACATGCTCTGGGCCCTTTAAGTCTACATCTACACCCTCCATCTATACCTGCGAAGATGGATGGTTGAGACTGTTTTGCGACACATGTAATATGCCGCAAACCCTAATTTAGGGTTTTCCGTCCATAATGCTTGGTATGAACGGTTTCTTGGCAGGCTAGGCCAATGACCGACCATGCGGGGTCGGCCGTGGGTATTCCATACCTGCTTGGGGGTGATGGAATTGATCCGGGGTCATCCAATCATGCTTATGGAGTTGGATGACTGCGATCAGATCATATCCGGACTGATACGGTCGGTCCGGATGCTCAATCGGGCTAGTATAACACACCGAGAGGGGGCTCGGGCTAGTATAACACACCGAAAATCAGCCTGTACGGGTATTTCGTACATGGTTTCATTATAGTGCTTGGAGGTTCGTGTTATTCTGTAAGAGTAACACTCAGTCGTCATGCCACACTGATAATGAGTACTGGAAATACAAGGCTGATATGAAATTCACAGGAAGGGATTGTTGCCACATGCTCCAACCTGGAGGAATTTCATGTATTCACAGAATGGGATTGTTGCTACATGCTCCATTCTTGGTGAATTAAGTGAGGGAGTATCCAACACTTATAAATGGCTTTATCTTTTACAAGATGTCAGCGCATGATTTTTTATGGTTTTTTACAAATTTAACCTTAAACGAAAATCCACCATCAACAGTATCCGGAAACCACAGGTGGTTCAGATATCATGGGAAGTGTAGCTAGAATGCTGGAGGATGTCTTGGCAAATCAAGCCGGTATCACCAGAAGGCAGAGCGAGAAATTTCGCCTTTTGAATGATATAGCAAAGACAATTACAAGAAGGGTCGGCGGGCATCTACTCAAGCGGTGCAAGAAATGCTTTGAATCCTTAGTCGGGAGTCACACCTTTACCGGTGGAGAGGCAAAAGAGCGCGTAACCGCAGGAGACTCAGGAAAGATGAACAACATGGTCCAGTCAACAATGAAGAACCGAGGCAACTCCACAGAGGAAAGGACTTGTCCGGAGTACTACAACGTCTACCAGATAAAGAAAGGGAGCCTGCAGCCTATGGAGCCCTGTTAGAAGATTTATATCTCAAAACTCTTGTTGAAGCCCGAAAGACTGTCCAATCCGCATCGGCCTTTCATCCAAGCGAAGAAATGCTTGAGGAAGGAGAGATCGATCAGGAAATACGTGAATACAGAGGATGGGAGCGTTCAATTCGATCACTCAGCAGTGATATTACGACACCTTCCACATCCCTTTACCCAAGCAAGCGATCCGCGGATATGATGGCACTCGCAAATCTTCCAACTTCGTCTCCGGGACGTGCTCCACATCAAAGCCACGTAGAGACATCACAACGCCCACTAACGCAGGAAAAGCTAGACTCGAAGTACCTACACTTTCCGTTCCCGATGGAAAAGATTTTGGAGTTGCTGGAGATGTGGGTACGAAATAGAGAGGTGGAATTACCTCCTGTATGGCGTCCACCAACCGATCAAGAAATTATGGACTCGAGGTACTGTCATTTCCACCGGTTCCTTCACCACCCCACCAGTGAATGCAACGCTTTGAAGCGCATTGTTCAGGAGAAACTTGGTTCAGAGGGATAGCTCTCATTCTCTAAAAAATTAATGCGGACGACTTCCTTGGAGAGGCTACTTCGGTTTGATACAAGTGAGACTTCAAAAACAAGTAAGTTGTATTCGGCAATTTTACAAGAAAGATAGTTTTGGAATTCACTGGGGACTTAGCATCCCGCACATGGAGAAAGAGACTCAGTGATCAAACACATGTTTGCTTCCCTTCATACCTCCCTTTTACACGACATTTTCAATTTCATGTGATATGTGCAATCATTCATGACCAGGATGCAAATTCCATTCAAAATAATCTCTTTCAAAAAAATCATTCACAAAACTATCTCAAAATAAGCCCATCCAATTACCTAATAAATCAAAACCCGAAGTCAAATTGTGAAAGGAAATCCTCACTATCACTCAAAAAGAAAAGCATCTAAAAGACAAGTAGATGGCACGAATTCTTCAAGGAAAATCCTTCAACAGCAACTCGTCCTTCTGGGCAAGAGAGGGTTTCATCCTTTGAAGTACATCCTCCTTCAGCTTTAGCTCCTTAGACAACCTTTCAACCTCTTTTTCCTGGCGAGTAACACAGTCTGCAGAAGGGACTTCACCCTGTAGTTTCTGGAGCTCCTGAATCTCGGAGAACCCTTTGAAGAACCAAGGAGCATTGAAGTCGTACTGCACAAACACATCTCGATGGCACTTCCAGTCTTCAATCATCTCTTCAGAAACTGTTCGACCAGTCGTGACGCTCATCCCCTGGATAGAAAATAAAGCTTCCTGAACGCGGTTGACCAATGCAAGACGACTTTTGAGCTTCGTAGTGGTAGCAATGTGGCCGTGCTTCTCCCATATCGCCGTGTACAACTTTTCGAACTGAGCTGGCACACTGAACCCTCCGACCAACACATGATCTGGATAAGGAACAATGAATGGGGGATCAAACAAAGCTCCAGACTGCGCTACCGATACTTCACCAGTCACAGGAGCCTTGTCAGTTGCAGGAGGTCTCTCAGAAGAAGTCACCACGACAGCTTTATCGATTGGAACATGCTCAGAACATTCTTCAAGGGGAGCCACCTCAACAATAGCGGATGTTGCCTCTCTTACACTCCTCCCGATATCTACTTCGCTCTGGGTGCTAATTTCCATCACGGCCCCATCGACAAGATCACTCAGGGAGGCGCCTTGTCCAACCGAGCTTGCATCATCTCTGTCATGGTCGGTAAAAGGAGCGGTTTCTCCAGACATCTCAGCATGAAGATCAGTACCGCCGGACTTCTCAGCATGAAGATCAGTACCGCAAGACTTCTCAGCATGAAGATCAGTACCGCCAGACTTCTCAGCATGAAGGCCAACATTACCAGCCTTCTCATTCTGAATGCGCGCCAACCTTGTGAAGACATTCTCTCTCGGAATTCCCTGATTTCAAGCAAGAATCACTCTTAGAAGAATTTACTATGGAGAAATGAAGGAACCAACGGGAAGAGATTTAAATACCTGCATATTGGAGGAATTGAGGATCACCGAACCACATGCCTGCCTTTTGGATCTCTCTCCTTCTTGGGGACTGCAATCCTCAGCTCTGGTCCGTTTGGCTGGAAGTGGCTTCAACCGGAAATGCTTTTTAAAAACGTCAGAAGATGGTTCACCACGGGAACCTGTCACAACACTCTTCGAGAATTCCTGGAAAATCAACAGTTGCCTCCTCCAAAATTCCTTGTACTTATCGGTTACCACTGGGTTTCTCCCAATAGGCCAGAAGGGAAGGCTCACCCGTTCTAAAAACACGTCAGCGTTAAGAATATTTGGGAGGAATTCTTTCGGAACCCCTGGTGGAAGGATAAATGGGACACCCTGATCAAATCCCATTTGACGAACCGCCCTGTCAATATTGTACGGAGTCACAGTAAATTCTTCGTTGAATAAAGACGGGACATATCCTGGGATACAGCTGTGCAGGTAAACAATTCCCCAAATCTCATAGTCTTAACATCGGTACGCAACACAGCATCAGGACCATCAGAAGCAATAGCAAAAGTCTTTGGCAGAACAATGGAAGGGTGGATCGGCTCCCATGGACGGAAATCTACAGAAGACACATTGTCAAATATGTCCACAAGCCTCGCGCCGGTTCTGGGACGCCTCCTATGCCAACGGAGTATTCTCGAGCCACCATACAAGTTGCTGAGCGAATTTGCAGGAGCAGGAGTAGGAGCATAACTTTTGAAATGTTCCCATAAGAATGCCTGAAGAAAAGCGAAGTGAACGTACGACTCTACCTTCTTGTACCCGTTAGAAACATGCATGTCCATTGCTAAGGCGTCCATATGAGAGTACAACGATCCAAGGAACAAGGCACCCAGGGGAAGAACTTTACCTTTTGCCAGCTTTATAGCGATCTTAACGAGGTCACCTCTAATGGTCTTCTTTACAGAACCGTCGTCGAATATATCTCTGGATAGCCATAAAGACAGGAATGTGATGCGTGTCGTAGGTGCAATCAAATTAATATCTTATTTCCACTCAATTAAAAATAATATAATGGAAGTCAAGTTCGTTCCCACGAGGAGCAAGAGATTCTAGTTGTAAAAATTGTCACAAAAGGGGGGTGTAAAAAGCAAAAGAAAATAAACAAAGCAATTAAAAGATAAAGTTGAAATCAATAAGAGAGACAAGATCAAGGAATCATTCTTCGTTGCAAAACAATGATTAAAGTTATGTTCTTTTCTACTTGTTATTTGTAGTTGCAGGAAATCCCACACTACACCCCTCACTAGAATTTACTCAATTAACACATTTAAAGATGAATAATTATATATTTTTATTGATAATCTTCTTGAAATGTTTACAAGGATAGATAGATCTGATCTAAAGAAATTACAATCACTCTAGATTTTCTCTCTCCTCATGACTTGCTTAACAATTCAAAAAGAACTCTCCTTACAACAGACCAATTCAACCCTTTATATAGGGTAATACACAGTGGATGACAGCTAAGCTGTCCTTTATTTTCGGGAACAGTTCGCGAAGTGTCGCGAGTGTTATAAACGTTTTTACTTGCGATACTCCTAAATATCGCAAAGTCTTCATACTTTTCTCATGTTTTGACTATCGTCACCCATTGCGTCATTTATATTACTTACCTGCGACGCCTTCGCAATGTAGTTGTTTATTACTCTCGCAAAATATTGATGTCGCGATATTCTGCTCCTACATCTTGCCTCTTCTCATGTCTTCTCTGCGAAGAAGAGAATGTCATGAGAACCAATATTTAAAATGCCGCAACTGCTTATCTTTATCTCGCGATCGTTCACTTTCACTCGTTTTATTCATGTACGGAATTTATTACAGGTGTTTCTTCTTCCACTCTTTTCTTGACACGTCTCTTTAAACTACTTATTCTTGACCATTCACGTCCCATCTCGCATTAAATGCATTTGTTTTATCGAGTATTCTCTTCTCTATATATAGCTTTCTTACCCTTCTCTTTTTCTCTTTTATTTTCCCTCTGCAACTTTCCTTTAACTTTCTTCCTCCGCAATTTGCGCTTCTGCTACTGTAATCCTCCCCTTCAATTCTCTCAATCTTCAATTCTCCATTCATTCCCATACTATATCAATGGCTTCACTGGGTCGTACATATAAACCCCTTTTTGAAGATACTCAAAATAAATTACAAGAGAAGGGTTTCATCTTGTCAACCATTCCCCATCAAAAAAGCTTCGTCTATTCTCTCTGCAAAACTGTTTTCTGATCATCAATGTGATGATCATAAAATCATAGTCTCGCTAGGTCAACTCCTCGCAGGACTTCCCATTCCTTTATATAATCCCGAGATACCATTATTCTATGAAATCCTTGCTCATGAAAAGTTCTCGCGAGTTTGTTTATCGGTTGAGTGGCGATCGCATCCGTTTGATGCTTGAATTCGCAAAACCGCGGCGCTGGTAAAGGATCTTTATATCCTGTTAATGTTAGAGATCCTAAATTTGCAAATTTGGAGATAGTTCTTTGAGAAGTATACTTGTAGAAAATTTCTTTGCGAATTATTCAAGAATAAACATGAGAAATGATAAATCCCATTTGGGGCGCTCATTGAAAAGAATAGATAATATTTCCGATGACAAGTCGCTTATGCAAGATATTGATTGGCATTCGGGCAACAATAGTACTCCCCGCCATTCCAAAGATGAGAAATGGTGGGTTGTTCCTTTGTTGTTGAGTGGACCTTACATCGCAGGTTCACATGTTCTCCCTGCACACCTCGCGAATTATCATCCTTGGGAGTTTAAGTGTCCTGAGGAGACGAATGAAGTATATTTCCTTTTTTCAATTTTGCCTTGCGACATTTTCTTCCTCTTTTATTTATTAACTTTCAAATAATTTTAGATCGCGCGAGAATGAGAAAGAAGTATAAAGAAGATCCAAAGCCGAGTACCACGGCGATACTCCGATCGCTCACGGATGAAGTAAGAAACATTTTCTTTTGTTATTTTAAACAATATTGTTGCCTCTGTTTCTTATCTTCATGCGTATGCGAAGGTTGACGTTGAAGAGGCTGAAGCTGCGAAGGTTAAAGGCAAGGATAAAATTACTTTTCGCAAGGACAAGTCTTATGCTCCGCTTTCTAGAAAACGGAAAATCCATCTCTCTTCTCATTGTAGTTCTCAAACCAACGAAAATTCTGATGAGGGTGAAAATGAGGTTGGTACTTCCTCCGCGAAAGAGAATCACTCGACAAATTCTGCTATGGCGCAATTGTCCAGTGTCTTCTCCGATTCTATGCAAGGATTAGGAGATGATCATCTAACTGCTACTTGCGGAGCCTCTCGCAAAAATTTGCGATGCCCCACTATTAGAGGATAATGAATCTTTTCGCGGAGTTTCCCGAACGTTGACCTCCAGTCACTTAAATGCTCTCACTGATTTGGTACGTTCATATTTCTTTGCTTCTCTGTAATTTCGATTACAAGCTTTATCTTAACAATTTCTTTTTTCCTTTGTAGTCTGGGAGAGCTTCCTTTGTTGTTGCCTCAGATCTCGAGAGAAGACGCGACAACCTTGAAAAGAAGAATCTCCAACTTAAAGAGAAGATTCGAGAACTAGAAATTGAGATTGCGATGTCACGCAAGAAAGATGAAAGAATTCAACAATTGGAAATCCCAATCGCTTCTCAGAAGACTAAGATGTCTACTCTTCAAAGCGCCAACCAGCAACTTTATGGTATAAATTTTTTATTCTTCAAGTCATCTTTACTTTGTCAGCTATTATTCTTTGCCTGATTTATTATTTTCGCAGACATATATAATCTCTCTAAAGAAGCCATTCTTCTCCATTCATTTCCCGAGCCCATGGATAATGATGTTCTTCTCACCCATCTCAATGAGTCTTTAAGTAATTCGTCGAAAAAAATTGATTCCCTTTCATTAAATGAACTTCGAACTAAATGTCGCCTCTTAGAGATTGAGCATAGAGCTAGTTTAGGTTTAGCCAACCGATTTAAACAAATGTATCTTGATTCCCATAGAAAAATCGAACTTTCAAGAAAGAAAATTAGTGGCCTTATAGATGAGAAAGATCGTATTGCTAATAAGGGTGCACAGGCATTAGCAACATTTCAAAAGTCTCTTCTCGAAGTACAAATTGAACGAGATGAATCTCTTCGCCAGAATGCCATACTTATTGAGCGAGAAGAGCAAGTTCGTTCGCTTCTTGTTATAAATAATGATGATGAGTTTGCTTGGGATGCGAAGGTTCTAGATAATGCCAGGAATAATTTAGGTGTTGATGTTAGCCTTCATGCCGAGCATACTGCCTTGGTTAAAGATATGATATCGACGAGAGAAGGTTGTTTATTATACTTTGTTGCTCTTTATCTCTGTAGTACTGTTACTGTGTTGTTAATTCATTATCATATGTTTTGCAGAATCCGAGAAGAGATTTCAAATAAGGATTGAAGAACTTGAGTCTGAAAAAGGGGAACTCGCAGAAGGCCTTTCTCTTCGCAATAACAAGTATTCTAAGTTGAAGAAACAACTGCAAGCTACAGTGGCGAATTTCAACAATACTGCTGTTCGTTTTCGCAATCAAACTATTGAAATGGTTTGCAGTGATCACCGCATTCCTCTTATTTCATATCCTTGTCTTCACGATGATATTCCTGAAGATACGCCTTTCTCGGATGTCTCTAATAGTGAAGCTAGCGAAGCAGAAGAATCTGGCGAAAAGAATGATGAAACTGAAAAATATGACCAAGAAGAAGAATCTTCAAAGAAATAACTTCTTTTTCTTCTTTCGCTTCTTGTAATATATATACTCTCTCAATCTTCTTGGATTGTCAAATGTGAATTCAATCTTCGTTTTCTTTACTTGCACATATTAATCAAGCAATTCTCTTTTATAATTTGACTAACTAGTATTATGAATGCATAAATTCCTCATATGGAAATGAATAACAAAACTTTATCCTATTCATTCCCATACTTGCCTCTGTTATTCATTTTCAAATGAGAGATTTGCCTCTGTTTTTCGTTTTCGTAAGCATATTTGCTTTCTCAATTTTGTGTATGTCTATATATTTAGTTATGCTGAAGCTCGTTATTGCGACAAGATCGCAGATTGTCTCCACAAATGAAGAACTCCATTGATCTTGCCTTATCGTTTTTGTGTGGTCTTATTTTTCCTTCCTAATTAAAGGTCTTATTTCGCCACCCCTCGTTGCGACAAGATCGCAGGACGTCTTTACATTTTCATGTAATGACCCATTGACCTTGTCTTATCATTTTCATGCACTTGTTTCGCAATGTATCTTCTCCTCTTACATCAATGGCATCCACCATTAATCTTTCTCTTCTTTTCTCATCTTTTGCATGTTGCTTCCAACCCTTTCTTTTCTCAGCTCTCTCTTCGCAGCTCTCCACATCGATCTCATAACATTTCTGTCCTTCCGTCCAATCTCCTTTTATAATTCCAACACCACTAGGATGAGGAAATTTTATACACTGATGATATGTTGACGCTACACCCAGAATGTCATGCAACCATGGTCTTCCAATCAATGCATTATAAGGGGATTCCACATCGACCACACAGAACAGAATATCAGTAGACAATCCTTGCAGAGGTATTCTCATATGTACTTCTCCTTTAGGCTTGTTTGCTGTGCCATTGAAACCATATATCTTGTATGTTGAAGGTATCAATTCTGCATCCTTTCCCCCCATAGTCTTGTAAGTATGGTAAAAGAGGATGTTTACTGAGCTTCCAGTATCAATCAATATTCTATTAATCGCCCAGCAATTCTCTGCTTCATCGTCTTCGCCATCTACTGGTTTTGGATTAATTTCCAATTTTACAACCAATGGATTGTCGTGCGTCTCTTTGCCTTTAGGAATCTCTTCTGCGTTGAAAGAAATAATCTGCATTTGCCATTATTTTAACTGCGACATCTTCGCAATGTTCATCACTTCTTTATTATCAACATCCCTCACAAAAACCCTACTGAGTATATTATCATGAAAATCTTCAATTGTGCGATATGAGTGAACAATGGAGTTACAAAATAAATTTTTAGCTTTCGCTCCAACTTCTATTACGAACGTTTCTTTCCCCTTTGATGGTGGTGGTGGCAATTGTTGAACTTTCTCTTCACTTTTTAGAAAGTGATTCAGCTTCCCTTGATCAATCATTCTAAGGATGATTCTTTTTATGTTTCTGCAGTCATTTGTCAAATGTCCATGAAAACGGTGGTAAGAGCAGAATTCATGACTTCTATCACTTGGTGGTGGTTCATTCCCCATGTTCCATGGTGCGGGTATGTTTTCCATCAGGAGTATAGCTTCCCAGATTTTTTCCACACTAGTATTCAGTGGTGGCATCTTGATTTCTTCCCATACTACTCTATGACGTCGGTGCCCTCCATGATAATTCTGTTTTTGACTTCCATAGGTTTCTTGCGAGTGATCAAGTCTCTGAATTTTGTTATTGCCGCCACGGTTGTAGTAATTTCTTTCTCTTTCAAACTCTTCTTGATCTCGGCTTCCCATGGCTACCAACTTTGGCTGTCCATCATTTATCACTCCCTCCGGTTGCCCTTGCGAGGTACTCGCCACTGTGTGTATTAACCTGGGTAACAAACTTGCATTCGCATCATTTGAACTTGTATTCGCAATCGGGTACGACTCCACCTCATTTTGCCTTTCTTCCAAAGAAATATATTCCTCTTGCAATTCTCGCAGCTCCGTCATCGTGATTGTATTCTTGACTCTAAAAATTTGAATATATAGCAGGTTGGTTGCGAACATAGCGTTTATAAATGATAAAATGAGATATCTTTCATCTACTCTTCCGGCCATCTCACTACACATCGTCTTCCATCTCACAGTTAGGTGCCTTAAACTTTCGCCAACCCTTTGTTTTAGCCCAAATACATCTTCAATTCCTGGTCGCGAGGAGTTATTACTTATGTATGCCCCTAAGAATATAGCTTGTAGATGGTTGAATGACGTGATGGTGTTTCTTGGTAAACCTTCAAACCACTTCAGTGCTTCTCCTGTTAAGCTTGATGCGAAATATTTGCACAATATAGCATCATGACTTTCCCATTGTAACATACATCTTACATACGCTTTGATGTGTTGTATTGCACAAGTTGTACCATCAAAAATGCTTTGGTTAACGCAGTAAATTGCATTTTGGGGATATCCCACCTAATCGCACCTCTAAAGTAAAGGGGGTTTTTGCAGCTTCTTCGATTGCCTCATCCAATTGTCTTCTTCCTCCACTTCCTCTACTATTCAACATCCCTCTCATCTCCGCCATCTCTCTTAAAATTTGTTCATTTACCTCAGTGCTTGGATTCATTGGTCTTTTTAGCTCTGTTTCTCTCCTTCTGCGTTCACGTCTATCTTGATTTTCTTGTTCAGCATTCTCTTCTCTTCTTTCCCTGCGACTTTCTCCTTCATCTCGTTCGCGAATGTGCACACCATTGTATCTATCGTTTTCTCTTCTTGGTTGTCTATCAACTCTCCTTTGTATTCTTTCATACTCTTCATTGATATTTCCATTGTTGCGATTTTTCTCACGCCTTCTTTCCCGATTGTCATGATTGTTCTGCCGAATTGCTTCCTCCAACTCTTGTCCTTCCATTTCTGCTCTCAATCTTTCCCTCTCGCGAGCTAAACGCGCTTGTTCAATATAATGTTTTTCAATGTCATCTTCAATTTCCTTTTGTTTCCTTCGTGTTTCTCTCCCAAGCAATATTCTTCTTCCTTCCCCCTGATTTTCTTCATTAATTGGACCATTTTTCCCTTGACGCTGCCTATTTTCTTGATTTCCGTCATTTTGATCATTCTGTAGATCTTCAGGACGTGGAATATAACGATCTTCTACTGCTTCTCTACCTTCGCAACCTCCTTCACCAAAACTTAGCTCCCTTTCCAAATTTTCTTCATTAACGTTTTCTGCGGGTAATGTTTCTGCGAAGACTCTTGATCTATTATTACTTCTCGATCTTCTATTTTGCAGCCTCCTATTTTCCATTCTTAATTCGTGGTTTTGTCTTGTCAAATTTGCGCGTTCTTCTGCTTCTAGGCGCCTTTCTTCATGTATTGTTTGTCTCAACGTTTCTAATGCTGCGATTTCTTCATTTCTATGAGTTGTTTCTCCCATTTCTTCTCGATTTCTCTCCCCTTGTCCATTATTCATCAATTGCTGCACTTCTTCTCTTTCTTCCATAGAATTCGATCTCCATGTATGCACGCTCACTCTATCATAATCTATTACTCTATTGAGTGCTGGCTGAATTGGTGGTTGTATTGGTGATTGTATTGGTGGTTGAATTTGACCTTCATCTCTATCTCTTGCATTTATCCTTGATGGTTCACCTACTTCATTTCTCCTTTCCCCAGCTAATCTCCCACTTCTCCTTACAATCGTTGGTTGTTCTGATGCATTCCTTCTTCTAGCCATTTCTCAATTTTAGTAAATTGTTGAGAATTATTCGAAATTTCTTTCTTATTACTCCTGATTCTTTCAATTCACAAGGTTGATCTTCTATTCAGTCCCTGTTTCTAGCGCATATGTAGTTGCAGGAAATCCCACACTACACCCCTCACTAGAATTTACTCAATTAACACATTTAAAGATGAATAATTATATATTTTTATTGATAATCTTCTTGAAATGTTTACAAGGATAGATAGATCTGATCTAAAGAAATTACAATCACTCTAGATTTTCTCTCTCCTCATGACTTGCTTAACAATTCAAAAAGAACTCTCCTTACAACAGACCAATTCAACCCTTTATATAGGGTAATACACAGTGGATGACAGCTAAGATGTCCTTTATTTTCGGGAACAGTTCGCGAAGTGTCGCGAGTGTTATAAACGTTTTTACTTGCGACACTCCTAAATATCGCCAAGTCTTCATACTTTTCTCATGTTTTGACTATCGTCACCCATTGCGTCATTTATATTACTTACCTGCGACGCCTTCGCAATGTAGTTGTTTATTACTCTCGCAAAATATTGATGTCGCGATATTCTGCTCCTACATTATTAGTCACAGATTATCACCAACCGTAGGTAAAGCAGCTAGATCAGTGCTAAACCCCTAAATCCCTTGTATCACCGGATACGGAAGTTCTCGACTACCGGATTCTATTTACCAAACCACCTAGTAGTAGATCACTCAAGATGTAATTTAAATAAACGCATTAAGATTTATGAACTTATTAGGTTAATATTAGTAGTTAGACTCTTAGATCAAGGTCTACTTGCTAACGTTGTTTTCACACACAATTGCTCCACGGAATCCCTCCGCAAGGTCTCGTGTTTGCTACTTATGTAAAGAGTCCAGAAACGATTACTTATCCCCTAACTTTCACTAGCTTTAGATCAATTAACAAATCAATTTAGTTGGCCACCCAAACAATCTATCAATCAATCATGAATGAATAAACATTCCTATTAGTAAAAACAAACGATAATCATGTGAGAAACTTCAAGATAGAATTGAAAACAAAACTCAAATTATATGTTAAGAACTAGGAATTCATCCTCAATCAATAATAAAATTAGCTACTCATGTTAAGGAGTTCACGCAAAGAATAAGAAAAGAAAAGTGTTGTGTGTGTAGAGAGGTGTGTAAAAAGATATAGAAAACTTCTCTATTTATAGGCTTCAATATTCTCCAAATCTTCCAAGGAATAGAACCCTTTCCTTTAGCAATTCAATTTCCAAGTCCAAGCCTTTCTCAAATCTTCCATCTTCTCTTTCCAAATTTTAGCCCAATTCCACAAACCCATGAGTTTAGATGATTCTAGAGAATTCTCCACAAATTTTCATCCAATTCCCAAATTTAAGTCTTCACACCCATGAGAAGAATCCACACAAAATTCTGTAATTTTGGTCGCCGGAAAGTCGGTATTATGGCTAGGAAGTTGACCGAATCCTAAAAGAATAGTCACCGCACGGCCACCAATTCTTCGCCGTCACATTGTATATTCGACGGAATATTCCGTCACCCACCGTTAGGACTAACGGTCAAAAGGGTCAAACCGTCAGTCAACGGTCAAGGCGGATGATGAGTTAGCTACCGAGTCAGCCAGCGAGTCACCGATTAGTCTAATCGGATTGTCTTACTCAGCCGAGTTGGATCGGCTCTGGATCGGTCATCGCCGAGTTGACTCGCCGATGCAGAAAACCGCCGAGTTTCGTTTGTTTGTTGGACTTGCACATGCCAAATTCAGGCCGTTCTCTCGCTTCAATTCTGTTAAGAATCCTACACATACATCTAAGCTTTACCGCCTCATTCTCGTTTCCTTCTAATTGCCACCAATCCATTCACAATTGCTTTGCTTGGACATCTTCCAATACCTTGTTCACCGCATCTTCAATGAATCCAACCACGACCCTGTAAACCATTCCAATCACCGATTCTTCATAATTTCTTCTGCAACTGACCCAACAATTCTTCCTCCAACACATAGCCCATTTCATACATTTGAGCTTCTTCTCTGCAGCTCCAAACACAGCTCACAACACAATTACTTCCTGTCAATCCCTGGCAACATCATACTTCCCTGTATCATTCCTGCTAGATTCTTTGAACTCAAACGACCCAGACAAACACCCACACTCTGTTCGGCATCTCTCTCCCAGTTTCAATCATCACAGGTCTTAGTTTCTCGAGCTTTATCACTTCCAATCTCTCCAAACCCTTTACACAGATTCACCAACAGATTTAGAGACTAACCCATTTTTTCCTAAGCATCAACAGATTCAAATCATCCTCCAATTACATCTACAAAACCTGAATCACCATCTACATCTTTCAACAAACCCAATTCATTTTCCCATCACCCTGAGTTCAATCTAAACAACAACCGCGACTCAAACTCCTTTCAATCGCTGCTCCATCTCCATAAAATCGTCAATGTCAGCAACCACAAACCCTCATATCCATTACCCGATTCGGTTACAACCACATAAATTGATTCTCAACCACAGACCCATTCCACCAGAACTTCAAACGGAGATCACCATCAGCATCACCAACACTCCTTCTCGATTCCTCCTTCTCATCCTGGACTCATCTCTGTTTCATCGACCAACAATTCCATTTACGACACCCTCACCTCTCGCTACCAGATTCAATCTTGAATCAACCCTTAATTCCATTTCTTCTTTATCAACAGATTCGATCCAATCTTCTCTCGTCTGCTTCTCTCTCGTTTAATGCAGCATCAACTTCCTCCAATCTTCTCATCGATCTGGTATTAACAGCAGCAGCTGCTTCTTCTTTCTCAATTTCAGAGATGTAATAATGAAATGAAAAATGAAAAACAAGTTTCTCTCGATTTAGGGTTAAAGAGCAGTGTTTGTTATTCAGTATCCGGCTACCTTGCTAAGGGTTAACCATCTGGCAGCCCCTTAACATTTGCTGGCTGTCTTTTAGTACTTCTCCAAAAGAGAGTTGTCCCTTATCCTTGGTTGGGCTCCAGATAGTATTCGCCCCTGAAATGACAATTTTGCCCTTTTGTCTCAAATAGAGTAATTTCTTCTTCTTTTCCTCCGTGTGACTCCAAAGTAGCTACAAAACTCAAAACAAGCGTAAAATACATAATTTATAAGAAAAATAGCAAAGAAAGCATAAACAATAGATAGTAAATAGGATGTATTCTACACCCCATCAGAACGCAATCACGCTGAGCTCATTTTTCAACTCTTGATCCGGCTCTGGGTCTGTAGGAGACCACTCCGACACCCACCAGGTGTAAAAGCATCTCGTATCTTTTTTCTCCTCCTTGTCCAGACTGTCGAAACCCGCCACCTTTTGAAGTATAACATCATAGTTACGTTGTTCCGTATCAGAGAGCTCGTCAGAAAGACTTCCAAAGAACAGCGGGTTCATTAATGCAGCTACACTCTCCGGAGTAATAGTCATCTCTCCCCACCTAGATATGGTCAGATGAGTAGAAGGACGCCATCGAGAAATGAAGGTAATCAAACCCATGAGCGTCTTTCTTAATTTCAAGAGCGTGAGATGCCATGACCGCATTGAGGATTTGCGCTTTGGTCAAATTGTCTTTAATACCCTTATTACTCAACATGCGTCTCATCCATCCTTCATAAGAACCCAGTGGAGTATGACAAATCTTGAAGTCAATAGGGAAGACGGATATTCGTTTCTCTGGAGACAAAATCTCATCACAAGTCTTTGAAAGAAAATGGATCGGATCCATATTTTCTCGAATCGGAAAGCGGGACTATCTTATGAGAAGGATGTCTTCTAATGTTTGGAAAAGGCGAGGTGAACAACTCATCATCGATGTTCGGCATATCTTTGAAGCCGTCAACACTCCCTGGCTTGGCACCAGCATTATCTCCGGAAGACATCTCAACAGGAATTCTTTTCTTCATTCCACAATGAAATAAAAGATAGGAGTTAGAACTTGTATGAAAAGCGCATGAAGCGTGTAGTCACGCACGACAAGACACGTTGAAATGCACGGGATTAGGTCCAAACACCAGTATTACTCAAGTCAAGTCTCGGTATTGGTTTCAAGTCCTAGTACAAGTTTCGATCCGTATTGGTTTCAAGTCCTGGTACAAGTTTCGATCTGGTATTGATTTCAAGTCCTGTATAAATTTCAAGTTCGGTGTTACTCAAGTTTCAAGCCCGGCACAAGACTAATACAAAGTCGACTTTCAGTCAAGCATATGTGGGTGAGACCCACGTTCAATCAAGCATACACGGCGGGCCGCGTTCATCCACACACATCATAACACGATTTTTCTTTATTCATGGGAATCGTGTCTACGAAATTCAATCCAAGGGTTTTTCAAGATATAACCTAAAAGCTAAGTTCTGCATGCAACGGTGGAAAAAGGAAGCAAAAACAACATGGATTCATGGCTTGTTTTACTAAGCAATCCTGGGGCGTTTTTGCTATCAATTTAGGTGGAGGAACTAATCATGATGTATCTATCAAAGGATTTTACCTAAGAAATTAGGGTTTTTCCTAAAAAAAAAAAAAAAAAAAAAAAAAAGACTTACCTTGGACGGACGGCGGCAGATTCCGACGACGACAGCTCCGGCAGCGGCGGTCGGCAAGCGGCAAAGAAGATCACGCGGGGAGCAGCCAAACAAAAAAAAAATTCGTGAGAAAAAGCAAAGGGGTTGGTCTCTTTTATAGACAAAAAATTAGAAGAATCCCAATAGAACAAGGATACCTCTTTTGGATTCCTTTTCTCATTCAAATACCCAAAGAAGGAAACCGGTCCCACCAAAGGATTCCATACAAGCACAACGGCGTGGGCGACTAGCGGTCGGTCAATACTCTTCCGGGTAAACTTCTTTTATCATGTCTTTCTCACATATGTATGTCACCATCTCATGCCTACCCCACAATAGTGTAACCATTATGTGCTAGGCAGGGGGACTTAATGTTGATGGTGGATTTTCATTTAAGGTTAAAATTGTAAAAACCCCGAAAATTATGCTACCGACATCTTGTAAAAGATAAGGCCATCAATAAGTGTTGGATACTCCTCACTTAATTCACCTAGAATGGAGCATGTGGCAACAATCCCATTCTATGAATACACGAAATTCATCCAGGTTGGAGCATGTAGCAACAATCCCATATACCCTCGTAAATTTCTAGCATTATTAATTAATGCGCAATCAGCCTTGTATTTCTGTACTCATTATCGGTGCGGCATGACGATCGAGTGTTGCTCTTACTGAGCAACACGAACCTCCAAGCATTATAATGAAACCATGTACGAAATACCCATGTGCCGACTCTCGGTGTGTTATACTAGCCCGATTGAGCCCCTCTCGGTGTGTTATACTAGCCCGATTGAGCATCCTGACCGACCAGTATCGGTCCGGATATGATCACGATCATCCAACTCCACAAGCATGATTGGATGACCCGGATCAATTCCATCACCCCAAGCGGTATGGAATATCCACTTTGCCAACCAACGCGGACCCCGCATGGTCGGCCTCCCTCCGCACTGGCCTAGCTTGCCAAAACGTACAAACCATAGCAGTATGGGCGGAAAACCCTAAAATTAGGGTTTGCGGCATATTACACGTGTCGCAAAACAGTCTTAACCATCCATCTTCGCAGGTATAGATGGAGGGTGTAGATGTAGATTCAAAGGTCCCAGAGCATGTCAACACAATCACCGTGGGCCGCTTTACATACCCGACCAATCGGGTCGGGACCAACCATGGTTGGTTATCCCACCAGTACGCCGAATAAAGCATGGTCGCACGACCTTGAAACCCAAAATTAGGGTTTTGAGCATCACGAGCGTCCATCTTCTCCTAACACGAATGGAGGGTCCAAGATTAGATTAAGCGGTCCTGGTCATACCAAAGATGACCAACGTGGACCCATCTATCCCCTCACCCGATCGGCCAAGGCATATCATGCTTGGTTATTCCAAGACGCGCGCCCAAACTAGCGTGGTCACACCTCCCAAACCGCAACCGATCTCGACCGCTCAACTTCGCCGACGATTTGGATGGCTCGGATCACGTTTTCATGGGATATTCGAGTATAGGCGTGAACACCAGCCTACCACCTTCACACTGCACCAATCGGCCAAGACCGACCAAGATTGGTCATCTTGGAACGTGCGCCTGGCTGGGAATGACGCGCGGCTCTTGCGGACTATGGTTTTCTGTCACAAATTGATCACGACCACTCAACTTCACCGGACGAATTGAGTGGCCCAGATCATACTTTCGTGAGGTAATGGGTATAGGCGCCTACACCATCATGTTGTCTACACACATGCACGGTCGGCCTTGTCAAAATTATATCCCATGCTTGGTTTCGACCAAGTCAAGAGTGATGCTTGCGCACCTCTTCAAAAACCCTAATTCATTAACGGTCGCAGATGAGTGTCTCAAAGAACATCTCGTCCGTTCAACTTCACCACTTGGTTATACAACCCTGGTCGAGTTAATTGGTCAAGTGAGGCGTCATGGTAATCACCACCCATCACTCTACCACACCGGGATGCGACACTACACATAAAATACACATGATACTTCACAAGTATCAACTTCAATAATGCGGTTATTCAATTTAGCATTACATGCTACCTTTCGTGGACCCACGATCCACACATTCCAGGACATCAATCATGTCACAAACTGGGGATACATACTGGGGTATTGGTCCAGCGGTTTACAGCGTGCAGCGTGCAACGCGCCATCACAAGAACGTGTTAGGAAGTTATGGACGGTTAGCGGTGACAGGAGAAGTGGGCAAGACTGATCGTGTAACACTGACACACAACACCACTACTCCATCACTCCACTTCTTCCACTTCCCACGAGAGACGTGAATAAGGCTCAATGACTTGTATAAATAGGTTCTCCTCCCTATTTCCACCAACAAGAGCAAGTCCAGACAAGAAACAGAAACCAAGTGTTGATACAAGACACCGGAACTGATAGCTTGCATCCTGTAAGCCGGTTCAACTTTCTGTTACAAGTCATAAGCAAGCCAACACCTTCACAATCTAAACACCTTCTTCGCTTCCCTCCCTAAGATCAACCCCATCTCCTTCACTTTGTGACCGAAACAAGTCTGGAACGACCATTTCTTGGTTTAGGCCATACTTGCACAGATTGATTTCCGAATCTACAAGCACTCACCGCGCAGTGAATTTTTTAGGGTTTAGATTCATTCCTCATCCACACACCCCAAATTACCAAATCCGGCAGGAATAGTTTTCACCCATAAACAATATGGTTGAAAAAGGCATCACCTACACTTGGCCATTCTTAACATTGGAGAATCTAAAAATTATCGAGATCGAACCAAACTTGTTCATTTTCAAGTTTGATCACTGGGATCTTCTCAACAAGGTTATTGAGGAAAGACCGTGGGGTATCAACAAATACCTTCTTGTAGTTCATGACTACATACCGGGTATGAGTTACACTGACAAGCACTAGGGTTATCAATTGTTCTGGATTCAGCTCAAATATTTACTGCTAGAACACATGAATGTAACTTCTGTGACAAAAATAGGACAAGTTATGGGAGAAGTCATCGCCATTGAACCTCAGGATGCCATTCCTGTAGATAATGTTCCAGTTAAGGAGTGTGCGAATGTTGATCTCTCAATGCCTATGAGAAGAGGTGCCAAATGTTCCACCAATGCTGGGGTAACAATATGGCAACAATTTTTCTTTGAGAGACAACCCAAAAGCATATGCACAGAGTGTTACATTGTCAATCACTCTAAAGACGCTTGCAAGGAGGATGCTAATTTTTTGAAGAAAGCTCATGAGAAACCTTACTTCGTTGGAAAAATACAAAATATCCGCAAGAATATCAATATTATTTCCTCTAATAAGGATGTTAACTCAACCAATGCTCCAGCTGTGAAGATACAACAAATTTTTTTTTTCAAGTCAACTGTTTTTGTACCTCCAAAAGATGGTGAACCTATTAGTCTGAATTCTCTTCTCAAAGATGAAGGGATCAATATGGAAGAAGATAGCAGGCTCGGTAAGAGACACATGGTAGGTGAAGCTGATCATACTATTCCTTCTAATGTTGAGAGCACTTCCCAAGACACTAGGTTGAATCCAATCCCAAACTCTACGATAACTCAAATGATTACAACTGGAGATAATTTACCAGATCAGACACACAAGGGGAATCAGGTACCTAAAAATCATAAAACCCTTTTCTTTAGTAATATCTGTTTTCAGCTCTTTTTTCTAGGCATTATAATTAAATCTTTTCTTTGCTTCATTAAGTCAATCCATATTTATTATTGTTTTAATTTGGTTTCTAGAATCATTACTGTTGTTCATGCATTAACTGCTATTTGCATTAATTTTTCATGCATAACCAATCTTAGACACTACGTCAATTTTTATAGTGTTGGTATCATTGTCCTTCTCTTTTCTCATCCTATCAACATTAAAGTCCTATCATGGAATGTACAAGGCTTTTCCACCCTAGCTACTAGGGATAATCTTAGTGACATCATAAGATCGCAAGACCCATATATTATCTTTCTCTGTGAGACTAAATTACATGAAAACAAAATGAAAAATCTTTTAGCCCCATACATATACCCTAATATAAAATATCTTGAACCAATAGGACTTTCAGGGGGTCTGGTTCTAATGTGGAAAAATGGTTTTATTTGTGACATAGTTAGTTGTGATAACAATATGATTCATGCAGCTATTCAAAGTGATCCAAGTCAACATGAATGGTTATTATCTTGTATGTATGGTTTCTGTAACTATGCAAAAAAGAAAGGTCAATGGGAATTTATCAAGGATATTGGTCTCAATATTTCACAACCATGGGTTTTATTAGGTGATCTCAATTTTCATTTGCAAGATACTTCTACTTCCGCTTCTTCATCAAGTGATGGCTTAGTTCATTCAGTTCTTCAAGAAGTTGGTTTAGAGGACTTGGGCTTCATAGGTAGAGACCACACTTGGTCTAATAATAATTCTGGTACTGGTAAGAAGAGATCTAGGTTGGATATGGCTCTGACTAATGCTGCTTGGAATTCAAATTTTCAGGATTCTAAACTTCTTCATCTTAATCAACTTGGAAGTGATCATTGTCCAATAATGCTGGTTACTGATTACACTCAACCTAAATTATGGAAGCCTTTCAAGTTTTTTCTATCATGGCTACAAGACAGGACATGTGCAAAAGAAATAGCCAAATCTTGGGAGAATACAATTCATGGTTCACCTGGATTCAAGTTAGTTAAGAAACTACAACTAACTAGAGTTGCTCTTTCAAAATGGAACATAATTCACTTTGGAGATATCAATCAAAATGTAGAAATACTTCAGCAACATTTATCTGCAATACAAGTACAGCCATTTTCACAGAATAATATTTCCAGAGCTATTGAGGTTAGTAGAGAACTAGATAAGTGGCATAAAATCCAGAATGATTTCAACAAACAAAAATCTAGAGACAACTTTGTTAAGGATATGGATTACAACACCAAGTATTTCCATACATTAACAAAAAGAAAGAGAGCAAGAAACAATATTGATTCCCTCAAGGACCCTGAAGGTAATTGGGTACATAATAGAGATGGTATTGCTGCACTTCTTACAAGTCATTTCAAAGACATCAGCACTTCTAGTAATCCTATCATTGAAGAACAATATTACATCAATATTCATTCTGTTATAACTGAGGATGATAATAGCTTGCTTCTTTTGCTACCTTCCAATGAGGAAATACACAAAACTCTTAAAAGTATGGAAACTTGGTCTGCTCCTGGACCAGAAGGGTTTCAAGCTGGATTCCACAAATCACAATGGGAAACTGTTGGAGAAGATGTCTGTGCAATGGTTAAAAATTTATTCTCTACAAAATTTCTTCCAAAGCAGATTAACAAGACTTATATTTCTTTAATTCCCAAAAATAGCAAGCCAAGCAATCCAGTTGATTTCAGACCAATAGGCCTTTGTAATACTTCTTACAAAATTATTTCCAAGATTCTTGTTTCAAGAATGAAGCCTCTTATGGAAAGAATAATCTCTCCTTATCAAGCAGCTTATGTCTCAGGTAGAATGATCAATGATAATACCATCATTGCACATGAACTTATTCATTCAATGAGAAGAAAAGAAGGTGTAGGTGGTTGGCTAGCACTAAAACTAGATATGTCAAAAGCTTTTGACAGGCTAGAATGGACTTTTCTTATTAAAGTTCTTCAAAGTTTTGGATTTGGAGAGGATTGGTGTCAGCTTATTCATCAATGCATTAGTACTACTTCTCTGTCTGTTCTCCTTAATGGCTCTCCATGTGAAGAGTTTACTCCCACAAGAGGTATAATACAGGGAGATCCTTTATCTCCCTACTTATTCATACTTGCAATGGAATGGTTTTCTAGAACACTTCTGGCATCACATGATTCTAAAAGTGTTAAAGGTATAAAAGCAGCAAGAGGAGCTCCACCTATTAATCATCTACTTTTTGCAGATGATTGTCTCATTTTCACTCAAGCCAATTTAACCAGTGTGAATAATCTCCTTAGCATCTTGCAGGATTTTAGTTCACAATCTGGTCAAGTCATTAATTTTGACAAATCTTCAGTTTTCTACAGCAACAACTTGGATCCAAACTTTTGTAGCACTCTTACTAATAAACTGGGAGTCTCCTTAATGAAGGATAATGAGAAATATCTAGGATCTCCTATGCTGATTGGTAAATCTAAAGTCAAGGCTTTCAAAGATATACAGATTGCTTTTGAAAGAAGATTACGCAACTGGCAAGGAATCAATATGCATCAAGCTGGCAGGACTATAATGGTCAAAGCAGTGCTCAATGCAATACCAATGTATCAGATGAGCTCTTTCAAGATGCCAAGAAAACTTCTCAATAAACTTGATATGATTCAAAGGAAGTTCTGGTGGGGTTTCAAATCCAACAGAGGCAGGAACTTAATTTCATGGCATTTCCAAGGATTTAGGGGTCTTGCATTTAGAAATTTGGAGAAGCTAAATCATACACTTTGATGAGTGCCAAATATTGCATATTTATACATTTATTTTTTGGCATTTAACTCATCTTTTGTGTTCATAAATCAGATATTATCCCAGATTCTGTGTTTTCTTTGTTTTCAAGAATAAATATTTGTACTAATTAATTTTGTGTTTTTAGGTAGTAAATAAAGCTCGGAGAAATTGAGGAGCCAAAAGAGCAAAGAATTGGAGACGAGCATCTATGGAGCAGAAAGCCAAAGCCCGCGAGCGCATCAGGAGCAAACCATTTACAAGACATGGGCCCAAGCTATCCAAGACCCGCGACCCGGATCCGAGCCCGTCCACTCCAAGCCGTTGAGATCTCTCCCAACTGCATCCTACGGTCGCTCCATCAATCATATCATTTCTCGATGCCTCCGCTCAACACCAAATCACCCCAATCCTCCCTCGGCCGTTCAGATCTCACTCGCTGCACCCAACGCTCGCTACAGCTTCCTCATCGTCCGTCAGCCGCGCCCGCTTCTTCAACGAAACCTCCTACACCTATACCCCCATTCGAGCAAATCCATTTTCATCTTCATTTTCTCTTTCTTCTTCCCCTGTTACCTGCAAAAACCATCCCTCTTTTCGCCCGACCAAACCCAGTTGCAGAGCCACCTCCGCCACCATCTCTTCTCCCCTGACACCAACAGTACCACCACAGCCATCTTCGCCGCCCCTAGTTCTAGTTATCTCTCATCTAGCCTCTCTCTTAACCCTAGAGGCTATGTTAGAGATAATTGGAGCTAGGGTTTGCTCTTACATCAAATCAATTGAGGGAAAACATCATCTCTGAGATGAATTGACAGAGGAGAGTGCGATTCATGGAGTATGGGCGATTGGGTATGCGTTTACTTTTCAATTTAAAATGAATTAGGGTTTGGTATTTTGCATGTATAAATAGAACAGTGAGGAGTGTTTGTAAAGGTATGCCTGGGCTAGCCAGAGCACCAATTTAGGTTTAATTGCAGTTTGATTTGTATTCAACCATGTTCTAAGTTTAATTGCTAGGGTTTAGATGAAACCCATAATCAACTGATAAGTGTGGTTCATATTTTGATATTGTTCTTGATTGTGCTATATTGTTTAGGATACATATAATCAGAACACTTTTGCATTTTACTTTCACAGTGTATGCCATGTATGCATCGTAGTCAGGTTATTTCTATGTAGAATGTGTTGCAATTCATGCTTCATTGACCATTATTGATCCTTAGACTAGTTGTGCCCTGAGAAGACAGCTAGTGCTTGAGAAAAATACCCTAATTGCGATTAGAATATCCATCTTAGGATAAGTTTAATCATCTAAGTAATGAAATTGATCTGTGATTAGTTGTCTTGTGACAAGACAAGACTAATACTAGGGGTTAATTAATTGCCTTGGTTGATAATAAACCATCCATTGAGACCCTGGATAAATGGCAGACTTGCCATTACAAGGGACGAGAACATTATCAAAATTGAACTGACTTAGCTGAGATTAGGTGGTAGATTCGACACCCTAGTGATCTCTATCTGTTTACAATTTACCTTGCTGCTTTAGTTTAGATTCACACAACAACACCTCAGTCGTATCGACACCAACCATATCTGTGTTACACACTTGCTAGAATTCAGTTAAGCCAAGCCTTAGAATCAACATAAGCCACACAAGTCTTTGTGGTTCGACCCGTATTTGCCTTGTGCTACATTGAAGACACCGTGCACTTGCGGTATAACATGTAGGCATAAAAAGAAACACATTCCCAAGCCTACCAAGTTTTTGGCGCCGTTGCCGGGGACTTGGCGTGTGCTGTGCTGATCCTTAGCTTTCTTCACTGTTTTTCCACTCACCCCTGTACATATTCACCTTGAATTATTGCTTTTAGCTTTGTATTAGTTGTTAATTTTCTTCTTCTGTTACAATCATTGCATTTTAGTTGTTAATCTTAACGTAGTTAATCTTAACTGCATTTTAGTATCCTCATCCGTGCATTGCATTTAGCATCTGTCTTTGCATTTGTACATTGTCATATCTCTTCTTCTTGTTCAACTCATCTAGCACACCCCATCTGTAGTTGCATTCACTCCCTTAGCTGCATACTGTGTAAACCCTTCCCTGTCAGTCCAATAAACACCACGGTTCTTTACTTTTCCCCTGTGTCAGTCCAACTTATTCTCAGGCTTGCATTAATTTTCTTCATCTTTGCCTTAACCTGCACATCCCAGAGAACTAAAAATCTTTGTTGAGCCAGCAGGTACCTGTGAGCTGCTGTGCAAGCTAAAGGAAGGGAAGGCAAGGAGCAGAACCACACAGCCATTGTGGCTTAAACCGGTTGGTCATTCTCAACTCTATACCTGCATAAATGATCTATGTGCAAGCATCTGGTGATAATTGAGCTTTATTTTGGTTAGATGGAATTGCTATTTGTGCATTGCCTGATCTGTGAAACTAGCAGAGTACCACCTTGCAATATCTAAGGTTTGCGCATACGAATCTGTGATATCTGAGCACTCGCTTTGTTTGCCTGATAACCTAGCTGCTCAACAAAGCATTGACCTAACCCTGTTCTGGTAAAGCATTGACCAAACCCTGAAACATCTGGTAATAATTTGCATGATCCCTTGATAGCTGAATTGCAATTATGTTAGCTGAGTATGCCATGACTGTGTGTTTGAATCGTATGGGTATGTGCATGAATCTGTAAAAATCTGATGCTATGCTTGTATAGCCATTTGAGTTGCATACCCTGAGCATTACCATGTCAACTCTGTTGCATTTGTGAATTGATATTAGCATTGTGTGTGATCTTATAGCATCTGAATGAGTGTTGAGTGACTTGAGTGAGCATAATCATCTGCCCTGCGCTAAGCCCCAGCCCCTGCAGCTGTGAGTTTGAGCTGCAATTTGGTTAACCAAATTCGCTGCAAGCCAAGTTAACATTAGTCCTGCTCCCTTGCAAGCCTCCTGAAGCTGCAAGTTTGAGCTTAGCTTGTGTTGTCAACCCTGAGCTTAGTCCGTGAAACCCTATTAGCTGAGCCTTTTATTGCATGAGTTTGCTGAGTTCTGCCCTGTCATCTTTGTGCATGTTTAAACTTGAGCTAGACCTTGTGCCTAAATCCTGTGAGCTATCATACCCTGAATGCATGACAGACACCTTTAACTTGCTAGTCCCCTGAAGCTGCAAGTTTTGAGTCACAACTTGGGAAACCAAGTTAGATGTAGCCGCAAATCCTTGCTAGCCGAGCTAAGCCATCCGCCTGTAATTTTTGGGTTTAATTTCTGAAATTTGATATCAACCAAGCCTTGTTGACACACCACGAGCATGTTGAAACTGTTGGCTCTGTTCATTTGTTGTTGATCTTTTGCATCCGTGAACCTATGATGTTTTGAATGGTTACACAATATCTCGTGGAGACTATAATCTATGATCTCGTATATGAGCATGTACCACCGAGTGAATGATTGAAGGTCCGAGATTGTATTAGCATCTCACTTGTATGCCACACACATCCCAGCACATGCTTCACCTTGAGTGAGCACAACCTTTCCCTTGTGCACCTCTCACAGTTTTGTTGATTTTATTGTGCACCTGTCAATCTGTGCTGTGCTGTGTCATTTCTGCTGTGATTTTGCTTTGCTCTGTGCACATATCCAAGTCATCTTTGTGTACAAGTTTTACTCAAGTTTGTGTACTTGCTCACCCGTGTCTTTGTCTAAAACCAACCAAAGACATTACTTGTCTTTGTCTTTGTGCTTCTTACCCAATTGCTACTTTTCCTGTGCTGAGTTTAAACTGCTCTGCACACACAATCTGTGCTTGGCCTGACCAAGCTTTGCATCTGCAACAACTAGCCTGTGCACCTGTGTAACCTTGCCAACCTAAACTGAGCTACACACATAACCTGTGCTGTGTGAGTTTGCCAACTTGTGCATAAAACCTGCACAGAAACTGACTGAGCTGCCAACTGCTGGGCTGCATTCTAAACAGAAAGCCCAACCACTAGGCTTTGCAAGCGACCTGGGCTGCAAACAAACTAAAGCCCGCTTAAGCCCAATCACTGGGCTCTGCTCCTGCCAAACCAAACTGAAGCCCACATAGCTGGGCTCTGCAACCACTGGGCTTATCTCAGCCTGTGCTCAACCTGAAGCCCACACAACCTGTCACACTTGTGCTGGGCCCTGCATAGACTGGGCTGTGCATTTTCACAGCAACTGGGCTGCATAAACTGGGCTCTGTTCCTTGCCAATCTCTGCACAACCTGAGCCCACAACAGCTGGGCTTTGCATAACAACTAGGTTTTGCACATAACCTGGGCCTTGCATAACTGCTGGGATGGAACCCAGTTCCACTGAGCTGTACATTCCCAACAAGCTGAAACCCAATAAACCAAATCCCACATAAACCAAAATCCACTTAAACCAAAACTTAGCCCACTACAACTGGGCTTTGCATAACCTTTAGGCTGTGCATTTGCATCACTTGGGCTTAGCTTCCCTGTTTTGAGACATCATTGGTTATACATGCTTGATATGTGCTAAGCTATGCTTCTTTTTGAGTTCAAATTAAGTTGCTAGATCATGTCAGGATTTTGGTCTGCAACTGGAGATACAAACAAATCCATTAGAGAGCTTGCTTACGGGCATGCTTCACAGTATGAACTCCCCACATACCATAGTGATTTTAGGGAATTATATGAGCCTTCTCAGGCCCCGACTCCACATACCCTAATCATTATGAGCACATGTATCATCCACCACAAAGTTGAAAATGAACAACTTTCTCATACCCGAGTCATCACTTTTAGATCAATTAGAAGCTCAAGTATCTGCTTTAGAAAGGTAATTACATGAGAAATCATGTCGAATCTAATTCCCTAGACAATATGAAATGTATGCTTGTACCTTATGTGGTAGCTTAGGCCACCCCGCTGAGAACTCTGCTATATATTGCATGATTTTAGGCGATCTAGGGAAAGCCATGATAATCCAATGTACGAATTGTCTAGAAGTGACTATACTTGGTAATCATTGGGACCATAATCAGCCTTTCAAGGTTGCGATCGTATTCTAAGAACCCTTACAACCATGCACACATGTATCATCAACCACCATGGGAGGATGAACAATGTTATACTCCCCCAACCCCTTGTATGCGATCACTAATGGAAAAGCTCATAGAGCAAAACAATGATATACTTGGATGGAAAATGCATGATCATCCCTTCTCTAGTGAACCATGTGCATACCCATGTAATGATCATTCATATGAAACATGCATACCCACTAGTGAAGACTCCCCTTCTATGCCTACTCATGCACCTAACACTGAATATGAACCTAATCTAGAGGTAGATGAGTACACTGGAAATGCTCAAATTTTGAATGGGGAGATGAATTTTTGTTATGATGATGATGATGATGATGAATATGAAGACCATGTGTATTTTGAAAATGTAGTGGAATCTTTAGGTTCAGAGACATTAAGTGTCTCTTCTGTGAACCCTATGAATGATGCTTCTTCTAATATTCATACATGTGATGCTGATTTGGGATCTGAAAATGAGAATGCTGACACCAATGATCTTATGCATGAGATTGAACTTTTGGGTAATGATGATTATGACATGGAGATTGATGAATTGTTCTATGCAGGTGAACATGATTTACCTTCTTCTGACCTTAGGAAAGTATTTGATGGTGCAAATGATCTTATACATGAAAACAACTTAGATGTACCTAATCTCTCTCCTAAGGCACAGATTGAAATTCCTCCACCAAACCTAGGTGTAGTTGGTAACAAAATTGCAAAACCAACTTTTCTGAAAATGCCTAATTTAGGCCTAGAGCTTTGTGCTTCCCAAGTCCTCTTGGACTATTTTGCATCAAAGTATAACACTTTTAAGGAACCACAGTTGGAATGTGTATATCTGCCTGTTCTTAGCAAAACTCATTTTGAGTTAGACCTTTTGCATGATGTACCTTTAAAATTGCAAGATTTTGTGCTCAAGACTACATCTGTTAACAAGTTTAGGTTTGGGGGTAACTTGTTCACGTCTGCAATCTTTCCTGCAATCTCATGTTATATTTGTGTAAGGCTGTTGATGTTTGTACATATTGTCTTTTGGGTTGATTCTCAACTCTTTAGATTGTTGGTATATGGTGAATTTCATTGTATATAATCCAGTAGGACTTGTTAAATTTTTCTTTCTTGAATCGGTTGAGTCTTCTTGTGCATATATTGTGCTAATCCGATATGATATGTTGGATTCTAGCCTTGACTAATGAAGCTCTAACCGTGCTCCCGCCGACATCCGGTAATCTCTTCCCTTTTCTCTTATCAGCATAGTTCTCATGGTATGTGACTGTTTAAAATTTTATCATCTGTTGACACATTGAGGACAATGTTTGATTTAGGTTTGGGGGTGCATTTGCATTTAGAGTTTTTAGTCTTTCTTTTATTAAAAAAAAAAAAAAAAAAACTCTTTTTGTAAATAAAAACCTCCAACTTTTAGAGATTTTAGAGTCACTAGCATGCTTCTAGCTACGTTTACATAGAGAGTCGACCGAAATAACGAACTTGGAAGTCTTGGAGAACACAATCGGGTTCCTTAGTTGATTAGAGCGTTAAAGTTGGATTTAACCATACCTGGAGGGCGAATTAGGTGTTGTTTAGATATTCGGTAGTAGAATTGTGATCACCCATAGTGGAGACTACCCATTTTACATCAAGTGAGGCACCAACCTTCATTTTTTTGCAACTTTCTAGAAAAGTTTGTTAGAATGTGTGTCACCGTATGTCAATTAGGGTAGGAATGGTGAGCTACCCAACTTCGTACCATTTCAAAGACTACTTTTGATCTCTTGAGTGCTAATTTTTGTCAATCATGAGGGTGACGTTTAAAGATGAAAACTCCTTCTAAATATCGATTTGCGTTAGCATCACTCTCTCTCTCAATCAACAGACCCATAGAAACACATCATCGTCAGCAAGCGGAGCAACATCAGAATATTTGAAGAAAAGTTGATATAGTCCAAGGTTTACGTGCAAAGAAAAGAAAAGAAGATGAGAATTAATGAAGTTTGTGAAAAATTGAGTTTTATTGATTTATTGTTATTTACATTTCATGTAAAAAAAAAAAGTCAAGTTTTTGTGAAGTTCAGAAGTTCGTCATCAACAGTTGAAGACCAAAGACCGAAGATTGAAGACATTTCTATGGTTCCTATGAGAGAATGATGTTAATTGCCGATCGGGTGAGAAGGTAAGTGAGTACTCACACCCTTTCTAATGGTTGATTTCCTTTCTTAGAGATCATCAGAAAAAGACTCTTTTTGTCCACACTTCTGTGGAGTCTCCAGAAATTATTTCGGAAGGTTATCCTTCTTACCTACAACGTGTGCGGGATTTCTCTCTTTATTCCTGCCTGCACACATGAGAGACTAAAAAAACGGTCTTTTTGAGTGCAATTATCATAAAACCCTAATGGTGAGGCAGAAGTCGAGGCTTATGATCACAATCGAATCCGAATTCTTTCATATGGTATGGTTACTTCTCGCTCAGAACTTAAGGATGAGAATGCGTTCTTTGATAGTTCTAACTTCTTGTTACTAGCATGCAGAAACTCTATGTCCTCATAGCTCCTTGGATGCTTGAGACTCTTTTACACTCTGAAGTTGGAGAAGGTTTTGTGGGTACACCTCTGGTAAACCCTCACGAGACTACAACTCGTCCACTAGGGACACCTAGGGGTTTAAAGGCTTAGTGCATACGCTAAATGCATTCGAGAGACCCGCGACAAAGGGTATAGTTAGGATTTCTTAATTTCTGTTTCACTTGAGGACAAGTAAAATTCAGGTTTGGGGGTATTTGATGAGTGCCAAATATTGCATATTTATACATCTATTTTTGGCATTTAACTCATCTTTTGTGTTCATAAATCAGATATTATCCCAGATTCTGTGTTTTCTTTGTTTTCAAGAATAAATATTTGTACTAATTAATTTTGTGTTTTTAGGTAGTAAATAAAGCTCAGAGAAATTGAGGAGCCAAAAGAGCAAAGAATTAGAGACGAGCATCTATGGAGCAGAAAGCCAAAGCCCGCGAGCGCATCAGGAGCAAACCATTTACAAGACATGGGCCCAAGCTATCCAAGACCCGCGACCCGGATCCGAGCCCGTCCACTCCAAGCCGTTGAGATCTCGCCCAGCTGCATCCTACGGTCGCTCCATCACTCACATCATTTCTCGATGCCTCCGCTCAACACCAAATCACCCCAATCCTCCCTTGGCCGTTCAGATCTCACTCGCCGCATCCAATGCTCGCTACAGCTTCCTCATCGTCCGTCGCTGCGCCTGCTTCACAACGAAACCTCCTACACCTATACCCCCATTCGAGCAAATCCATTTTCATCTTCATTTTCTCTTTCTTCTTCCCCTGTTACCTGCAAAAACCATCCCTCTTTTCACCCTACCAAACCCAGTTGCAGAGCCACCTCCGCCACCATCTCTTCTCCCCTGACACCAACAGTACCACCACAGCCATCTTCGCCGCCCCTAGTTCTAGTTATCTCTCATCTAGCCTCTCTCTTAACCCTAGAGGCTATGTTAGAGATAATTGGAGCTAGGGTTTGCTCTTACATCAAATCAATTGAGGGAAAACATCATCTCTGAGATGAATTGACAGAGGAGAGTGCGATTCATGGAGTATGGGCGATTGGGTATGCGTTTACTTTTCAATTTAAAATGAATTAGGGTTTGGTATTTTGCATGTATAAATAGAACAGTGAGGAGTGTTTGTAAAGGTATGCACAGGCTAGCGAGCACCAATTTAGGTTTAATTGCAGTTTGATTTGTATTCAACCATGTTCTAAGTTTAATTGCTAGGGTTTAGATGAAACCCATAATCAACTGATAAGTGTGGTTCATATTTTGATATTGTTCTTGATTGTGCTATATTCTTTAGGATACATATAATCAGAACACTTTTGCATTTTACTTTCACATTGTATGCCATGTATGCATTGTAGTCAGGTTATTTCTATGTAGAATGTGTTGCAATTCATGCTTCATTGACCATTATTGATCCTTAGACTAGTTGTGCCCTGAGAAGACAGCTAGTGCTTGAGAAAAATACCCTAATTGCGATTAGAATATCCATCTTAGGATAAGTTTAATCATCTAAGTAATGAAATTGATCTGTGATTAGTTGTACTGTGACAAGACAGCTAATACTAGGGGTTAATTAATTGCCTTGGTTGATAATAAACCATCCATTGAGACCCTGGATAAATGGCAGACTTGCCATTACAAGGGACGAGAACATTATCAAAATTGAACTGACTTAGCTGAGATTAGGTGGTAGATTCGACACCCTAGTGCTTTCTATCTGTTTACAATTTACCTTGCTGCTTTAGTTTAGATTCACACAACAACACCTCAGTCGTATCGACACCAACCATATATGTGTTACACACTTGCTAGAATTCAGTTAAGCCAAGCCTTAGAATCAACATAAGCCACACAAGTCTCTGTGGTTCGACCCGTATTTGCCTTGTGCTACATTGAAGACACCGTGCACTTGCGGTATAACATGTAGGCATAAAAAGAAATACATTCCCAAGCCTACCACAGTTCTTACAAATTTGGCATGGAGAATTGCACAGAATTCAGATCATCTGGTCACCAAACTTCTAAAGGCTAACTACTTCAAAAATAAGGACTTTTTACATATTGTTGATGAAAGGAAAAATTCTTCTTGGACTTGGAAAGGTATAGAGCTGGGTTTAAAAATTCTGCAAGACAATTATTACATTAAAGTAAATAATGGCAAAGGAATCAGAATTTGGGTGGACAGATGGATTATTAGTTTAGACACTAAAGTTGAACCTCTACGTCCTATTCATCTGCAATTTGAATTTGTAAGTGAACTGATCATCTCAGAATCCAACAACTGGAATCTTCCTCTACTGAATACATTATTCACTCCAGACAATGTGGAAAAGATCACAAATATGCAAGTCTCCTCTCAAGAAAATGATATCATAAGGTGGCTACCTTCTAAAGATGGAATTTTCAGTGTGAAAAGTGCATATAATAAACTCATGGAGCCAAAAGTTCAACAACAGATTTCTTTAAATGTTGTTCCAAAGGAAGTATGGAAGTCTCTCGGGAAGATGAAACTGCCGCATCGTGTGAAATTATTCATTTGGAAATGTTTAAAAAACATTGTACCAACGCGTCTCAGATTATCTCAAGCTATGCAGTATATTGAAACTCATTGTGAGATTTGTAAACAAGAGAATGAATCGTTGTATCATCTGCTGATTAGTTGCTGTCATGCTAAGGCGGTCTGGAGGTCTCTCAATATCAATATTGATGAGATAATCAATAATTGTCAGTCTGTCAGAGATTGGATTATATCTTGGTTTCAGGGAGTTCATAATACTAATGCGGAGGAACGTCAGAATTGGCAAGAACTTTTAATAGTTGGTTGTTGGATTATATGGAAGGAGCGTTGTGATTGTGTTTTTCAGGATAAAACTCTTCATCCCCTTAACACCTCGTCCAGAATTCAATATCAACTTTAGAGTTTTAAACACTTAGCACAGGATAAAACGGTGGAATCTAATTCTATAGTTACTCCTGACACCACTTTTATTCAGAATGCATCTGTTACCTTGCAACAAAACCATACTGATGATAGGACTACAATGCATAATGCACTGAATATCAATGTTGCAGATTCTAATGTGTTTAAAATTCATGTAGATGCTTCATTCGATAACAATATTAATGAGTGTTGTACTGGCATTGTTTTGTATAATGTTACAGGTGAGTGCACATGCTTTAAAGGAACCTATGAAACTGGAATAATAGATGCGGAGACTGGTGAATGCCTTGCAATGCTGGAAGGTTTAAAGTGGGCTAAAGCTATGGAACTGGAAAGGATTCACCTACTTGCAGATGCTGAAATAGTCGTCAACTCTTTAAATAAGAATCTATCTCTTGTCAGATGGGAGAATAGAAAACTCTTAAGAGATATCAGAATTTTAGTAGATTCTTTTACTTTTGTTAAGATCAGTTATTTCAGTAGAAATTTCAATCAGGTTGCTGATTCAGTTGCTAAGAAGATTAGAAAGGATAGGACATCCATTGAAGAGTTCAGTCATGATATTAGGCATACTAAAATCTTGTTAAACAATTTTGTGAATTGTGGTTGATTCCTTATTAATAAATTTCTTCTTTATCTAAAAAAAACTCTTTTTTTTTGTTTATACCCTAGACTAGTGGTCCCTAGGCTACATCCAAACTCCTTAAACTAGAGTGGATTTTTGGAAATCACAGGGTTCGAATCCCTACCTCCGCAGTGGGAGGGAGCATGAGAACCATCAGACCACTCCCATGAATCCCTACCTCCTTAAATTAGAATGGGTTTTATTACGCAAGAACTCCAACGGCATGCTTCATTCATCCAAGTAATGAATTCAATTTTGTTGCAGGAATATCATGAAAAGGGTATTTGTTAGGTTAGGGTTAATGGGAGTTTCAAATTTTTAGGCTTTATTGATGATTATGATGATTGTAGAGTAACTTCTGGTCAGTTTATTGTTTTCTTTGAATGTTTTATAAGTACCAAGTTTCTTAACAGGGACAGACATAATACTTTTATCACGTTTGTTAAGAGAAACACCGGGATTTGTAGGCCAGGGTAAAGTTAGTCTTTACCCTATTTTCCTTGTCAGATGCCAAGACTTCCTGATTAGCTTCAAAGATGTCATCAACCTTTCATTGTCATACTGTGAAGGTGTCATAAACTTTTTGCAGTGGCACTCAGGGACTCTTAGAGTACGACTGGCGCAGTGCTCATCATTGGAGAACATAGTCGAGCCTAATGAGGCACTATGGAGATGCTGAACACTCATGATTATGACTCAGAGTACTAAAGCACCCGCTACCCGGTATAACGCTAAGGAGTTGGCAGGTTTGCCGAGAGACCCATGGTAACACGAAGGAGTCTCATGCTCGACCCAAGACAGGTGGTAATGCTAAGGAGTCTTGTTGTTCTATCAGAGATATTAGATGACCTTGGGGAGTCTCCGATAGTTGTCGGATAAAAAACCTGGACAACTCTGAGGAATTTTAACGTGATAGGATGACCATGGCCGGTCATGTGAGAGAGCGAGCCTCTTGGGGAATGAGGCTCTTCACATTGGAGTGCAGTGACATGGCTCTTTGTACTAGGGTATGGCAACGAAGACCCTTTACCTTGGAGCAATAAAGGCTCTTCGCCTCTGAGCAATAGAGGCTCTTCGCCTTCGAGCGCTGAAAGCTCTTTGCCTCAGAAAGATGAAAGCTCTTTGCCTTCGAGGGATGAAGGATCTTCGCCTCAGAGAGATGGAAGCTCTTTGCTTTCAAGTGATGAAGGCTCTTCCCCTCATAGCGATGTAGGCTCTTTGGGCCGAACTAGGCTTCCTCAGCTTTGAGTTAGCTTTTCTTTCTTCAAAAGTCGAACGTCGTCTTAAACCTTATTCAGACTGGAGTTTTGGGATTTATCTTTGAGTTTAACTTCTTTGTATAACCTGATAGCTGACAATTTTGCTCTTGTACTACAAAAAATGATGGTTTTGCCCCTGGCTCGTAAAATGACCAAAAATACCCTCAGTCCAAAAATCACCATCTACAGTGGTATTTACGTTCGTTATCATCTGATTAGTGTTCTTATCATTTTTTTTTGGGAAAACTGGGGATATGCCCCAAAATCGACTATCATCTTGGGGATATGCCCCAGGATTCCAGTTTTCGGGAATATGCCCCAGCCGTCCGAAATTCCATCCAAAACCGTTAAGTAGTCAATATTCGCACATACTTGGATTACATATGTGAATTAAAAAACAGATATATACTATATACTAACACCTTTACAAGGTTCAGGAACATATTCAGACATAAAAAACCTCGAAAAAATTAGAGAGAAAGTTCAAACACATTTACCATAAATTGACTATTTAACGGTTCCTTGACGGAAACCATTACTTTGGGGCATATTCCCAGAAACTGGAATCCTGGGACATATCCCCAATATGACAGTCGATTTTGGGGCATATCCCCAAGTTTCCCTTTTTTTTAGCATACAGATTCACTATTTTTTTCTTCCAACCAGCTAAATTCTTTCACTTCGTCATTACCAAGCTAAGATGTATCATTGCTTTAACAATGCAATTGAAAATTAGTACTTACGTGATGCATGTTGTAGTTAAGTAGATGACACACGTACAAATATTTACAATCATAGAGGTTATCACGGCAACATCAAATTAGTGTTTTCTGTATGTGTTGTGTATATTTAAATGTCAGTATCCCTTAATTTTGCAGAACCAAGGGGCAGATACAAGCTAAAGAAGCACATACAAAGGTGATTAATTAAGAGCTGACGCAAATGGGTTGAATGCTAAATCGTAGACAAAAAGAACAATCCGTAGTAAATATATGTGAGAACATTTTATTTGTAATCCAGGAGATTATGCACGGTAGAGTCTGTCTGTAAGTTTCAATTCGTTATTCTCAATTTTAAAAAGTCTGTTTTGCTTGAATGGCACGCGAGAAGTGAATATATCTTCTTAGCTGAGATCATGCCAATTCTGGAAACCTTTAGGTTCATGATCCTGCAGCAGGCGCATTATGCTGGAGATTTAACTAGCGCATTCTAATATTCTTACATAAAAGTGTACAGAAGTAAAGTAATGGCTTAGATGGACATGGAAAGCAGTAGCCAGTGCTTACAAAACAAACAGCTTTCAATAACAGCTGGAAAGTACGACTCTCAACAAAAACAGTGGTACACCACTGTGTAAAAGCGCAACCTATATAGCCAATAAAAACAAACAAGCTGTAAGAAAAATAATTTTTTTTGGAGCCCAACAATTTGAGGCTGTAGTCAATAGCCTATCTGGCCTACTATATATGACGACTCTGCTTAATTGTTTTTGGAGCCCAACAATTTGAGGCTGTAGTCAATAGCCTATCTGGCCTACTATATATGACGACTCTGCTTCTTGTTCCAAGAGAAAGAGAGAGACCCACAGATACAGTTTAGGGTTCATCAGGGACCAAATCACAACCCAGAATGAGTGCATGTATGTCAAGCCAGTTGAAACCGTGTAAAGAGTACCAGAAGGACCCTTCCACTCACAGTCTGACGAATAGCCACTTTCGAAGAATTCCCTCTGTTTCGCCACAGTACCCTCGAACAATGGAACAAATCTAACACCAAACCAACCTCCCACATCCCTTATGCATTGGTCTGACCCGAACACGATGCCAATATCAGCTTTCAGAAGGCATTGCAAGTCTTCCACCGAGTAACCAATGTAAACAGTCACATGCGGCTTGCCATGTTCTCTTTCATATTTCTGGATTGCGTCATTGAAATATGTAAATTTTGCTGAAGGAGATAGCACCATTTTACGAGTTACTGCACCAGTTTCGTAGTCAAACTCATTTCCATCTAGGTTCAACTTGTCTGATTCACCTATTCAACAACACACAGATTTAGTTCAAAAGATAATTGGGTTATATTGACCAACGGATGAAGATCTTAACACCAAAAGAGAATGTCAGAACTTATTAAGGCAAAAGGTTCAAAATAGAATTACAACAAGCACTAAATCTTATATCTGTAACTTTTGCCACGAACATAAATATGAAAAACGAAAATTTGATCTCACTAAGTATTTTATAACACAACCAAGTAAGATTCCAATTTCTGGAAGTCATGCTAAAGGAGAGAAAGGTCTGACCACTACCTAAAGAATAGAGAAAAACAGATTAAGTTATGGACCTGGGTAACATATACACGGCCCAAAGTGCTGTACTCGGTGTCGTGTATGGTACTTTGACACGACAACTGAGAAAACTAGGAAGCAGTGACAGGGCGTACACGTCATATGTAAGTAGTTTAACATAGATATGTAAGATAGCGAACTCAGTCATAGAAGGATATGAGCAGAGATTTAGCGAACTAGATGCAAGTGTGGCAGAGACCCGCACACATGGCGTTATAGCACTAAGAACATGAGCAGCAACCTTCAACTTCTCAACTGGGGTCGGAATTTCAAGATGTACGATATCTAGATTACCAGATGCAGTGGCTAACAAGAACTCAACGTATTTGGCTGTTACAGAGTGCTGAGTGGTCTCTGCTATAGGGTCTAAATCGCATTCCTGAAATGTAAAGATTCTATTCACATTATTTAACAGAATCTTTAAGTACTGCACGTATAAGAAATAAAAACAGGTATCACCTTAAAGGCTTAAACTCAGATGATGCATTTTATATGTAGCCAATGTTAATAATAAATATCCTTGATGCTAGCCTTTCGGCATATCAACATTTTGGTTGCAGGCGTACAGTACACTTTTGATCTTAAAGAGGCCAAAACATGTGTCTTAAGGGGTTTCGATTCTTGAAGACGTTACAATAAACCCTACATATCATTATAACTTAAAGTGTAGAAGTTTAAAGAAAATAAGGTGAAGGCTGTAGCATGCAAACAGTCGTAACTAAGTATGTTTAGTTTAATACATACTTTTGGGTTTCCTATATGTATAGTGTCTTATTGACTTCCATGATCTGCTATTATATATTAGCTATTAGTGGCGTTTATGAGTTATTTAGTTTCCAAGAACAATTCTATATGTCACCTGTACGAGCACATCACCTAGGTTTCGTGGTGCAATAGATCTGCGTACTAAAATTAGAAGAAAGGTTGTGAAGAAGTCACTACATGAGTGAACAGTTCTCAATAGATTGAGCTTTAGGTGTCATTCCTGAGATAGACAACACATGTCACGCGATCTTGTCCAAGTTCAAACCTCACAAGACTCCACAATTGATAAGGCCTATATCACCCTAATTTGAAGCTAATCAGGAAGTCTTGGCATCTGACAAGGAAAATAGGGTAAAGACTAACTTTACCCTGGCCTGCAAATCCTGGTGTTTCTCTTAACAAATGTGATAACAGTATTATGTCTGTTCCTGGTAAGAAACTTGGTACTTACAAAACATTCAAAGAAAACAATAAACTGACCAGAAGTTACTCTATAATCATCATAATCATCAAAAAAAGCCTAAAAAACTGAAACTCCCATTAACCCTAACCTAACAAATACCTTATACCTTATTCATGATATTCTTGCAACAAAACTGAATTCATTACAAACTTACTTGGATGAATGAAGCATGCCATTGGAGTTCTTGTGTAATAAAATTCCTCCTCTCCAAGATAGCAGCCTGTACATCCTCATGTTGATCCTCTAAAGATTCTAACACTATATAAAAACTGAAGAGCAAAAACAACACACAATGAGAAAATTCACATAAACAAGAAACTCACAACATAAAATTCAGACAAGAAAAAGGAACTTACGCCTGTGGAAAAGCAATCAAGAAATGACCCCATTGCTTGATGTAATGATGAAAATCTCTCTTATGCAAATCTCCAGAAGCCAAACTAACATTCAGAGGTGAGTATAAACAACACACAGCTTCTTCATAACACATTCCCCAACATGATTGTGAGAATGTATAATCCATGATTCCTCTTCAATCACCAGAGAAGAAGAAGAAGAAACTAGGGTTTCCTGATGAGTTTGGAGAAGTAATTTAGACAATGAGAGCAAGAACGTAACCAAGAAAGAGAAAGAGAGAGTTGTACTAAGTTGACAGTGATGGACTATTTATTGTTTGTTGTCAACAAGCTCTAGCAGTACGGTGTAAGTTACCAGGAATTCACCGTATTTAACGAAAGATACGGCCGGAAAATTAGGATATCGAATGAGCAACTTACCTGAGTTCTTTCTATTTTGCTTATTTCGTCGACCTTGCATCCGCACCAGAAGCGTGTAAATTGTTGCGACCGTGGCATTGCTCAGGAACATGGCTTGCTATGAGATGGTGGTAACAGGGGTAGGAGGAGTAGGATCGGTTGTAACAAGGTAAAATCCATTCCTGAGCAATGCAGCGTCCAAATCGTTGTATCCGACCGTGGCATTGATTGGAAATGGATTGTTTACCATTCCCACCATTATCCATCCCAATACGACAAAACAGGGAATCATGAATTTCTCCATCCTGCACCGAAGTATGATATGAAATGAAATGAGATGAAATTATTAGGTTTTGATGAAAGGTGAGAAGAGAAATTACGAAAGGGACACGATTTCACACCGCATGACTTGATAAAGCAAAGAGAGAAGCTCGGGAATTTTGGGTAACTGGAAGTTGAAGAAGAAAATGAAAATACCTAAAGTGAGACTCTCTCTAGAATTGAATCCCTATCTCAGTATCTCTCAAAGGGAGAAAGAGAAAGAGCAGCACAGTTCACAAGTTAACTACAGATTTGGATCGAGAATTGATAAAGGCCATCGTGATTACTATATGGGCAGACAAACAACGTGGCGCCACCAGACATTTGGGTGGACCCAACGTCTCACGTGCAAGTCAAGGTGACCTAGAGTGAGTAAGATAAATAGAGATATCAACGATTTAAACAATTTAATCACTCCACGTCTCCGACCATGATTTCAATTAGGATCATCAAATAAGGTTAAAGACTTAAAATCGTAGTATTTTAATTTCTAAGAAAAACAAATCCTATGAAAAACCATTAAGAAAGAAAGAGCAACATGATTAATTCTTAAAAAATAAGGAATAACCCCGTTGGCCAAGGGTCGAACTCCTAAGTTGGGTTCGATTCCCGCCTTGATCACGAAAAAGAAAAGAAAAAAACTTACTTCTTCTAAAAAAAAATACCTAAAAAAATTTTATTATAGCTTTTTCAACGTGGCCTAAATCATCATCATCTCCACTAATCACTCTTGTTAATCTGACCTAGTGATGCCCTGATGTAATATAGCAACGTATTCAGAGTTGGCATAAAAAGACCCGGTCTGGTGCAGATATATAAGTACAACTATGTTATGATCTCCACCTTTCTGTTGTATCTCTTTGGCAACAGCTTCGCGATTGTCGTAATCCAACTTCATCGATCTCTTTGTCATCTGATCGTAAGTTTTCCACCCGTCTCCTGCCAAAATATCAATAAATTTTTTGCTTTCACTTATATAAAAATTATCTTTTTCTCTTAGTTTCTCGTTTGCCACGTACTCGTTCCAAGTTGATAGATCCCCCATTGCTCTTTTCCCTCTGTGTTAGTGATGGACGTGATCACAAGTCTCCTTCTCCTCGAATACTCGCACAATCTCTAATAAAATACTATGACCAATAAAATAATAGACTCCCTACTATTTATATATACACACTGTTAACTCCATTCCTTTCGGAAATAGAACCTATTACGATTAAGAATCCTCCTTGGGAGCGGACCTCATCGCCCGTGAGTGAGAAATACTCGTAGAAGATGTAAATTAGGAAACCTGAGAGCGGACGGAAGATTTGCGATCACGATACCAGTTAAGATATTTAGTGGGAATGGGACAATGGTAGATGAAGCTTGCCGACTCTAGCTAGCAAAAGCAAACTTGTCATTAGTTTATACCCATGCAAGAATCTCCCTTTCCCAAAATCAACATAAAATCTACCGAAGACGGATGAATAAAAAACTACCAGCCAGATAAATTTTCTACCAGGAAGTTCATTCAATGCCCTTGGTAAAACTCGCAATCATACATCATTTGTACATACTACATACATAAAACCAAGTTCCAGTAACTAAAAGTCATGATATATAAGTTTCTCATTCATTAAATCAGTTGAAAACAATTAAAAAAAATACTGTAAATAACAACCCAGAATGATAAATCCAACCGTGTATGAGTAACAGACGGACCAATCCAGACAACTGGTTTCATTCTGCTTCTCCAGCATGCCGGCACAATTTTAACTTTAAAGTTATTTTCATAAAAAAATTCATAAAAAAACATGTTAAAACGAAAAATTGAAGACCATATGATTATGTAAAACTAATATCTGAGAGAGGGGGAGAAGGATCAGAATAAGTTTTGCCTATGGACATTATACTCCCTCCGTCCCTAATTAGATGAGCTACTTGTAGTTTGCACAAATTTTAAGACAAGGAGTAAAGTGGAGTATATTTAAGTATTTTTTACAATTATACCCTTATGGACAATAATTAGTAAAATTTAGAAACGATTTATCTCTTAAACTATACCACGGTTTTTTATAAACTTTATACCGTTGAAAAACATTTTAAAACACCTACGCAACGAATATAAACATGACTATCAAATTATACATATTTCTTATAGAAAAAATAATCAATTAAAAGGGTAGTTTTAGAAATATCCCCTTGGTTAGTGAAATAGCTCATCTATTTGTGGACAAAACTAAAAACCAAATAGCTCATCTAATTAGGGACGAAGGGAGTATATAACAGGAAGAATTTACGGAGTATGTAAAATCTGCATGACTACTACATGACTAGTAATATTCATTCAATTTTACTACTGCTGCTACTGAACAACTATTACCATCATTTCGCAGAGAATACAAAAAAATTAGAACAAAAACATTGATAACCTTCTGCTTCTTCAACTTCTTCTCCACACCCTTGACATTTTATTGCCTGATATATCATTCAAGGTCTTGGTCATTAAACCAACATGACTATCAGTGTACATACCACCAATCACTATGTAGGACATCCCAAACTTCTTGTTCCAAGAGAGAGAGACCCGCAGATATAGATTAGCGTTCACCAAGGACTAAATCACAACCACGGATGAGTGCATTATAGCGAGCCAATTTGAAACAGCGTAAAGAGTACCAGATGGACCCTTCCACTCACAATGAAGAATAGCCACTTTCTAAGAATTCCCTCTGTTTCACCATCGTACCGTCAAACAAAGTAACAAATTTAACACCAAACCAACCTCCCACGTCCCTTATGCATTGGTCTGCACTGAGTGTATTATGCATTGATCTCACTAAAATAGACTTGTAACATAAAAATTCGAATTCGTGGAAGACATGCTAATGGGGAGAAAGGTCAGAACACTACCTAAAGCAAAGAAAAATAACAGAATAGGATATGAACCTATGTAGCAAAGATACCCAAAGACCAAAGTGCAGTCCTCAGAATCGTTTGTCGTGTACAGTACTATTCATGTTCAGTAGTTTAACATGGATATATTAGATAGCAAACTTAGTCATAGAAGGATGAGAGCAGAGATTTAGCAAACTCCATGCATATAAAAAGCCAATACTAAAGCATAGAAGAAACCAGAGTAGGATATGAACATACATTTTTTTAAGACTTCACATAAATAGAGATCAGTACCAACCTGGAAGTGCTGACTTCAATAGATCCTCACACCAGCATGATATTACATGGACTGATGCATTCAGTGCTTTGTTTCTAAAAACCTTTTCAAAAAAAATTTCACACACCCATAACAGAGGCGCAGCTTTTTCCCAACAGTCTGCATCGATAAGCTTAGACCCTTCAGGATACCTGTTTCGATTATTCTTGAAATTCGATTTTCCATGATAACCAAGAGCTGCTAAAATATTTTCTGAAGACCGTCGTAGTCAAATTGCACAGCAGCACCAACAAACAGTATAGAAGGCTAATGTTTACTTTGTTCCAGTAAGAACCTAAACAGGCACACCATGGTATACTTTGTAAGTGATAAAGATTTCTTACCAATCGGAATGGCCAGAACTCCAAGTAACCATTCTTCGAACTCCCTCTTATCAAAGCCAGTGATTGCATCCCATGTTTTTTCTCAAATCTGCACGTGACACTGAAGATGTGTGTTCCCTGGACGAAGCCTTCTATCAGGACGAGGAGGCAGCCCAACTATTCACTTCTCTTTGGCACTTGACAATGTAAACATCGTAAAGAATCCACAGTGGTGCATCTAAAGTCGAAAACAGAAAATAGCAGGAGACACTCACGATTATGCACGACTCATACAGGGATAAGCTAGTATGCACAGACAGGGGAGAACCAAAAAAAACTCTACTACAAGCTTCGTAGCTTGACGATAAACCTCCATCAGGACTTTAAGCTCTTCATCCATCAAAGAGTTTCTTAGCCAATTAAGCAATTCCTTAGTTTGCAGAGTTGGGGCCTGAACGGAAAAGCCAGGAGTTTAATAAGCCAGTTATCACATCACAACTAATTTAGTGGAAGTGATTGAATGTGAAAAGTCACAAGAATCAATATCTAAAAATCAGCATACCTCAAATTCATCAGAGGAGTATTTATCAATCCACGTATTGCATCGGCGAGGTCGTTTATTTGCCTAATGACGGGCTTAGCAAGTGTGGCTGAGAGACGCACACATGGCGTTTATAGCACCAAGTACATGAGAGCAACTTTCAATTTCCTAGCTGGGGTCGGAATTTCAAGATGTACCATATCTAGATTACAAGACACAGCGGATAAACTTAACATATTTGGCAGTCACAGAGTGATGAATGGTTTCTGCTGTAAGGTCTAAATCGCATTCCTGAGATGAGGAGGTTCTCTTCAGTCTTCACATTATTTAAAGTATAATGCGTTAACAGAATGTTAAGTACTGCACACTGCACAGATAAGAAATAAAACCAGGTATCACCCTAAACTCACATGATGCAGTTTATATGTAGCCAGTGTGTAAATAAATATCCTCGATGCTCGGCTTTAGGTGCATCAACATTTTAGTGTCAGGCGTGCACTTTTGATCTTAAAAGAGGCCAAAATATGAGTCTTGAGGCGTTTTTTTGAGGGGTTTTACTCTTTACAGGAAAACCTTAAATGCAACTTAAAGTGCCTTAGTTTAAAGAAAAAAGGTGAAGGCTGTAACATGCAAACAGTAGTAACTAAGTATGTTTAGTTTGGTGTGTATACTAGACGTCAGATACCAAGACTTCCTGATTAGCTTCAAATTATGGTGATAAAGGTCTATGGATTGTGGAGTTTTGTGCGATTTTTTGTGAGGTTTAAACTCAGATAAAGTCGTGTTACCTATATCGTGCATCTGAGAATGACACCTGAAGCTTAATCTCGACATTTAGACTGTTCACCTGAAACTATAGTCTGAGCCAGGTCAACCTGAAACTTAGCCTTTAAGGATTTGGGTCCAGTATTCTATATATTAAGGACTTTGCTCCAATAGGAAACTAAAATGGATGAAAAGTCATATCTACTAAACTGATTACCAAGCCAAAAGAAGCAAATAAAAAGCCTCCTCTCGAACGCTAATGCCTAACAAACAAATCTTTTCATATACCAGAACTTTTAAGCTGATGAAACAGTGTGCTTACCTTCCCAAATAAGATATTCCATATTGTACTATGTACGAAGGACAACATACCAAATAATCGAGACTTCCTTCTGTGTCCCTGTCAGACAAGACCTACTAGCACTTCAGACTTTACCCACAGAAGCCATGATATCCTCATAAGCAAGTTCTTTTTAAAACAAGCAGCAATCATGGATACATGTTAGTTATACCCTAAGAACTCTAACAAGATCTGATAAAGCAAAGCAACAACAACTCAAGGCAAAAAAAATAAAAAAAAAAAAAACGAACGAAATGAAAAGCAAGCATTCCACAAAAATGAGAGATTCTGAAGTAGGCTGGAATATCACACATGGAAGACTAACTAGCAACCGAAATACATTGGAATGGTACTCGATATCCAGAAAACTGTATACTTATTATCGTGAACTACATTAAACAGTAACCTTAGCTTCACATGTGGAGCTTCATTAGGGTCAAACAATGAAACTACATATATGCATGTTAGTATAAGAACAACGAAAACCAAGCTAAAGGCTTGCTAGCAATTAGGGAAGATAATAGAAGTCCAGGACAAAATCAGTGTTTATATAACAACGAAAACCAAGCTAAAGGCTTTCTAGCAATTACGGAAGATAATAGAAATATATATACAACATTGTGAACCCTATCCTAACGTTAAAACGGCAGTTTCTCGGAAGATTGGGATTTGATTCCTCTGATGCACATTGTGACAAAGTGTAAATCTACGATGAAGTTAGAAGTCGACGATAACTGGCTGCAGAATTGATACGCCATCGTAGACCACTATCGGTGCGAGAAGGTTCCGCCTTTAGTAGGATTAAACTAGGCCCGTGTAGTTTTGTACTAATAGACTTGCTTTCCTAATCTAGCCTCTTGATGAAGAACTACTATTGTTAGCATAGCACCACCGCATAGCACCACCGCTTTCAACGTGATGGTCCTCATATAGATCAGTTCCTTTTGAATAAGCTCATAATCAAAGTAGATAAAACTCCCATTTCTTCATATATATATATAGAGAGAGATAAGTGTTGGTTGTTTGGGTGATTAAAAAGAGAGGTTTGTGGATGATTTTGTTAATGGAGTAGTGGGAACCTATTTGGTTCTACTCACTCTCTCTATTTTCATTGAGTTGGAGAGATGATACTCTCTCTTCTACTTGGTCTATAATGGACCTTACAAGGAAAATGTGTGGATGTCTAATATCCACTCATTTGAATAACACACAACTAAATGTAAAGTTAACACTCCTAATACACTCTTAACATTACATTACTCAACAATCTCCTCCTTAATGTGATGTTCTTCTACTCCTAGTAGTTCACGGAAATGTTGAAATTTTTCTTTGGAAAGTGCCTTGGTGAATATATCCGCCAATTTGTCTTCCGTCTTGCAATACTTGAGTTCTATCTCACCATCTTCAACCGCTTCACGAATGAAATGATACTTGAGTTTGATGTGCCTTGCTCTACAATGCTCAACCTAATTTTTGGACATAGCAATTGCCGATTTGTTGTCACAAAAGATTACGGTGCTTTCTTCTTGCTTCTCTTGAATGTCTTCCATGATTCTTCTTAGCCATACAACATGAGATGTAGCTATTGATGCCGAAATGTACTCCGCTTCCGCCGTGGATTGAGCTACGGTTTCTTGCTTCTTTGATGCCCATGTGAATATACCCGAACCAAGAGAAAAGGCACACCCCGATGTACTCTTCATATCATCAATACATCCTCCCAAGTCGCTATCACAATAACCAACTAATTTGACATCCAAATTTCTTGAATACATGATTCCAAAATTCATTGTTCCTTCACTACACCATTTTAAGGGATTTGCAACCCAGATTTGCAACGGCAGTAGTGCCGTTGCGAAATATTAGTTGCTAATCCCCGTTGCTAATTTTTTCGCAACGTCTAGTATCTGTTGCGAATTTTGCAACCTCACACGTAAGGTTGCGAGTTGCAACTGCGCTGGGTTTAAGCGTGTGAAGCGCGTGTGTGGTCGGGAACACTAGGACTGGTAAATACACCCCAGTCAAACTTCGGTCAAGCCTTCCCTTTTTTTTTTCCACCCTTCATCCTAAGTTAACTTATATCCTGCCTTATCGAGAGGAAATCCATATCATTTTTCTCGGCCAGACTCTTTCATCTCCTCCCCATCTCTTCTCCATCTCTGAACATTCATCTCCTCTCCATCTCCGCATGAAGAACTTCATCACTAAAATCACTGAAAACAACAGCCAGGTATAATCGTTCGCGTCATCCTTTCGTTTCAGTTTATAGGGTTTAGAGATTTTGATTTCTAGGGTTTCTGATGTGAATATACAATTTATAGATTTAAGTTTAAGTATATCGATTTCTAGGGTTTCGTTTAGTTTTTAGTTTAAGTTTACCCTGATTTTTCTATTAATCATCTATATTTGATGTTTTGAACAGTTTTAAAAAAGATAATTTTAGGTTTCAAAAACCTAAAATCTATGTTTTCCTTCGATTTTTTTTTTCCAATTAAGTGTTTTAATTCATCATCAGGATCATTTCAAAGATTTCATGTTTAAAAATCTTTATAAAGTAGAATAGGGTTCGTTCATAACCTTGCTTGTACCTGTTTAATTTTTCATCCGATGTTTAATTTGGTTTTAGATCTGTGAATAAAGGATCCTAATCTTCATACCCATCTCAAATTTCTAAAAAAAATCGATTCTAGTTTTTTCTGGATTTTCATCTCCATTCATCTGCAAGATAACTATACATGAGGGATGTAAATAAATGAAGTCAACTCTTGCATGAGTTTTTTAAGTAAATCTTTGTTCTTTCACCTTGAGTTCTTTAGGTTACAGGGCTATTCAATACACCAGTCTTGGATTTTTTCTGGTGGTTTTGGAGTTTCGTTTTTTTATCTGTTTGTCAAATAAGGTTTTCCAAAAACTTGAATTGCATGTGGGAGTGAAAGCTAAAGAAACCCTAAAAGAGGGAATTAGCGAATGAATGCTTGCAAAGGGGGACTGAGCTAGTTCAAGCAATTGCCTGTTTTTTGTTTGTATACCTAAAAGAGAAGATCTAGATGGTTCTATAGTTACTTTTCCTGCACCAACCACAAGGTTGTCCATGGAAAAGCTGGTATGCTTTCGTTGATGTGCAACTATTTAAGGAACAAATTATCATAATAGAGATAGATAAATGCACCGAGCATCCTTCATTGCATGCTCTATTGTAGCTAATGATGGCATTGCTGGTTGTTTTATCTATTAGTTCATTTTGAAAAATTCTGGAGCTGAAAAAATATACGAGGCTTATAGCTGGTTATAACTTACAAGAACATCGACGAGTTTAAAAGGAAGTGTATGGTCCTGTCCTCCTCGAGGTACATCTATCAAAGTTTGTATATCTTATATGAACGAGTAACTCTAGTTCTTGGCTAGCTAACTGGTTTTATCGAAGTTCCAGTTACTCCTCTTCTTCAAAAGGTTTTAGGAAAAATACGCCAGTTTTTGTTTCACCATGTACAATACTATCTACTCTTCTCGTATTTTTGCAGTCTGCCATTGATTTGAGAAGTTATTTTTCGATTATACAGCTTGAAATGATGGAGCGGATGGGTACTGTGAAACGTGATGGTACTGTTGAGTTTGAAGTTCCGATTGGTGTTAGACATTGAGGTTTTGATTTTGAAACCGCAGATGCTGGCAATGAGGCAGTTGACGAGGAACCTCTTGACTCAATGGACCTTCAGTATATACAACAGTTGCAGTTAGTAATGCTTATTGTCAGTACCCAAGGAGATGTACACCCATTTATTGCAATTGGTAAACTTTTACAGGTTATAAGCTTATACCCTTTCTGTGTATTGACATTTTTGACATCTTGAAATTTCCTTTGCTTAGCTTTTATTTGTCACTCTGGGAGCAACACCTACATCATGAAATAGGAGAACATTAATGTACATTTCACTAATTTATTGGTATTGATATTCTTTTCTCGTACATGATTATGGTCATCGTGTTAGACTAGCAACCCATGGGAACTTCAAGATATTTGTCTTGAATGCTGAATTGGAGTTCTATCCTTTAGGTGGAGAAGCAAATTACTTGCTGAATGTAAGTATTCTTCAGTGACTTCTTGAGCAGATCACACTTCTAAATCAACATCTCAAAATTTCATACGATACCTCATTGCATTTTTATTTTAACTCTTATATGAATGCTTAGCTGCTGAGAATTTCAAACGCGTATATACAATTTTTTAGCATGTCTTATCTTGATGCCTCTTAAACAGAAAGTTATTTATTTTCATTTGGGGTAAAATTTTGTGGTTATTCAATTTTCTAGAAGCAAACAATAGTCCCTACAGTCATATCATTTCCATTACCACAAGCATGTGCAAGGTCATTTCGTTCTGATACATTACTGGTTTCAACCAACTTGGTATTCATGATCTTTGGACTCCAGAAAACCACTACAGATGGAACAAATCTAGATATGGTGGACATGTATCCGCAGGTGTTGATTCATTGTCTCCTTCACGCCTTTTTTTATCTAATGTATCTTAAAGCTTTTTGTGCGCAATAGTCTTGTCTAAGAGCTGTTTGAGACCTCTTATGTGCTTCATTTTTTTTCTCTTAGGTGTAGATGCTGGTGAAATTCAAAAAATTAGGTCAAGTAAAAGAGAGTTGTAAGGCACTATTACTGGTCTGGAGGCACTCTGTAGAAAACTTCAGAGTGAGCAAAACCAATTACAGAAACAAAGCAGCTAAATTTCGATGGCAGCGTGTATGTTACGATGAATCTATAGAAGTAATTAAACCTACCTATGACTGCATCTGCTCTTCTGACACATTTTATCTTTTTATTCTGTAGGAAGGTATTCACAACACGATTCAGCAAGAAAAAAGAAAACGCCATGAATTGGAGAACCATATCAGTACGATACCTTAACTGAAACTGCAGCTAGTCTTATAATTTTTGTTATTTTGATCATGAGTTCATTTACTCTCTTATGTGTTTTCTTGGACTATATAGATCAAAAAGGATAGAAATTAGACTCTATTTCCAGGGAGGATTACTTGGAGTCTAACCTGAAAAAGCTTGTTGATGAAACTGGGAAATTGAACACGTATCGGTTCCATCTTGCTGTTAACATGAAGGTAAAATAACAGCTTGACTTGAATTTCTCTCACATTTGATCGTAGCTGAATAGTTGTTGGGTTTAGGATTTGGGTCTTTTTTGTAGCAAGTAACTTCTGGTTTGACCTGCAAACTTTAGATGAATATCAATTTTGAAGTTATCGCCGCGTTCTTAAACAACACAATTTATCTGGTTTTGTCACATATCTGCCTAGAATGGAAGTTAATAGTGGTCTATGAGATGTTGAATTCCTTTTTATTTTTAGCTCACAGTAGGGCCTTGAGGTCATATGATGAGGATATTTGTGCTCGGTTCACTTATAGTGGTCTATGGTCATATGCACGTATTTGGGATTAAGTCAAAAAGCAGTACAGCTGCAACTGAATCTATCTATGACTTGCAGAGGAATTTGGAAGCAAGTGGAATCTCAATTGATAAAAAAATTCTTCAGGGACATTTGTTGTTCTTCCTCCCTGTTCAGATGGGCCTCGCAGTTGCTGTAAGCTTATTTTCCAATATGTCTTACTATATATATAGTTATCCAATATGTTAATCCAGTTATTACATTAAATTCTTTGCTTTATTAAGTCAAGTACACTCTCTGGGTCTTACTTCTGTATAGATGTTTGCGCATATGTTGATTACTGTAATTCTATCAATCTCTTTTGTGCTCTACGTCATATATTTGTCTAACCGATCATGTAATGGTGATTAATCTGTTATAGGATCTCCATCAATCACAGTCAGAAAGGCGTGGGAAGAACATTCATCATCACCGGTTGGGTCGGACAAGTTATGCCGGTCTGATAAAAAAAATGGTATATGTTCATTTATGTAAAGTTTCATTAAGGATGATGATGTTGTGGAATCCCTAAAGTCAATCTTTATAAAATCATGCCATGACCCCAGCTTCCAGTCTGTTTAAGTCCTTATAAACTGAGAATGCTCGATGACCACACTACTCATTAATAATTAACCATGAGAAAACCTTACTTAACTTTCATTCAAATTTCTTCCCGAGTTACGTAGAAATCAGTTTAAAAAAATAGTTCAGTATATAATATTGACTTATCCAGAAGTTAGATACAAATATCCCATGCTCACATATTCTAGTAGTGTAACCACAACAGAGAATATTCTAGAAGTTAGATACAAATATGCCTATCTTTAATCAATTAAAGTTGTTGTATCCATTTTTTTTTTAGTTTCTGTAATATTTCTTATTGAATCAAATTTTGTGTGCTAGTTCATTATCACTGCATCGACGATTTTCAATATCGTCAGTATATTTTACTTTACAGGTTTGATATTAGTGCATCTGCACTATGTCGTTTAATTTGATTTATAAACCCCATCAACTACTGTGACAATCTCTTAATTTTTGTAGAATGGTTGTTGTTGGTTTCAGTGTTTGCTCATTTAAATTTTGTTTACTCATCTCAGGTTTGGAGACAACAAGCTGCCTTTGGTGAGCAAACAAAAATCATAAGTGGATTGAATGATGCTGTGTTAGGAGATCAGAAATTAAGGTTGGAGAACAAAGCAGCAGCCATTAGGTCCCTTAGCAGCTGCAAGATTTGTAAGTTTATGTAGTATCTCCTTATAGTGATTTAAGTTAGAAGAACTTAGGAATTTCGTAACTTTCCATGAACTGAACTTAGGAACCAAGTATGTTTCTAATGTGTACACTAGTTTATTGTGATACTTAGAATACATTTGTATCAAATACTCATACTTTTTGTTAACATCAATTGAAGAATCCATTTTTCATAATATGATTTAATTTGGTATGTTGAATGAATGAATGACATAGTTTGTATATCAATGGAAATGATGAATATGAGGAACTGGGTAACTGCAGGGGGGAAATGTGTGTGTGTGTGGGGGGGGGGGGGAATGGATTTTGACCAGGTCAATGAAGACTTGACATCTTTTTTTTATGTTGCAAAATATTAGCAACGTCTTTGATCTGTTGCTAAATTAGAACCAGAACCAGTAAAATAGAACCATATACAATAACATTTTAGTTCCGGGTAGGGGTATTCATGTAATTAGAAACAGCTTAGCAACGGCAGACCTTGGTTGCGAATAAACAAAGTCGCAACGGCACTGTACGTTGCGAATCTCCGTTGCTGACCAAGAATCGCAACGGAGCTTATGCCGTTGCGAAAAACTGCAACACCGTGTTTTGAAACGTCAACCTGCCGTTGCGACCCCGGTCAGCAACGTCCAGGCTCCGTTGCTAATTCCTAAAAATGGTGTAGTGCTTGTATGTACCTTAACAACCTCCTTGCCGCGCCAAGATGTAAATGACTAGGTGAACTCATGAACCTAGAAAGCATACTTGAAGCAAACATGATGTTGGGTCTTGTATGTGTAAGATACAACAAGTTTCCAATAAGACCTCTATAGTAAGTCTCATCAACCTTCCTTCCTCCATCATCTTTCTTGAGTTTCTCATTCACTACAAGTGGTGTAGATGTGGGGTTACAACCAAGCATACCAAATTTCTTCAACACCTTTTCGGCATACTTTCTTTGAGAAATGAACACTTTATTTTCACTTTGATGAACTTCTATACCAAGGAAGTACTTGAGCAAACCCACGTCACTCATCTCATATTTCATCATCATTTCTCTCTTGAATTGCTCAATCATATGAGCATCATTACCTGTAAAGATAAGATCATCAACATACAAGGAAACGATGAGAATAGACGTACCTTTTGTCTTCACATATAGTGTAGGCTCACTCTTGCTTTTGTTGAAGTTTTGCCTTTTGAAGTATCCATCAATCTCACTATCTTGGTGCTTGCTTGAGGCCATACAAAGCTTTTTTCAACTTGTATACTTTGTTTTCTTCTCCTTCCACCACAAAACCTTGTGGTTGTTCTACATAGACCTCTTCATGGAGTTCTCCATTCAAAAATGCCAATTTGACATCAAGTTGATAAAGTAACCAACCTCTTTGGGAATCCATAGCAATCACGGCTCTAATGGTGTCAAGACGAGGAATCGGTACAAAAGTCTCATTGTAGTCGATGTCGGGTTGTTGTGAATATCCCTTTGTCACCAACCTTGCTTTGTGCCTTTGAACCGATCCATCCGCATTGTACTTCACCTTGTAGATCCACTTCACACCAATAACTTCTTTTTCACTTGGCCTTGCTACTTTCTCCCATGTATCGTTATCATTTATGACAACAACTTCTTCTTCCATAGCCTTTATCCAAACCGGTTCTTTTGATGCTTCTTCAAAATTTTCCGGTTCAACCATACGATAGTTACATCTTTCATACACTTCACTCAACCTATGCATTTTCTTTGGTGTCGATGGTGGTGATGTTGATGCACTAGTACTTGGAGACATACTTGGAGATGCTCATTGTCTTGTATTTGGAGGTGTTTGAGGTAGTTCTTCCTCATTTTCTTCACCTTCTTCAACTTCATTTGTTGCTGAATTTTCTTGCTTTTCATCAAGAATAATGGTTCTCTTCTCAATTTTACATTCTTCCCAATTCCATGAAGTACCTTCATCAAACAAGACATCACGACTTGTGATCATTGTGTTGTTTTTCAAGCTAAACAACCTATAACCTTTTGATTGGAGGCTATATCCAAGAAATATACATTTCTCACTTGATTCATCAAGCTTTGTTCTCTTCACCTTTGGAATTTGAGAATAACACCCACTACCAAAAACTTTGAAATGTCTTACCGATGGCTTTCTCCCACTCCATGCTTCAAAAGGAGTTTTATCCCATACGGCTTTTGTTGGACACATATTCATCAAGTAGACGGCGATGTTTACGGCTTCGGCCCAAAACACTTTAGGCATACCCTTGTCATGAAGCATGGACTTCGCCATCTCCATCACGGTTTGGTTCTTTCTCTCGGAAACACCATTTTGTTGAGGAGTATAACCCACGGTTAGTTGCCTTTCCAAGCCTTCATCTTCACAAAATTTATCAAACTCTTTGTTGTTGTACTCTTTGCCTCTATCACTTCTCAAAACTTTGATGTAGTGACCACTTTTCTTTTCTACAAGGCTCTTGAACTTCTTGAAGATGCTAAAAACTTCGGACTTTTGTCTCATGAAGTACGCCCAAGTCATACGACTTAAATCATCAATGAATAAGATAAAGTATCTATTACCTCCATGAGTTGGTGTCTTCATTGGTCCACACACATCGGTATGTACCAAACCAAGAAGTTCTTTTGCTCTCCATGCTACACCTTTTGGGAATGGTTGGCGATGTTGCTTCCCAAGTGCACAACCTTCACATACTCCATCTTTGTGGTTGATATGTTGTGGAATTCCTTACACCATGTTCTTGTTGGAAAGCACCTTGAAACCATTGAAATTCAAATGCCCAAGTCTTTTATGCCATAACCATGTTTCATCAATGGTTTTCATCCTCAATGCAACATTCTTCTCCTTTTCAAAGATAATTGGAAAGCTTCTATTTTTCTCCATCTTGATACTCTTCATGACTTGTCTCTTGTTGTTGTGCTTCTTGTCATAAATGGTGCAATATCCATCTTCAAACTGAACCGCATACCCAAGCTCCACAAGTTGCCCAACACTAAGCAAATTTTGTGCCAAATCTGGAACATATAACACATCTCTAATGTATTTTGCTCCATTGATAGTTTGCACGCAAATTGTACCTCTTCCGTTAGCTTGAACCATGTTTCCATCCACCATCTTCACTAGAGAGTTTATGGATGTATCCATGTCAACAAAAAAGCTCTTCACACCGGACATATGAGTTGCACAACCACTATCTACAAACCACACTTCTTTCTCTTCAGATCTACCGGCTTGTTCTTCACCTTTGTACCTACAATCCTTCTCCAAATGTCCATACTTCTTGCAATGATGACATTGGGGTTTTCCTTTGTTCCAACAATTCTTCTCCAAATGACCATTCTTGTTGCAAAAATTGCATCTTGGTGCTTGTGAAGAATCACTCTTTGTGTAGTTGTTGGGGTTTTCTCCTCCTTTCTTCCATTTTCCCTTTCCTTTGAAGCTAGATGAAGCATCACCCTTGTACTCTTTTTGCTTCATTGCTGAATTTTTTGAGTTCAAGTTCAATTTTGATTGAAATGCACTTTCAATTGATTTTTCCGAGTGCCTCGACACCCTTTGTTCATACACCTTCAAAGAAGCCCATAATTATTGTGACTTTATTGTAGAGAAATCTTTAGTTTCTTCTAAAACCGCCACAATGGGTTAAAATTTTTCCGGCAAACAAATCAATATCTTCTCACAAATTCTTCTTTCTTCCATCTTCTCACCACACATCAACATATTATTAACAACTTCAACAACTCTTGAAGAAAACTCATTCAAACATTCATTCTCATTCTTTTTTAGATTCTCAAAATCTCTTCTATATGAATGTAATTTTAATTCTCTTACCTTCTTATTATCTCCATACTCTTATTGAAGGATATCCCAAGCTTCCTTAGCTTTAGTAAAATGAATTACCCTTGGTAGAATAGCTTCTCCAACTCCCTGTTGAATGTACATGGATTCTTTTGCATTCTTCTTCCTATTCTCCTTAAGTAAATCCTTTTGTGGTTGCTCTAGAGTTGATGTATCTTCAATTTCATCATACCCATCTTGAACAATATCTCACACATCTTGAGACATAAACAAGGTCTTCATTTTGATGGCCCAAAAATCATAATTTTCTCCATGAAAAAGTGGTATTGAAGGTTCTTGAATGTATAAACTTGAGTTACTACTACTTGCCATTGATTTGGTTGAAGATTGATTGAAGAAATTGGGTTTTTTATTTTCTAGATCTAGATTTTGAAAAACTTTAAATGTTGCTGATTTTTTGATTTAATGGATAGAAATTGATTTTTTTCACTCACCAAGATCAAATCTAATAGATTTAAGCTCTATATACCAATTGTTGGTTGTTTGGGTGATTAAAAAGAGAGGTTTGTGGATGATAATTGCCAATACTATCAAGTGTATGCTCCATGGTATATTTGGACGCCTCTAAATGCAGTTCGGACATTAGTTGCATCACCTTCTTATCAATAAAATCACCTTTTATGATAACTTTACCGACCATAAGTCTTTTCGCCGGGCAAATTCTCAGGGTATGGGCACTTGTTTGAGCAAATAATGGTGGTTGACTGTTACTGCCGTATAATGATTGTTTGCCTTTAAACCCAAAACCTTAACACCACTGTTCTGTGATTGTACTTCATGAGACATTATATCTGGAACTTGTTTCTGTGATTGTACTTCATGTTTGAATTTTATTCGTAGTTCCATCTGATACGAATGTTTTCACTGTTTGCATTCAGCTTCACTGATGTTTATCTAATTTTAACATTAAATAATGGTGATTCTCCAGTTTTTTCTTCAATGCTGCCACTCTGAAATGGTACGTGTTCTCCACCTGGTTTCGTTCATCCTAGCAAAGGATTCATTTTTTATTATTTATAATAAAAATTTGGAAAACTTGTGTCGATTTACATTACATACATGTACCTGTTGGCAGATTCCTCTTTCTCATAAATTTTATTAATTTTCAGACTTCTGTTGTCTCACCAAAATCATACAATTCTAATTTGATCTCGTAAACAAACTGAATTCCAATTAGGTTCCCAAGTATAGTTGACACTTTTTCTTCTTCTTGTTGCTGCAAACATATTTTACAGCAAACACAAATAAACTGAATAATCCAATAGCAGTAAAGAAACAGGGCATTTGATGAGTGATCGTGGCACTTCATCAAATGCTACAATTTTTTTCAAACACGTCTGGTCTTGAATATTCAGTATTGTACTTTGTACCTATAGTTGAATCATGATAGGGTTTGAGAAATGTTTGTACCATCTCCGCTGCAAACCATTTTCACTTTGAAAACTAAGACATTAACTACGTATTGTCATAAATTAATAAGTTGAAACGAAGAAATGTATTTGAAGTCTCAAGGAAAAACAATGGAGATTTATCTGTGAAAATCAACCAAAAAGATTACGTACGTATTACATAATAAGTCGTTGCTGGTTCTCAAAATCGAAGTTGAATGCGAATCAAAAAGTAGAAGGCGATCCTGTAAAGTAGAACGCGAATCAAAAAGTTACATCACCCACTTACCTGTTCCATGTATCTTTTTCTTCTAGACCTGTTTTTAATAATTAGAGGGTTATGTTGAATTCGCTGGCTGCAGTACATATAAAATGTAAGTCGCTAGAGGCAACGTTTCAAGCAAAACTCTTCGGAACTAAGACAAACGGCTCTTTAGAATGTGTCTTATACTGCTGCTCATAACACGATTCCAAGCGGCTTACATGATAAGGTTTGTTGATTGAAAACTCGTCTTCCATCTTCGAGAAGCGTGATTAATTTGTATCAAGGACTTAAGAGAACTGCCGAGAATTCCTTACACAATACTGGAGTGAAGGCCAGGAAAAAGTTAACCCAACGACATAAATCTCTCCTCTATTGTGTTGTTGAATAAGAGATGAATCCCTTCAAAAAAAATAAAATAAAAATAAAGATGAATGAGAGATTGCTTTAGAGGAAATAAGGTTTGATATATTTGGTTTGCCTTGAAGCATGGTAACCTTAGGAAAGAAAACTGAATTCAACGGATAACTTGACCAAAAGATATATTTTTATTATATAGCTGACCAAAAGACGTATCTAATCATATATTATCTTAACCAACAGGTGCACCGTTTTTCCAAACAGACGTGTCTTTTGGTGAACAAAAGTGTCTGTTAATGATATACGTATGTGGCGCTTATTGTATGCTGATGTGGCACAATAATAATTCAGAATTTTTGAAAATGAATTTGGTGCTGACACATCAGCCTTAACATTCTCCTTTATATTAAGAAGTATTGATGATTTGATTTATCAAAGATATTTTATTTAATTATTGTTCTCTAGTTTTCTTATAGCTTTTGTGAATCTATTGATTTCACACTAGTTTTCACTACCTTTAGGATCCTTGATCCAAATTATTACACTTCTGCTACGTTAAGTGGTACCAGAGCCTCGATTGAGAGCCTCCACTAACATGGGTGATAAGAAGATTGAAGAATTTAGGAACAGTTTGAAGAAAGACCTAGAAACTGATATGCAAGCAATATGAATCAATATTGAAAAGAGGCTAACCACAGTAATCAATGAACGTTTCGAAGATATCACAAAAAAATTCGAAAATATTTATATTAAGTTCATGGGAGAAGAAGGAAAGAAGGTACTTGGAGAAAACCCTAAAACCCAAGCTGAAATTTTCCATCCCCATACTTCCATCCCTCCCAACTCTACCGCTCATTTTCAACCCCCCCCCCCCTATCCTCTTCCCAACCTGCCTCCCTAAATAAATCATATTATCATCCATTGAAATCCACTCCATCATACTCTTCTTGTCCACCTTACACAACCCCAAAATTTGAATTCTTTGAAGATTCCAGCTCTTACTCTACTCCCCAAAACTTTCTCAAATCTTCTACAAAGCAGCAAGCAATTGATGTTGAAGATTATGAGCCATATTATTATCCTCCACCACCGCGCCATCAAAGGAACATGGGAAATCCACAAACCTATCGCGCCAAAGCTGATATAACCCTGTTTGATGGACTTCTACACATTGAAGATTTCTTAGATTGGTTGTGTGACCGGTTGTCAGCCGACACAAATATAATTACACTTTCTTACTACTCAAAATATATAATGAAGCAAGGGCAAGAAAGGATCGATCCCACAGAGAGGTCTAGGTTGTCAAATTATTTCGGTTCCCTATAAATAACACCGGGGTTTTATGATTTTATAAAATAAACTAAATAAAAGCAAATAAAGAAAAGTAAACAAGTAATCAAGGATAAGAAAGTATTGGTTAAGGATTTCGTTTTCATTCACAAACATGTTTTCAACATAATAACTAGAATTGATATTTTAATCTCAACTTTTATCAAAGACCCTAGAATACCTTGATCGCAAGTATATCCCGCAAATCTCCTCATGTCATCAACAAACACATTAAAAGATGCGAATATGAATTCTATCTAAAGGAACAACCTAACGTGTAAAAGCACTAATCAAGTTTAATTCCCTAGATGCATTAAGTTCTATGAAATCAGGCCAATCAAAGCAATCGAACGTGGAAAGCGCACTAATCCGATTTAACAAAGGTTATGACTCACATATGATCATAAGAATATATCACTACAAACTATAATCATATTTATGCTACTTGCAATCCGGAATTATCACTTTTGCGTATAATAAACCCTAATCTAGCAATAAAGATGAAAACAAACTCAATCGATTCGCGACTCGACTAACAAGCATTCAAATCATGTAACAATATTCATAGTGAATCATAAACGATAATATGGAGACAAAACTAATTTATCGAATTAAAACCCATATTTGGAAATCCAACTTATTCCATAACCAATAATAAAACTCTAGCTCATATTCATGGAGTTCATAACAAGAAGAAAGATGAAAGACTTCATGGTTCTAAACCCTAGAACACAAAGTAGAGGCAAAAAGAATAGATAAAAGATATAAGATCAAAGATCCCTCAAATTGTGCCTAGGCTTCTCTATATATAGAGTTTTGTAACCTCTTCTTGAAGAAACTAGGAAACCTAGTAAAAATAGGAAAGAGCACCTCCTTAGGAATTGTGTCCCGTGCATCGAGCCCCGGACGAAGTAGGTCACCAAAGTCGCCAAATTCCCTACGACAAGTCACTGCCAAAGCTGGCCGTGAGAGTTCTCAAAACAGCTAATGGGCTTACGTCAAAACTGGAGAAAACCAGCCCGCTGTAATTCTGCCTGAGACCAGACTCGAGCTCGAACTCCCTCACAGACTTGAACCGACTCTCATCACGGCTAACCTCCCTCGAGTTCACCTCCTTCCTGCCAAAAACTTTCAGCATCCATCACTCTCCAATCATCAGCACCAGACCATCTTCTCTTACTCTCTCTCGAACTCAACTGCCATAACCACCATCGAACCCCGGCTCAAATCCAACATGAGCCTCATTCTCCTATCGGCTTCATCACAACCACAACTCAATAGAACTTCAACTTCTCTTTCATCAATGGCTGCAGCGTTCTCTTGTGTAATCTTCATGACCTGCTCAAAATTCTTCCATGCTTCACCATTCCCTGTCCGTGTTCACTGCCATCATCACGTGAAATGGCAGCATCCAAACCTCCCTGTCTCAATCACGATCTCCATCACCGAGAATCATCAAAGCCATGCAACCTTTCTCGAGCTCTTCCCTGTCTAGTCTACAGCGTCCTCCATCTTTGTAATCTCCTTATCATCACAGATTAACCTTATCTCGAACTCCATCAACATCACGTCTTCCATCATATATCGCCACTGCCTACTCCACCTCAAACACCGGCAACATCATCTTACCAATGGCAACAACGTCCAGACCAGAGCTCAACTACGTCCATTCATTGCCATCATCCGCAGCAGCTTAAACACGTCGTCATCTTTTTCTCAAAGAAACCCATGACCATCCTCCGATAAGCCGCAACCGTCCCCGTGAAACTCGAGCAACACTTCCATCTTGTTCTAACGCTGGCAGCAACTGGATTTAACTTCGTCTTCTGTCATCAATAACAACAACCTCCACCATCTCTGTAAGCCATCCATCACAGCTTCGAACTCCTCTATCTCTGCCATCGCCATCACCGTTTTCCTATCGAGCCACAACAGTATTCGAGCATCAAACACTCTCATCGTACTTCCATCATCATTGGCAGCTCTCTGAACCTTCTCAAGCTTCTTTATCCATCACTGATCATCACCACTGCCAACTCGACTATTCTCGGCATATAGCACACCCTTGACCCGACTCAACTCTGTCTCCGACCATGCGCTTCATCTTCTTTTCTGTTGTGTTCTTCCTCGTCTCTAATGACAGCAACATCACCAGCACACTCCCAGCACCATCATTCAACGTTCGCAGCTCCATTAATAGCAGTAGACTCGAGCTCTACCTTCCATATCTCTGCGTCATTCATGTGTACCAGGAAAACTGGTCGTGATTTAAGGAAGAAGGTGGGGTGCCCAGAGTTACTGGCCAGGCGCCTTTAACAACATTTGAAATCTGGCATCCCCCTCAGTAAAAGACCTTACTGCCTTTAGCAGTTCCCTTGAAACAGTCCACCCCTTAACAGAATGACTGCCCCTTAACGTACGGTGGGGTGGCAATAGCACTTGGCCTAGAAAATGACCATTTTGCCCTTTTAGTCTTTCGAGTTCTTCTTTTGCCCATAACTTCTTCATACGAACTCCGAATGACTCCGTTCTTTCGCCATTGTCTTCATCTTCTCGTCCTCTACACAATGAAAAGTAGAAATCTTGCATTTGAACGAGTTCCAATTGGTCTTTGGCCTTTCTCCACTTGTGACTTCACTTTTGTAGCTATTTCCACTTCTTTTCGCTCCAAATGACTCCATTACACCTGATAACTCAAAACCAATATAAGATACATAATTTACAAGAAAACTCGCAAAGAAAGCATAAATACTAGATATAAAATTAGGTGTTTTACGACACCTATCATTGTGTACAATTGATCGTTTCCTTACTTGTATGCGCATACCTGAAGATCAACAAGTAGAACTTGTTGCTTTCAAGCTTACGGGACCAGCCTCCTCATGGTGGGATCATCTTCAACTAGAATGAGCCAACTAAGGAACGCGACAAGTTCAATCCTGGCCAGCCATGAAGCAACTATTGAAGAAGAGGTTTCCGCCTCCGGATTACATGCAGACCTTATTCATCACCTTACAAAACTGTCGTCAAGGAAACCGTTCAGTACAAGAATATGTGACTGAATTTTCTCGTTTATTGTCTCGGAATCAGCTGAATGATACGGTTGATCAAACAATTGGACGTTTTATCAATGGACTTGATTGGAATATACAAGAAAGGTTAGCTACTCAACAATATACTTCTCTTCATGGTGTCATTAATAATGCTCTAAAGATAGAATCTTTCATGCTTTCTCCACAACCATACCCAAAATCCTCATTCTCTTACCCTAGAAAACCTTCCTTTCAAAATTTTCCTAATACTCCCTTCCAGTCCCGTACTTCTCCTACTACCAGTACCACTACCACCCAACCATCTTCTTCCCAAACCCCATCTACCACAAAGACTCCACCCCAGCCTAGTAATGCTCCACCCATTAGACCAAAACTCAAAACCCTTATGCATACCCAACTGAAAACAAGTGCTATAAGTGTAAGCAACCAGGTCATACATCAAACCAATGTAGAAGTGGGCGTACATTGATGACCGAAGAAGAGCCGGCTGGTATGTATGAGGAAGAAAGTGAAGAAGTTATTGGAAATATGAGAGATATTCCTACATGTGCAGAGAAAGGAGATGAAGGATATTATTGCTATGTTATTCGAAATCTATTATTTGTTCCTCGTGTTGACTATCCAACTCGCAATCGTTTGTTCCGCACTCAATGCCGTGTCCAGAACAAGATTTGTGATATGATCATCGACAGTGGTAGTTGTCAAAATATTGTTTCATCTAGATTGGTGGATACGCTGCAATTGTCTACTCATCCACAACCACATCCTAACCCTTACTCTATTGGTTGGATTGACAATAACAGCAAGAAGAATGTAAATTCTCAATGTCTCGTATCGTTTAAAATTGGGACTTACAATGAGACAGTAGTCTGTGATGTTGTGGATATTAGTGCTTGCCATATATTACTTGGACGCCCATGGCTATACGATGTGGATGTGACTTATAGAGGTAAAGCTAACACGTATTTATTCATGTACAATGGAAACAAAATCATATTGCAACCATCTTATGTGAAACCTAAGCCAAGTCTACAACAAGAAGAGACTACGATGTTGGTTTCCCCGGACATATTAGTTGATGCACAAGAATCGGGTACGATCTATGCCTTTGTTTTACAACCTTCTACTCCCGACCTTCCTACAACTATCCATACTCAAGTGTAGTCCTTACTAGATGAGTTTGCATGCGTTTTACCATCAAATATGCCTGATTCTTTGCCACCTATGAAAAATATTCAACGCCAAATAGATCTCATGCCTGGTACAAGTTTGCCTAATCTTCCACACTACCGTATGAGCCCTAAGGAGCAAGATATACTTCGAGTACAAGTGGATGAATTGATGTCTAAAGGTTTCATACAACCTAGTTTGAGCCCTTGTGCTGTTCCAGCCCTTCTTGTGCCTAAAAAAGATGGAACTTGGCGTATGTGTATCGACAGTAGAGATGTTAATAAGATCACAATTCGCTATCGTTTCCCAATTCCAAGATTAGATGATATGCTTGATATGCTCTCCGATTCCATAATATTTTCTAGGATTGATCTTAAAGTGGGTATCAACAGATCCGTATTCGACTTGGAGATGAATGGAAGACTGCATTTAAGACAAAGGATGGTCTCTTCGAGTGGCTTGTTATGCCATTTGGTTTGTCTAATGCTCCAAGTACGTTTATGAGGCTTATGAATCAAGTCCTACAACCTTTCATTGGTAAGTTTGTTGTGGTTTATTTCGATGATATCCTTTTCTATTCTAAATCTGAAGAGGAACATCGCTCTCACTTGTGGGATGTTTTCAACGCTCTCAAGGAGAATGAATTATTTATCAATCTAAAGAAGCGTCAATTTTTCACTTCTAAGGTTCTGTTTTTGGGTTAGGTTGTTTCTGCTGATGGTATTCAAGTAGATGATTCCAAAATCACAGTTATTCGTGATTGGCCTACTCCGAAGACAACATTTGAAGCTCGAAGTTTTCATGGTTTAGATTCCTTTTACCGTCGATTTATAAGGGATTTCGGCTCTATCGCATCTCCTATTACTGACAGTTGGAAGGATAAAAGGTTCTTATGGACAGATGAAGCTGAATCAAGTTTTCAATTACTAAAAGAAAAACTTAATTCGGCTCCTATCCTTGCACTACCTGATTTCAACAAGCTTTTTGAAGTACATTCTGATGCTTCCATATTAGGAGTTGGTGCTGTTTTATCCCAAGAAGGTAAACCCATTGAATTTCTTAGCGAAAAACTCACCGAAGCTCGTCAAAAGTGGTATACCTGTGAATTAGAGTTCTAAGTTGTGATTTGTGCACTACGAAAAATGGAGACACTACTTAATACACAAGGATTTTGTCTTATATACTGATCACCAAGCCATCAAGTATATTCAGAATCAATCACCATCCAAAAGAATGCATGCAAGTTGGATTTCTACCTTGTAAAAATATACGTTCTCTATTCAGCACAAGTCTGGTTTGAACAACAAGGTTGCGGATGCACTAAGCCGTTTCACAAATCATAGTGCCCGTGAATTACTCCTTGTTACTATCTGTGCTGAAGTGATTTCCTTTGACTCCCTTAAAGAGTTATATCCTAACGATCCAGACTTTTCCTTACTATGGCAGAAATGTTCCTCAGCACAACAAGGTACGGGTAATTTTGTTTTACATAGTGGGTTTCTTTTTAAAGGTAGCCGCTTATACATTCCTTATGGTTCCATTCGTGAACACCTTATTAAGGAGTTACATAGTAGTGGTCTTTCTGGCCATTTCGGGCGAGATAAGACTATATATCTAGTCGAAGCTCGTTACTTTTGGAATTCTCTCAAAAAGGATGTCCATGATTTTGTGAGACGTTGTATGGTTTGTCAATGAAGTAAAGGTCATGCACAAAATACAGGATTATACATTCCTCTTCCAGTTTCAGATGCTCCTTGGGAAGATATCTCAATGGATTTTGTGCTAGGCTTACCAAGAACCTAAAGAGCTCATGATTCCGTTTTTGCGGTTGTTGATCGCTTCTCAAAAATGGCACATTTTATTCCTTGCAAGAAGACTATGGATGTTGTGACTATGGCAAATCTTTTTTTCCGTGAGATAGTCCGTTTACATGGTATTCCAAAGACCATTACTGTAACACCCCGTATTTTTAGCATGACGCATGCTAAAAGATGCGACATGGCCCGAGATGAAGCTTCATTCAAAGCTTTTGTTGCGTAGGAAAAGGAACATTGGCCCTTGGCCAATGCGTTGACAATGTTCAGCCAACATGCTGGACATCGGGTTGGCAGCGCACAACCAACATGGCTGGACATCGGGTTCGCAGTGGATAGCCAACATGGCTGGACATCAGGTAGCCAACATGGCTGGACATCGGGTTGGCAGCGGGCAGTCAACATGGTTGGACATCGGGTTGGCAGAGGACATCCAACAGCCATCATGGCCGGGTATATGGCAACGACCATGAATAGTAAAAGTGGGGAGTTGATGAATGATTTTTCCTCCCCTAATCAAAGTTGTAAAAATGTTAAGTTAACATATATAGGGAGGGGTACTTGGTTGAAGGTAACACCAGAGAGATTGAATTAGGTAGAAAAAAATATATCCAGATGCAGTAATAGGGAGGGATAGAAAACGCACGACTTCTAAAAGGCAGTAACAGAAAATAATAGATATTGAAAAATAATAGTACAGAAAAAGGAAGGTCATAAACAGCGAAGGAAACTAAGGTTACATTATTTTATTTTATTTTTGCTAAGTCACATATTTTATTAAAATAGGCCAAAATCAAATACAACAAAAAAGGCTATCACTAAAAGAAAACTGTCAAAAATAAATAAATTACAAGCTAACTTTGCTCACATTTTTTCAACTCTCATGTGCCGAATCTATAATAAGGCACCTCTGGCATTTCAACTCTTTTAAGAAAGAGAGGTCTTCCAATGTGTATGACTCTGTCACCTGTTGCCAAATCAGCTCCTCTCTTAGAAAGTAAATCAGCTGAAAAGTTGATCTCTCTATAACAGTGATTAAAATGAATTTCAGTGACTTGTTGATAAGCCTTGAACTATCTAGCCCTAATGCACCAGGGTATAATACCCTTACTGAATTTATCACTGTCTTAGAATCTGAACTGATTATTATTCTTTTGAACCCCAAGATTACAACCCATTCCAAAGCACACAGTACTGCAAAAATTTCTACCATGTAGTTTGTAGCTACTCTAATACCTCCAAATATTGTACCCACCACTTGACACAGATGATCTCTGGCACAAATACCAAACCCTGCATTTCCTGGGTTTCCAAATGATGCCCATCACAACAAAATAGAATATAACCATTTCCTAGCTGGGTCCAGAATATTTTCTTGATACAGCTATACTTTTTATTTCTAATACCCAGCTTAAAAAGATATTATATCACTATCATAATTTCCCCCCATCTGATACCTTGCATTTTGTGCCCTCCTTCATTAACCATTTGGAAAATTCTATGCTTAAAACTTTTGGTATTGGGTTTAAAATTCTCAAACAGTTTTTTGCTTATTTGGAACCATAATTCTTTCACAATGACACATGCTGCTATCATCCATACTTGTTTCACTAATGGGCTGCAGTTCTGAGATGACTTACAGATATCACCAAAAAAGTTAGGTTTAGACCTGACAAAGCCAGTTCCATATTTCTTCACTGAATTTGCAATGCCAGCGGGTATGATCCATACTGATGACATTTTCCATCTGGTATTAAACTGTCCATTCTTATCTTTGTACTTTGCTAGGAAAAACAGTGCCCACTCTTCTTTAGAATTTAAGATTTCCACATCATTTTCATGAGTAATACTTTATTGATCACCTCAAGTCTTCTTATACCAAGCCCTCCTTCTTTGTATGGTGTGCATACTATTTTCCAAAATATGGTCTTAAATTTCCTTACCTCACTATCACCTGACCATAAGAAGTTTCTTATTATTTTTTCACACTTTTTTATAACTGATGCAAGCCAGTTTTTTTTTTTTTTTTTTGAAAGTTACTTATATTGAAAAGCAAAAGAGTTGCACAGGATTTTCCAAAATGTTGGTTTCCCTTATCTCCTCCAATGGATTTGAGATATTGGTGTCTACCAACATAATGTTAACCCCATTTTGTAAGCTAGAGCTAACAGCTGAGCCTGAAATAGAAGAACATACATCCCATAATAAAGCAGAATTTAGAAAATGCGGCATCAACAACCATTGTTGTTTATGAATTTCTTGTTTACGCGCTTCTTTTGCCAAAATGTCTTCCACTTCATTTCCTTTCCTGTTCTGAAACATAAAACCCAAAGTTTTTTCGCAAGTCTTCAAAATCTTCACTGCTTCAGAGACTATGGCTTAATTTCTCCAAAAGATGTTGCTCTGCTTGTCCTGAGCATAAAAGTTAGTCCCTGGCAATCATCTTCCACCCAGAAGTTCTTTAAGTCCATTCTTTTTGCCCAGATTGTTGTTTCCAGCAGGCTCAGAGCTTCTGCTTCTTCTACTGTGGAGGACTTGAAAGTCCCAACTGCAGCTTGGATTGCACCACCTGTATCACATCTCAGTATTAAACCATATTCAACATGAGTAGAAGAGTCAATCCAAGAGGCATCAAAGTTTATTTTCAGTTGGTTTACTTGGGGTTTTGACCATCTACTAGCATTTATGTCAATATGACTATGTAACACAGAAATAGAATCATTAATAACTCCCTATTTTGTTTGTCTCAGAGGAGACCAAAAAGCCAAGTGCATCTGAACAACAAGAGATAGTTGAACGCTTGTAGTTGATTTGGATTGAAAGTGTTAGAGCACTGCTCGGTCGAACTCGCATGCGTTGCTATCTCAAGCATGTTTGTCAATATTAGTGATCAAAACTATATATCTTGATTTCTAATTTACTTATTACTAAGTCTCGGTCTAGGATAGTTAAATGCAGTTGAGCTCCAGACTCCATGGCGATCATCTTACGAAGACGAAGAACTACTCGAGGAATAAGTGGAACTTCATCCGACAAAAAGGTATGTGGAGACTTTAACTTATCTGTCACTCAAAAGTCTATTCTATCTCCTACTCTTGAGACAAAGTCGTATAAGTATGATAGTTTTCACACATACACATTTGCTATTTCGAGCCGAGTTTACTCGCATATCTTTTTCTCGAAATATATGTTGGTGAGCTTTTGCTTTAACCATTTTCATCTTTACCCGTGACGAAAGTTATGATGACGTTTCAATCTTGAAAATAGCTTTGATGACGATAGTCATGAATAAAGATTGTTATAACATTATAGAAGACTATTTCAATGATTGAAATGTAGAGTTGAGATTACCAACTATGGATATAAGCATATATAGTGTGTTCACACATTAGTGTATAAATACATGTGCCGGAAACCAAGTGCGTGCATATGTGTGCATGCGGTATTGGTGAAGGAGACAGGTTGAGTACGCGTACCCACGGAAGTTTTCAAACCAAAAATTTCTGCTGGAGTTTGTAAGTTTGCAAACTAGTAAACCAGTCACCTTAGGTACGCGTACCACGAAGTTTTCGAACCTAAAATTTCTGCTGAGTTTGTAAACTCAAATCCGGTAGCTAAGGTACGCATACCCAAGATGGTTATTTCTCAAATCGGTAGTTCATGAGCTTAAAACAATAAATTATAAGGAATGCAATCTTTGCAAACCATGGCTATATTTTTCATGAATTGATTCAAGTGAATCAAACCGATTTTGTTTCAATTGTGTCTATGAATAAAGACCTAAGCAATTGAACAACTCTTGAACTAGTTATTATGAGTCATTTGAGCTAGTTATGAGAAAGATGAATACGGTTAATATGAAAGCGCTCATATGGCTAACCATTGGTTAACTATTTATGAACCAACTAAGTTTACACGTTTAGGTACGGTTACTCAAACCTAAATGAATACATTTCATTTGTGTGTGACAAGCTAAGTTTCGATCTAACGGATGAAAGATATTAGCTTGGTTGAATCAGGTTTTTCATCTAACGGTGATTATTGAATGCTTTGTTACCAAGGTAACTTAGATTGCGAACCCTGATTTGAAAACTATATAAAGGAGACATCTAGCAACTGGAAAAACTAATCCCCACACCTTCTTTGTGATACTAGTTGGTTTTGCTAGAGTCGATTATCCTTTAACCTTAGGTTTCTTCTCGAGACCCTATAGGTTAACGACTGAAAGACTTCATTGGGATTGTGAAGCCAGACGAAACTACTTTCTTGTAGTTGAGCGATCTGATCTTGCCATTTTCTATCGTATGAGTTCAGTTGAATAATTGACTTGAGATTATATCTCCGTTAGGGCAAGATAAAAAGAAATCACAAACATCTTCGTCTCATCGTTTGTGATTCCACAATATCTAGTTTCGCTACCATACGATTTAGATTATTGTGAGGTGATTGATAATACTAGGATGTTCTTCGGGAATATAAGTCCGGGTTATCAATTAGTTCCTGTTCACCTTAATTTATCAAAAGACGGAACAAAACTCATAGGTTTATCTGTGGGAGACAGATTTATCTATCATCATAAACTTTTCTGTGTGATACAGATTTGTTTATTGAAGTCTTCGACTTTGGGTCGTAGCAACTCTTAGTTGTGGGTGAGATCAGCTAAGGGAATCAAGTGCGTAGTATCTTGCTGGGATCAGAGACGTAAGGAGCGCAACTGTACCTTGAATCAGTGTGAGATTGATTACGGTTCAACTACAGTCCAGACCGAAGTTAGTTTGTAGTAGGCTAGTGTCTGTAGCGGTTTAATATAGCGTGATGTTCAATCTGGACTAGGTCCTGGGGTTTTTCTGCATTTGCGGTTTCCTCGTTAACAAAACTTCTGGTGTCTGTGTTATTTTTATTCCGCATTATATTTTGTTATATAATTGAAATATCACAGGTTGTGCGTTAAGATCAATCAATTAGAATATCCAACCTTCGGTTGTTGATTTACATTGATTGACACTTGGATATTGGTCTTTGGTACCATCCAAGTTTATCTCTCTAGTATTTGATGAAGACTCGCAGATTTCCATTTGCTTGAGTAAAGATCAAATCGAGAGATAGAGATATTAACTCCTTGATATAATTTTTATTAAGATTGAGTCTGACTGTCTAGTTGATTCTCTTAAAAGTATATTAGATTTAGTCCATACAGATTGCTAATCGAAATATTGGGTGAGGTTTTTGTATCCCCGCTTTTTCAGAAAGATCCTTAAACATCTTTCCTTCCAAATCAACCAACATTTAGTAGCCATGATTTCTATCGCAGATTTATACCCACAACAGGAGGCAGTAAAGCAACAGTTTTAGCATAAGGAAATTCAAAAACAAGTGCTTTAGAGATTCACATTCATGCTCACAGAAGATGCAAGTTATATCTATAGCATCAATATGTTCATTTTTTCCTGACAGGAAAGGCATTATGTATACACTTCCATAAAAAAAATAATTAATTCTTTGCGATACATTCAGATTCCAAAAAGATTTCCAAAAAGCAGTTATATCAGTATTAATGGAATCCAAAGAAGGGTTTTTCAGCTTTTTGTACATTGATTTAACCATAAAGTTTCCATCATTTGTAAGCAGCCAACGTAATCTATCTTGTTTCAGATAACCATTCTTATTTGTGAAAATTCTAATTCCTAGAATCTTATTAGCAATATCAGAAGCAAAGTTATTTTTAACTTTCAATACATTCCACTTTTTGGTATTTGAGTCTAACAACTAAGATACTGTTAGAGCATGGCTCGGTTGAACCCACCAAGAGTTGGTATGTCAAGTTTAGTTATCATATTTTAGTGAATCAAAACTCATGTTAAGAGTCGCTTGATTATGTACTATAGTCAACTTCGTATATGTTAGCTTGAAAGTATTAGGATATGAGACATTACAAGTATTTCGAAGTCTTGAAGACGTGAAGAAGCAAGGAGCTACAACGACAACAATCATCCTTCCACTTGAGGTTAGTGATATTTGACTTGAACTGTTTCATTCCCTAACGTATCTTTTAAGTCGTGCATATTGAAAACAAAACTGCGAAGCATATTTGAACTCTAGATAGACATATTATTAAGGAATACAATACGAGGTTTATTGCTTAACCATTAAACTTTGTAGATAAGACATCGCCATAATCATTTGAATGCTATTGTGATTATGTATGGGTATGAGGCGAGGATTTCATCCTAGGGAACAATGTTTTACATGTGTTCTAAGGAAGTAAGTTCATAAACTTGTTTGTGAACCGAAAAGGAAATTCCCAGGTGTTATTGGTTTTGTTATTCATTGCATATCTTATGAACAACCAATATGTGTGATTGAGTATAACCGCTCACAACTTGTTTGTGTTCTTGGTAGAACTATTCAAAAAGGCCTGACTTATGTATTGGTATGACTTTTATTAGTGAAACCGATCTTAAGTAATCAACTAAGATGGTATGATCGGGTTTGTGATTTTATGTCTGACCAAATATGGGAAAGAGGAACCGATCATAGTAAGAGGTGCAGTACATCACAAATGGGAACCGATCCTTGTATGGGGTGCGACAAGGTTTATAACAGAAAAGGGAACCGATCCTATGAACATGTGCAACACATTTTTAGGCAAAGGGGAACCGATCCTATGGACATGTGCAACACATATAAGTTAGATACCATGTATATGTTGGGAACCGATCCTAGTACCTAGTCAACCGAATTTTGGAAAGCTAGTGTGACTATGTACAATACTCACATGGAAGGTAGAACCGAAACTTGTTTTGGTAGAACCGTTAAACCTATGATTGTGATTGAATGTTTGTTTTATCAATCACATAGTTTTTGAAAGTCAGATGAACCAATTCTAAACTTGTTTGGAAGTGTGGCAAATCGGTTTCAAGGTTTTAAGTGTGAAAGAGAACTTACAAAGTAAGGATATCGACATACTTTGAACACGTGTTGTGAATGTTTATTTCTTTAATTGTTCAAAGTTATTCCTTAATAGCTAAGGGAAGAGAAATCCCAGGATCGAAACATAAGTAAGTTAAGAATATTTTAATTAAGGTTATTAATTTCATTTTGTAGGGAAATATAGAATTAGTAATGTGCATTTACTAATTAGATTTTCCGAGAGATTTCGATCATTATTTTTTGGACAGAGCATTTCCAGGAATTATGGAAACCGATTTGTGCTTTAATGAATATCTTGAGAATATTTTCAGTTTTGGATATTCCTTGGTGTCCAAACTTCCTTGTCTATAAATACTTGAAGTTTGCCTTTCTATCAAACTAATCATTCGTAACAACAGACTTCCTCTTTTGTTGTTATTACTAGTGTAGCTTCCTATTCGGAGAGGAGAGTAACCTAATTAGGAGAAATCTCTAACGACCGCTCAGTTTAAAGTCTTCATTGGGATTGAGAAGCTCTAGCGTGTACCGTTGGTGCGAAACTAGATAATTGCGGTTTATCTTTTGTTTTTGATTGATTTGATTGACTAACGGTGGTTGAAATCTGATTTCACCTAGTTTGTTTATGCTTGAGAATCTTCTCTTCTGATATAAGATTCACTCAAACTAGTTCAGAGTTTCGATAGGGATCTTTAGACTGTTGTTAGTTCTAAAGACGATCTTGTGATAATCCATTGTTAACAGACTCCGTTCTGTGTGTGATTGATCACAAGAGATTCAAGTGATTGTGTGCAGGTTTTTATTGAAGATTTAAGACGATGTGAAGACAAAGAAGATATTGAAGAATTGACTTGGGTTTATAATCTTTGGTGTGCACAATACATGTTTCGGTAAAAGAGGATCAATTAATAATCAGTATCCTTGTGGTAGATTGGATTGATTAATTGAGTAGATCGGCATCAACACGATTCTTTGGATTAAGAGTGTTTTTGGCTTAATATTAAATGATTACTTCGTTAATTGAACATAAGATAGATCTAAGGACCTGACGAAGGAGTTTATGTTAAGATAAACGGAAGAGCCTTTGTCTGACTCATATCACTTGGTTGAAGAGAGTTGATACCAAACAGATTTGTTGTTCCTTTACTATTTGGAATACGAACCAAAGGAATTGCTCCAAGTACGTGACTTATTTATAAGTTGGAGGCGTGGGAATACAGACGGAACTAGGTGAACTATAGGTTTAGTTGCTTGGTCTCAACTATACGAAGTTAGGTGTAAGTTTGTGTAGCGGCTTAATCCCGAGAGTATTCAATTCTGGACAAGGTCCCGGGGTTTTTCTGCATTTGCGGTTTCCTCGTTAACAAAATCTTGATGTGTCATGTACTTTATATTTTCGCATTATAATTGTTTTATTATAATTAAATTAAATTACACAAACGTTAATTCCTATTTACTTGATAAGTGAATCCTATTGTGTTTGGTTAAGTCCGAACCTTTTTATCAAGTAACATACTTCGTTGTTGTATTTTCTCGATCTCGTATCCATAGACGATCACATGAAGTGTGAACCGATTAGTTGCATTGTCTTGAATCAGTCCATACACAATCACTTTCGGAGAAAAGACTTATAGGTAGGAAAAGTTTAAGCTTGAGGTATATTTGGGTACCCTCGCCTTTTCAGATACAAGTGTTAATAGGTTTTGTTTAGTACCACGGTAGGATAGTAGGTTTTGTTCCATACCTGGTATCCATATATCAGTCCAAATGTTGATAGACTTACCGTCTCCTACCTCTCAGCAACAGAATTTATGGATTAGATAAACTCCCTGCATAATGCATCCCCAGATCCACGAAGCATTGTAATATTTTTTGGCATGAAAATAGTAGAGTTTCTAAAATATTTGTTCTTAAGAACAGAGCCTAACAGAGTGTGCTGCTGGGTTGCTATTCTTCAAGCTAGTTTAGCAATCATTTCCTGATTCATTTTTTTTGCTTCCTTAAAACCTAGACCGCCTACTTCCACTGGTTCACACATAAAACCCCAACTGATGGGATAGTAACCCCTAGAGTTTTTTTTTGTTTTCCCCACCAAAAGTCCCTTTGGACTGCATCTATTTTGTCTGTGATTTTTGGAGGCAAAGAAAAACACCCCATTTGGTATATGGGCATGCTAGATAAAGAAGATTTTATAAGGACTTTTTTGCTTGAACAAATGTTGTGCCATTCCAACTTTGAGCTCTGTTTTCCATATTAGTGACAATCTTATCAAAAGTCTTTATTTTTAATCTATCAATAAATAAAGGAGCTCCTAAATATGAGTCGGTAATGCTGATTTTCTTAATTTTCATAAGTCTAATCATAATTCTTTGAAATTTAGAGTAAATTCTTTTGCTAAAGAAAATACCCGACTTAGAAAAGTTTATGAGCTGACCAGATGCATTACTAAACTGATTGATGATATTCAAAATATTTTTACAACTAACTAGACTCGCTTTAAAGAACAACAAACAATTATCTGCAAAAAGAAGATGTGAGATTGGTATACTATGCCTAGATATTTTTATACCTATTATATGTTTGGTATTTTCTTTTGTTGAAAGGAGCCTAGAGAAAACTGATAGACACATTTTTGTGTCTGATATAGTCTCAATTGTATATATTGTTAGTGCTCGATTTTGTATTTATTATGGGTTTTTATGTCTTTGCAGGTGCTTTTGGAGAAATAAGCTTTTGCGGAGAAATTGACTCGAAAAGTGGTCTTAGAAGAATACTACATGGACCCCGGAAGTATGTTGGATACGCTCCAAAAAAATTTGTATTGACATCCCAAAAGAATTGTTAAAGGGACCCCAGCAGTGGATAAGGGGTAACCAAATTACTAAGGGGAGACCACATTCTATTCGCACCCCTGGTCTGGATAAGGGGCACTCATCCCCTACCTTTTGAATTATGAATTATGGCGGGAAATAATTTTGCAGCGAAACAGATTTTAGGGTTCGATATTTGGGATGCTTTTGGAGAGATTCAATCGCCAAATTTGGCTGAGATGAACGTGATTAAGCTAAACAGGCTCGGTACATTGTTTTGGTTCAATTAATTTGGGCTGGGTAATCACGTTTAGGAAAACATGGAAGAAGAATATTTGAACGCTGCTGATATAATTTTGCACGAATTTTTCTCGGGTTTCTTCGTGGATTAGGATAGATATGGGCTTGCTATGATAAACCATGGATGGTAGGTGGTTTAGTTTCGAAGAAAAAAACACGAGTTCAAATATGGAGTGTTTGGCAGCTGGACTACGCGGAAAGGAACCATCAGAGGGAAGGAAAGTCCGTGTCTTTAGGAAAAAGAAAACGGAGTTATTCTCAGATTTATATCGGGGGATTGAGGACCTGGAGGTATATATAAGGTGTAGGGAAGTCACAAAAGAGGTAATCGAGTAGTCAGGAGTTTTGGGGTGAAGGCAGAGGAGAAGGAACGAAGATTCAGAGCTGCAGGAATTGTTGTTGATGCTGCTGCTGCATCTATCAAGAACACGAAGAACATTGGACCAACACAAACGGTCGCATATTCTTCTACACTATAAACTTTCCGTTCTTTTACAGTCTTACAAATTGTAACAATGACTTCTGTAACGACCATTAAGTATTGCAGATTCTCTGTATTATTATTCCTCTTCAATAAAAACACCTTTTGAGACATGATTTATTATTTTAAGCGTGTTTTAGATATGAGGAGCTAAACCCCAACACTGGGACAACGGAGGAAGCTGTAATTCATCCATGTGGTAATTTAGTTAATTCTTTATTTACTTTTTGCACCGATTTTAATTGAATTAAGATTTCTATTAATTACCCGTGACTTTGTTTGATGGAGCATGCTTAGTCCTAGTGATTCTTGATGCGCCATGCTTATGATCTACAAGTAATATTTAATGTAATCTATTTTGGCAAAGAATACAGTTCATATTTGTTTTGTTTTGAGCTATAATCGCCTAGGATTAATTTCTGAACCACTTGAATATGAAAAACAGTGAAATCCTGAGTCCCAGTAATCTCTCGATATTTGTGACAACCCTGTGAATATATTTTATTTATTTTATTTTTAAGTCTTAAATCGAGTCTCCACAAGTCCGAGTTGAACGAACTTTATTTACCACTATCACAATCATATCAAAAACATCCATACATATTAGAAAGAGGTAAGGAGATAGTGGATGTCCTTGCCTAACCCTCTTATAGGGGTGAAAAAATCGTCTGGTGTGCCATTTAGAAGCACATCAATTGATGCCGTAGACACACATTGATGGATTAAACCACACCACTCCTTACTGAAACCAAAAGCAGATAGTGTTTGAAGTAAAAAGTTCCAATTAACCCTGTCAAAGGCCTTGCACATGTATATCTTAATGCCTAGACCTCCATGTTTCGTTTTCATTTTCTATATTGAGTGAACCACTTCATGGGCACCACAATGTTATCAACAATTTTCCTAGAAGACAAGAAAGCCGAATGGAAAGAGGAAATCATTTTATCTAATATGGAGTGTTTGGAAGCTGGACTACGCGGAAAGGAACCAATAGAGGGAAGGAAAGTCCGTGTCTTTAGGAAAAAGAAAACGAAGTTATTCTCAGATTTATATCGGGAGATTGAGGGCCTGGAGGTTTATATAAGGTGTAGGGAAGTCACAAAAGAGGTAATCGAGTAGTCGGGAGTTTTTGGGTGAAGGCAGAGGAGAAGGAACGAAGATTCAGAGCTGCAAAAATTGTTGTTGTTCTTCTTTGCTATCAAGAACACGAAGAACATTGGACCAACACAAACAGTTGCATATTCTTCTACACTATAAACTCCGCCGTTCTTTTTTACGAGTCTTATAAATTGTAACAACACCCCTTAACGACCATTAAGTGTTGCAGATTCTCTGTATTATTATTCCTCTTCAATAAAAACACCTTTTGAGACATAATTTATTATTTTAAGCGTGTTTTTGATATGAGGAGCTAAACCCCAACACTGGGACAATGGAGGAAGATGTAATTCATCCATGTGGTAATTTGGTTAATTCTTTATTTACTTTTTGCACCGATTTTAATTGAATTAAGGTTTCTATTAATTACCTGTGACTTTGTTTGATGGAGCATGCTTAGTCCTAGGGATTCTTGATGCGCCATGCGTATGATCTACAAGTAATATTTTATGGAATCTACTTTGGCAAAGAATAGAGTTAATATTTGTTTTGTTTTGAGCTATAATCGCCTAGGATTAATTTCTGAACCACTTGAATATGAAAAACAGTGAAATCCTGAGTCACAGTAATCTCTCGATATTTGTGACGACCCTGTGAATATATTTTATTTATTTTATTTTTAAGTCTTAAATCGAGTCTCCACAAGTCCGAGTTGAACGAACTTTATTTACCACTATCACAATCATATCAAAAACATCCATACATATTAGAAAGAGGTAAGGAGATAGTGGATGTCCTTGCCTAACCCTCTTATAGGGGTGAAAAAATCGTCTGGTGTGCCATTTAGAAGCACATCAATTGATGCCGTAGACACACATTGATGGATTAAACCACACCACTCCTTACTGAAACCAAAAGCAGATAGTGTTTGAAGTAAAAAGTTCCAATTAACCACCATCAAAGGCCTTGCACATGTCTATCTTAATGCCTAGACCTTCATGTTTTGTTTTCATTTTCTTTATTGAGTTAACCACTTCATGGGCACCACAATGTTATCAACAATTTGCCTAGAAGACAAGAAAGCCGATTTGGAAAGAGAAAATCATTTTTCTAAGTGAACTTTCAACCTATTAGCTATTAATTTAGAAAGTTTTATAAGGGGTATTACTCAGTCATATTGGTCTGAAATCACTAGGGGGTTTAGGTTGTTTGATTTTAGGAATTAAAAAGAGAAAAGTCTCATTTAACTTTGGGTCAATAATTTTTGAAACAAAAACAGTTTGGATTAATGCGACAATTTGGTTCCCAACCAGAGACCAGTTACGTTTGAAAAAACTCACCGGGAAACCATCCGGTCCTGGTGATTTGTTAGATTTCATGGACTTGACTACCCTCCAAACTTCATCTGAAGTTGGGATCTTTAATAAATCCTCATCATCCTGGTCAGAAATGATTTTCGGAATGAGATTCATTAATTCAAGTTCAGCATCTGTGGGGGAGATGGTAAACAGGGTTTCAAAAAGCATTTTTAATTCCTCAGCAATTTGAGGTTTTTGTTTTAGAATTTCTCCGTTTTGATTGAAAAGACAATCTATCTGATTACGCTTTCTTCTTTTTAAAGTTTTTCAAATGAAAATGCTTTGTATATCTTTCTCCGAGTTTAACAAAGTTATGTCTTGACAATTGTTTGGCGATTTCCTCCTAAGTGTCATATAGGTTTTCTAACTTTAGGAGCTTCTGGTTCAGATGTGTCTCATTTGTTGTGCACTCCACTAGAGGACTGAATTGAATCAATACTTTGTAGAAGTTTTTTAATCTTCTTTTCAGGGACTCCGAAAATATTTTTACGCCAAGATGTAAGGTTTTCACCTAATATTTTTAGGTTATTAAGAACTACGTCAGTCACATTTAGTAAGGAAGAATCCCAAGTTTGTGATATTAACTGCATACAAGAACTTTCTTTAAGCCAAGTGTCAAAAAATTTAAAAGTGTAATTATGGCTGAGAGCCGAGAAAGGAAAAAGGTCTAGCCTAATTTGACTATGATCAGAACCGAAAGACGGGAGATGAGTTAGAAAAGAGTCAGGGAAGTGAGAAATCCATTCATCATTTATATAGGCTTTGTCGAGCCTTTCCTTAATGTTTTTATTGGCCTCTCTATGATTATTCCAGGTGAAAAGATTCCCTTGAAATCCTAGGTCTGAAAGTCCCGCCATTTGAAGAATCTTTTTGAAAGGCTCAGCTTCCATGTTATTGAAGGGTAAACTTACCTTTTGAATAAGGGGCACTCATCCCCTACGTTTTGAATTATGAATTATGGCGGGAAATAATTTTGCAGCGAAACAGATTTTAGGGTTCGATATTTGGGATGCTTTTGGAGAGATTCAATCGCCAAATTTGGCTGAGATGAACGTGATTAAGCTAAACAGGCTCGATACATTTTTTTGGTTCGACTAATTTAGGCTAGGTAATCACGTTGAGGAAAACAGGAAAGAAGAATATTTGAACGTTGCTGATATAATTTTGCACGAATTTTTCTCGGGTTTCTTCGTGGATTAGGATAGATATGGGCTTGCCATGATAAACCATGGATGGTAGGTGGTTTAGTTTCGAAGAAAAAAACACGAGTTCAATGATTCCTCGACAAAACAATGTAGTGAGAGAGACTCGGGTTTTGTTTAGGTTGTTTATGGGAATAACGTGCGGCGGGGGTGAAGAGATAATCTGGGGATTCAATTCTATCTAATATGGAGTGTTTGGCAATGGACTACGCGGAAAGGAACCAACGAGAGGAAGGAAAGTCCGTGTCTTTAGGAAAAAGAAAACGAAGTTATTCTCGGTTTATATCGGAAGATTGAGGGCCTGGAGGTATATATAAGGTGTAGGGAAGTCACAAAAGAGGTAATCGAGTAGTCGGGAGTTTTTTGGGTGAAGGCAGAGGAGAAGGAACGAAGATTCAGAGCTGCAAAAATTGTTGTTATTGCTGCTGCAGCTATCAAGAACACGAAGAACATTGGACCAACACAAACGGTTGCATATTCTTCTACACTATAAACCTGCTGTTCTTTTACAGTCTTATAAATTGTAACAGTGACTTCTGTAACGACCATTAAGCGTTGCAGATTCTCTGTATTATTATTCCTCTTCAATAAAAACACCTTTTGAGACATAATTTATTATTTTAAGCGTGTTTTCGATATGAGGAGCTAAACCCCAACACTGGGACAACGGAGGAAGATGTAATTCATCCATGTGGTAATTTGGTTAATTCTTTATTTACTTTTTGCACCGATTTTAATTGAATTAAGGTTTCTATTAATTATATGTGACTTTGTTTGATGGAGCATGCTTAGTCCTAGGGATTCTTGATGCGCCATGCTTATAATCTACAAGTAATATTTTATGGAATCTACTTTGGCAAAGAATAGAGTTAATATTTGTTTTTTTTGAGCTATAATCGCCTAGGATTAATTTCTGAACCACTTGAATATGAAAAACAGTGAAATCCTGAGTCCCAGTAATCTCTCGATATTTGTGACAACCCTATGAATATATTTTATTTATTTTATTTTTAAGTCTTAAATCGAGTCTCCACAAGTCCGAGTTGAACGAACTTTATTTACCACTATCACAATCATATCAAAAACATCCATCCATATTAGAAAGAGGTAAGGAGATAGTGGATGTCCTTGCCTAACCCTCTTATAGGGGTGAAAAAATCGCCTAGTATGCCATTTAGAAGCACATCAATTGATGTCGTAGACACACATTGATGGATTAAACCACACCACTCCTTACTAAAACCAAAAGCAGATAGTGTTTGAAGTAAAAAGTTCCAATTAACCATGTCAAAGGCCTTGCACATGTCTATCTTAATGCCTAGACCTTCATGTTTCGTTTTCATTTTCTTTATTGAGTGAACCACTTCATGGGCCACCACAATGTTATCAACAATTTGCCTAGAAGACAAGAAAGCCGACTGGAAAGAGGAAATCATTTTTTCTAAGTGAACTTTCAACCTATTAGCTATTAATTAAGATAGTTTTATAAGGGGTATTACTCAGTCCTATTGGTCTGAACTCACTAGGGGATTTAGGTTGTTTGATTTTAGGAATTAAAAAGAGAAAAGTCTCATTTAACTTTGGGTCAATAATTTTTGAAACAAAAAGCAGTTTGGATTAATGCGACAATTTGGTTCCCAATCGGAGACCGATTCGTTTGAAAAAAACTCACCGGAAACCGTCAGTCACAGTGATTTGTTAGATTTCATGGACTTGACTACCCTCAAAACTTCATTAATAAATCCGCATCATCCTGGTCAGAAATGATTTTCGGAATGAGATTCATTAATTCAAGGTCGATGTCATGGGGAGACAGTAAAATGAGGTTTCAAAATGCATTTTTAATTCCTCAGCAGTTTGAGGTTTTTGTTTTAGAATTTCTCCGTTTTGATTGAAAAGTCAATCTATCTGATTACGCTTTCTTCTTTTTAAAGTTTTCAAATGAAAATGCTTTGTATATCTTTCTCCGAGTTTAACAAAGTTATGTCTTGTTAATTGTTTGGCGATTTCCTCCTAAGTGTCATATAGGTTTTCTAACTTTAGGAGCTTCTGGTTCAGATGTGTCTGTTTATTGTGCACTCCACTAGAGGACTGAATTGAATCAATACTTTGTAGAAGTTTTTTAATCTTCTTTTCAGGGACTCCGAAAATATTTTTACGCCAAGATGTAAGGTTTTCACCTAATGTTTTTAGGTTATTAAGAACTACGTCAGTCACATTTAGTAAACAAGAATCCCAAGTTTGTGATATTAACTGCATACAAGAACTTTCTTTAAGCCAAGTGTCAAAAAATTTAAAAGTGTAATTATGGCTGAGAGCCGAGAAAGGAAAAAGGTCTAGCCTAATTTGACTATGATCAGAACCGAAAGACGGGAGATGAGTTAGAAAAGAGTCAGGGAAGTGAGAAATCCATTCATCATTTATATAGGCTTTGTCGAGCCTTTCCTTAATGTTTTTATTGGCCTCTCTATGATTATTCCAGATGAAAAGATTCCCTTGAAATCCTAGGTCTGAAAGTCCCGCCCTTTGAAGAATCTTTTTGAAAGGCTCAGCTTCCATGTTATTGAAGGGTAAACTTACCTATTGAATAAGGGGCACTCATCCCCTACGTTTTGAATTATGAATTATGGCGGGAAATAATTTTGCAGCGAAACAGATTTTAGGGTTCGATATTTGGGATGCTTTTGGAGAGATTCAATCGCCAAATTTGGCTGAGATGAACGTGATTAAGCTAAACAGGCTCGATACATTTTTTTGGTTCGACTAATTTGGGATGGGTAATCACGTTGAGGAAAACAGGAAAGAAGAATATTTGAACGCTGCTGATATAATTTTACACGAATTTTTCTCGGGTTTCTTCGTGGATTAGGATAGATATGGGCTTGCCATGATAAACCATGGATGGTAGGTGGTTTAGTTTCGAAGAAAAAAACACGAGTTCAATGATTCCTCGACAAAACAATGTAGTAAGAGAGACTCGGGTTTTGTTTAGGTTGTTTATGGGAATAACGTGCAGCAGGGTGAAGAGATAATCTACCGGGATTCAATTCTATATAATATGGAGTGTTTGGCAGCTGGACTACGCGGAAAGGAACCAACAGAGGGAAGGAAAGTCCGTGTCTTTAGGAAAAAGAAAACAAAGTTATTCTCAGATTTATATCGGGAGATTGAGGGCCACGGAGGTATATATAAGGTGTAGGGAAGTCACAAAAGAGGTAATCGAGTAGTCGGGAGTTTTTGGGTGAAGGCAAAGGAGAAGGAACGAAGATTGAGCTGCAAAAATTGTTGTTATTCTTCTTCTGACTATCAAGAACACGAAGAACATTGGACCAACACAAACGGTTGCATATTCTTCTACACTATAAACTGCCGTTCTTTTACAGTCTTATAAATTGTAACAGATGACTTACGAACGACCATTAAGTGTTGCGATTCTCTCGTATTATTATTCCTCTTCAATAAAAACACCTTTTGAGACATAATTTATCATTTTAAGCATGTTTTCGATATGAGGAGCTAAACCCCAACACTGGGACAACGGAGGAAGATGTAATTCATCCATGTGGTAATTTGGTTAATTCTTTATTTACTTTTTGCACCGATTTTAATTGAATTAAGGTTTCTATTAATTACCTGTGACTTTGTTTGATGGAGCATGCTTAGTCCTAGGGATTCTTGATGTGCCATGCTTATGATCTACAAGTAATATTTTATGGAATCTACTTTGGCAAAGAATAGAGTTAATATTTGTTTTGTTTTGAGCTATAATCGCCTAGGATTAATTTCTGAACCACTTGAATATGAAAAACAGTGAAATCCTGAGTCCCAGTAATCTCTCGATATTTGTGACAACCCTATGAATATATTTTATTTATTTTATTTTTAAGTCTTAAATCGAGTCTCCACAAGTCCGAGTTGAACGAACTTTATTTACCACTATCACAATCATATCAAAAACATCCATACATATTAGAAAGAGGTAAGGAGATAGTGGATGTCCTTGCCTAACCCTCTTATAGGGGTGAAAAAATCGTCTGGTGTGCCATTTAGAAGCACATCAATTGATGCCGTAGACACACATTGATGGATTAAACCACACCACTCCTTACTAAAACCAAAAGCAGATAGTGTTTGAAGTAAAAAGTTCCAATTAACCCTGTCAAAGGCCTTGCACATGTCTATCTTAATGCCTAGACCTCCATGTTTTGTTTTCATTTTCTTTATTGAGTTAACCACTTCATGGGCACCACAATGTTATCAACAATTTGCCTAGAAGACAAGAAAGCCGACTGGAAAGAGAAAATCATTTTTTCTAAGTGAACTTTCAACCTATTAGCTATTAATTTAGAAAGTTTTATAAGGGGTATTACTCAGTCATATTGGACTGAAATCACTAGGGGATTTAGGTTGTTTGATTTTAGGAATTAAAAAGAGAAAAGTCTCATTTAACTTTGGGTCAATAAATTTTGAAACAAAAACAGTTTGGATTAATGCGACAATTTGGTTCCCAACCGGAGACCAGTTACGTTTGAAAAAACTCACCGGGAAACCGTCTGGTCCTGGTGATTTGTTAGATTTCATGGACTTGACTACCCTCCAAACTTCATCTGAAGTTGGGATCTTTAATAAATCCTCATCATCCTGGTCAGAAATGATTTTCGGAATGAGATTCATTAATTCAAGGTCAGCATCTGTGGGGGAGACGGTAAACAGGGTTTCAAAAAGCATTTTTAATTCCTCAACAATTTGAGGTTTTTGTTTTAGAATTTCTCCGTTTTGATTGAAAAGACAATCTATCTGATTACGCTTTCTTCTTTTTAAAGTTTTCAAATGAAAATGCTTTGTATATCTTTCTCCGAGTTTAACAAAGTTATGTCTTGACAATTGTTTGGCGATTTCCTCATAATTGTCATATAGGTTTTCTAACTTTAGGAGTTTCTGGTTCAGATGTGTCTGTTTATTGTGCACTCCACTAGAGGACTGAATTGAATCAATACTTTGTAGAAGTTTTTTAATCTTCTTTTCAGGGACTTCGAAAATATTTTTACGCCAAGATGTGAGGTTTTCACCTAATGTTTTTAGGTTATTAAGAACTACGTCAGTCACATTTAGTAAGGAAGAATCCCAAGTTTGTGATATTAACTGCATACAAGAACTTTCTTTAAGCCAAGTGTCAAAAAATTTAAAAGTGTAATTATGGCTGAGAGCCAAGAAAGGAAAAAGGTCTAGCCTAATTTGACTATGATCAGAACCGAAAGACGGGAGATGAGTTAGAAAAGAGTCAGGGAAGTGAGAAATACATTCATCATTTATATAGGCTTTGTCGAGCCTTTCCTTAATGTTTTTATTGGCCTCTCTATGATTATTCCAGGAAAAAAGATTCCCTTGAAATCCTAGGTCTGAAAGTCCCTCCCTTTGAAGAATCTTTTTGAAAGGCTCAGCTTCCATGTTATTGAAGGGTAAACTTACCTTTTGAATAAGGGGCACTCATCCCCAACGTTTTGAATTATGAATTATGGCGGGAAATAATTTTGCAGCGAAACAGATTTTAGGGTTCGATATTTGGGATGCTTTTGGAGAGATTCAATCGCCAAATATGGCTGAGATGAACGTGATTAAGCTAAACAGGCTCGATAAATTTTTTTTTGTTCGACTAATTTGGGCTGGGTAATCACGTTGAGGAAAACAGGAAAGAAGAATATTTGAACGCTGCTGATATAATTTTGCACGAATTTTTCTCGGGTTTCTTCGTGGATTAGGATAGATATGGGCTTGCCATGATAAACCATGGATGGTAGGTGGTTTAGTTTCGAAGGAAAAAACACGAGTTCAATGATTCCTCGACAAAACAATGTAGTGAGAGAGACTCGGGTTTTGTTTAGGTTGTTTATGGGAATAACGTGCAGCAGGGTGAAGAGATAATCTGCCGGGATTCAATTCTATCTAATATGGAGTGTTTGGCAGCTGGACTACGCGGAAAGGAACCAACAGAGGGAAGGAAAGTCCGTGTCTTTAGGAAAAGAAAACGAAGTTATTCTCAGATTTATATCGGGAGATTGAGGGCCTGGAGGTATATCTAAGGTGTAGGGAAGTCACAAAAGAGGTAATCGAGTAGTCGGGAGTTTTTGGGTGAAGGCAAAGGAGAAGGAACGAAGATTCAGAGCTGCAAAAATTGTTGTTGTTGCTGCTGCAACTATCAAGAACACGAAGAACATTGGACCAACACAAACGGTTGCATATTCTTCTACACTATAAACCTGCCGTTCTTTTACAGTCTTATAAATTGTAACAGTGACTTCTGTAACGACCTTTAAGTGTTGCAGATTCTCTGTATTATTATTCCTCTTCAATAAAAACACCTTTTGAGACATAATTTATCATTTTAAGCGTGTTTTCGATATGAGGAGCTAAACCCCAACACTGGGACAACGGAGGAAGATGTAATTCATCCATGTGGTAATTTGGTTAATTCTTTATTTACTTTTTGCACCGATTTTAATTGAATTAAGGTTTCTATTAATTACATGTGACTTTGTTTGATGGAGCATGCTTAGTCCTAGGGATTCTTGATGCGCCATGCTTATGATCTACAAGTAATATTTTATGGAATCTACTTTGGCAAAGAATAGAGTTAATATTTGTTTTGTTTTGAGCTATAATCGCCTAGGATTAATTTCTGAACCACTTGAATATGAAAAACAAATGAAATCCCGAGTCCCAGTAATCTCTCGATATTTGTGACAACCCTGTGAATATATTTTATTTATTTTATTTTTAAGTCTTAAATCGAGTCTCCACAAGTCCGAGTTGAACGAACTTTATTTACCACTATCACAATCATATCAAAAACATCCATACATATTAGAAAGAGGTAAGGAGATAGTGGATGTCCTTGCCTAACCCTCTTATAGGGGTGAAAAAAATAACCTGGTATGCCATTTAGAAGCACATCAATTGATGTCGTAGACACACATTGATGGATTAAACCACACCACTCCTTACTAAAACCAAAAGCAGATAGTGTTTGAAGTAAAAAGTTCCAATTAACCATGTCAAAGGCCTTGCACATGTCTATCTTAATGCCTAGACCTTCATGTTTCGTTTTCATTTTCTTTATTGAGTGAACCACTTCATGGGCCACCACAATGTTATCAACAATTTGCCTAGAAGACAAGAAAGCCGACTGGAAAGAGGAAATCATTTTTTCTAAGTGAACTTTCAACCTATTAGCTATTAATTAAGAAAGTTTTATAAGGGGTATTACTCAGTCCTATTGGTCTGAAATCACTAGGGGATTTAGGTTGTTTGATTTTAGGAATTAAAAAGAGAAAAGTCTCATTTAACTTTGGGTCAATAATTTTTGAAACAAAAACAGTTTGGATTAATGCGACAATTTGGTTCCCAACCAGAGACCAGTTACGTTTGAAAAAACTCACCGGGAAACCGTCTGGTCCTGGTGATTTGTTAGATTTCATGGACTTGACTACCCTCCAAACTTCATCTGAAGTTGGGATCTTTAATAAATCCTCATCATCCTGGTCAGAAATGATTTTCGGAATGAGATTCATTAATTCAAGGTCAGCATCTGTGGGGGAGACGGTAAACAGGGTTTCAAAAAGCATTTTTAATTCCTCAGCAATTTGAGGTTTTTGTTTTAGAATTTCTCCGTTTTGATTGAAAAGACAATCTATCTGATTACGCTTTATTCTTTTTAAAGTTTTTCAAATGAAAATGCTTTGTATATCTTTCTCCGAGTTTAACAAAGTTATGTCTTGACAATTGTTTGGCGATTTCCTCCTAAGTGTCATATAGGTTTTCTAACTTTAGGAGCTTCTGGTTCAGATGTGTCTTTTTATTGTGCACTCCACTAGAGGACTGAATTGAATCAATACTTTGTAGAAGTTTTTTAATCTTCTTTTCAGGGACTCCGAAAATATTTTTACGCCAAGATGTAAGGTTTTCACCTAATGTTTTTAGGTTATTAAGAACTACGTCAGTCACATTTAGTAAGGAAGAATCCCAAGTTTGTGATATTAACTGCATACAAGAACTTTCTTTAAGCCAAGTGTCAAAAAATTTAAAAGTGTAATTATGGCTGAGAGCCGAGAAAGGAAAAAGGTCTAGCCTAATTTGACTATGATCAGAACCGAAAGACGGGAGATGAGTTAGAAAAGAGTCAGGGAAGTGAGAAATCCATTCATCATTTATATAGGCTTTGTCGAGCCTTTCCTTAATGTTTTTATTGGCCTCTCTATGATTATTCCAGGTGAAAAGATTCCCTTGAAATCCTAGGTCTGAAAGTCCCGCCCTTTGAAGAATCTTTTTGAAAGGCTCAGCTTCCATGTTATTGAAGGGTAAACTTACCTTTTGAATAAGGGGCACTCATCCCCTACGTTTTGAATTATGAATTATGGCGGGAAATAATTTTGCAGCGAAACAGATTTTAGGGTTCGATATTTGGGATGCTTTTGGAGAGATTCAATCGCCAAATTTGGCTGAGATGAACGTGATTAAGCTAAACAGGCTCGATACATTTTTTTGGTTCGACTAATTTGGGTTGGGTAATCACGTTGAGGAAAACAGGAAAGAAGAATATTTGAACGCTGCTGATATAATTTTGCACGAATTTTTCTCGGGTTTCTTAGTGGATTAGGATAGATATGGGCTTGCCATGATAAACCATGGATGGTAGGTGGTTTAGTTTCGAAGAAAAAAACACGAGTTCAATGATTCCTCGACAAAACAATGTAGTGAGAGAGACTCGGGTTTTGTTTAGGTTGTTTATGGGAATAACGTGCAGCAGGGTGAAGAGATAATCTGCCGGGATTCAATTCTATCTAATATGGAGTGTTTGGCAGCTGGACTACGCGGAAAGGAACCAACAGAGGGAAGGAAAGTCCGTGTCTTTAGGAAAAAGAAAACGAAGTTATTCTCAGATTTATATCGGGAGATTGAGGGCCTGGAGGTATATATAAGGTGTAGGGAAGTCACAAAAGAGGTAATCGAGTAGTCGGGAGTTTTTGGGTGAAGGCAGAGGAGAAGGAACGAAGATTCAGAGCTGCAAAAATTGTTGTTGTTGCTGCTGCAGCTATCAAGAACACGAAGAACATTGGACCAACACAAACGGTTGCATATTCTTCTACACTATAAACCTGCCGTTCTTTTACAGTCTTATAAATTGTAACAGTGACTTCTGTAACGACCTTTAAGTGTTGCAGATTCTCTGTATTATTATTCCTCTTCAATAAAAACACCTTTTGAGACATAATTTATCATTTTAAGCGTGTTTTCGATATGAGGAGCTAAACCCCAACACTGGGACAACGGAGGAAGATGTAATTCATCCATGTGGTAATTTGGTTAATTCTTTATTTACTTTTTGCACCGATTTTAATTGAATTAAGGTTTCTATTAATTACCTGTGACTTTGTTTGATGGAGCATGCTTAGTCCTAGGGATTCTTGATGCGCCATGCTTATGATCTACAAGTAATATTTTATGGAATCTACTTTGGCAAAGAATAGAGTTAATATTTGTTTTGTTTTGAGGTATAATCGCCTAGGATTAATTTCTGAACCACTTGAATATGAAAAACAGTGAAATCCTGAGTCCCAGTAATCTCTCGATATTTGTGACAACCCTGTTAATATATTTTATTTTTAAGTCTTAAATCGAGTCTCCACAAGTCCGAGTTGAACGAACTTTATTTACCACTATCACAATCATATCAAAAACATCCATACATATTAGAAAGAGGTAAGGAGATAGTGGATGTCCTTTCCTAACCCTCTTATAGGGGTGAAAAAATCGCCTGGTATGCCATTTAGAAGCACATCAATTGATGTCGTAGATACATATTGATGGATTAAACCACACCACTCCTTACTAAAACCAAAAGCAGATAGTATTTGAAGTAAAAAGTTCCAATTAACCATGTCAAAGGCCTTGCACATGTCTATCTTAATGCCTAGACCTTCATGTTTCGTTTTCATTTTCTTTATTGAGTGAACCACTTCATGGGCCACCACAATGTTATCAACAATTTGCCTAGAAGACAAGAAAGCCGACTGGAAAGAGGAAATCATTTTTTCTAAGTGAACTTTCAACCTATTAGCTATTAATTAAGAAAGTTTTATAAGGGGTATTACTCAGTCCTATTGGTCTAAAGTCACTAGGGGATTTAGGTTGTTTGATTTTAGGAATTAAAAAGAGAAAAGTCTCATTTAACTTTGGGTCAATAATTTTTGAAACAAAAACAGTTTGGATTAATGCGACAATTTGGTTCCCAATCAGAGACCAGTTACGTTTGAAAAAACTCACCGGGAAACCGTCTGGTCCTGGTGATTTGTTAGATTTCATGGACTTGACTACCCTCAAAACTTCATCTGAAGTTGGGATCTTTAATAAATCCTCAGCATCCTGGTCAGAAATGATTTTCGGAATGAGATTCATTAATTCATGGTCAGCATCTGTGGGGGAGACGGTAAACAGGGTTTCAAAATGCATTTTTAATTCCTCAGAAATTTGAGGTTTTTGTATTAGAATTTCTCCGTTTTGATTGAAATGACAATCTATCTGATTACGCTTTCTTCTTTTTAAAGTTTTCAAATGAAAATGCTTTGTATATCTTTCTCCGAGTTTAACAAAGTTATGTCTTGATAATTGTTTGGCGATTTCCTCCTAAGTGTCATATAGGTTTTCTAACTTTAGGAGCTTCTGGTTCAGATGTGTCTGTTTATTGTGCACTCCACTAGAGGACTGAATTGAATCAATACTTTGTAGAAGTTTTTTAATCTTCTTTTCAGGGACTCCGAAAATATTTTTACACCAAGATGTAAGGTTTTCACCTAATGTTTTTAGGTTATTAAGAACTACGTCAGTCACATTTAGTAAAGAAGAATCCCAAGTTTGTGATATTAACTGCATACAAGAACTTTCTTTAAGCCAAGTGTCAAAAAATTTAAAAGTGTAATGATGGCTGAGAGCTGAGAAAGGAAAAAGGTCTAGCCTAATTTGACTATGATCAGAACCGAAAGACGGGAGATGAGTTAGAAAAGAGTCAGGGAAGTGAGAAATCCATTCATCATTTATATAGGCTTTGTCGAGCCTTTCCTTAATGTTTTTATTGGCCTCTCTATGATTATTCCAGGTGAAAAGATTCCTTTGAAATCCTAGGTCTGAAAGTCCCGCCCTTTGAAGAATCTTTTGAAAGGCTCACTTCCATGTTATTGAAGGGTAAACTTACCTTTTGAATAAGGGGCACTCATCCCCTACGTTTTGAATTATGAATTATGGCGGACATAATTTTGCAATAAATACAGATTTTAGGGTTCGATATTTGGGATGCTTTTGGAGAGATTCAATCGCCAAATTTGGCTGAGATGAACGTGATTAAGCTAAACAGGCTCGATACATTTTTTTGGTTCGACTAATTTGGGCTGGGTAATCACGTTGAGGAAAACAGGAAAGAAGAATATTTGAACGCTGCTGATATAATTTTGCACGAATTTTTCTCGGGTTTCTTCGTGGATTAGGATAGATATGGGCTTGCTATGATAAACCATGGATGGTAGGTGGTTTAGTTTCGAAGAAAAAAACACAAGTTCAATGATTCCTCGACAAAACAATGTAGTGAGAGAGACTCGGGTTTTGTTTAGGTTGTTTATGGGAATAACGAGCAGCAGGGTGAAGAGATAATCTGCCGGGATTTAATTCTATCTAATATGGAGTGTTTGGCAGCTGGACTACGCGGAAAGGAACCAACAGAGGGAAGGAAAGTCCGTTTCTTTAGGAAAAAGAAAACGAAGTTATTCTCAGATTTATATCGGGAGATTGAGGGCCTTGAGGTATATATAAGGTGTAGGGAAGTCACAAAAGAGGTAATCGAGTAGTCGGGAGTTTTTGGGTGAAGGCAAAGGAGAAGGAACGAAGATTCAGAGCTGCAAAAATTGTTGTTGTTGCTGCTGCAGCTATCAAGAACACGAAGAACATTGGACCAACACAAACGGTTGCATATTCTTCTACACTATAAACCTGCCGTTCTTTTACAGTCTTATAAATTGTAACAGTGACTTCTGTAACGACCATTAAGTGTTGCAGATTCTCTGTATTATTATTCCTCTTCAATAAAAACACCTTTTGAGACAAAATTTATTATTTTAAGCGTGTTTTCGATATGAGGAGCTAAACCCCAACACTGGGACAACGGAGGAAGATGTAATTCATCCATTTGGTAATTTGGTTAATTCTTTATTTACTTTTTGCACCGATTTTAATTGAATTAAGGTTTCTATTAATTACCTGTGACTTTGTTTGATGGAGCATGCTTAGTCCTAGGGATTCTTGATGCGCCATGCTTATGATCTACAAGTAATATTTTATGGAATCTACTTTGGCAAAGAATAGAGTTAATATTTGTTTTGTTTTGAGCTATAATCGCCTAGGATTAATTTCTGAACCACTTGAATATGAAAAACAGGGAAATCCTGAGTCCCAGTAATCTCTCGATATTTGTGACAACCCTGTGAATATATTTTATTTATTTTATTTTTAAGTCTTAAATCGAGTCTCCACAAGTCCGAGTTGAACGAACTTTATTTACCACTATCACAATCATATCAAAAACATCCATACATATTAGAAAGAGGTAAGGAGATAGTGGATGTCCTTGCCTAACCCTCTTATAGGGGTGAAAAAATCACCTGGTATGCCATTTAGAAGCACATCAATTGATGTCGTAGACACACATTGATGGATTAAACCACACCACTCCTTACTAAAACCAAAAGCAGATAGTGTTTGAAGTAAAAAGTTCCAATTAACCATGTCAAAGGCCTTGCACATGTCTATCTTAATGCCTAGACCTTCATGTTTCGTTTTCATTTTCTTTATTGAGTGAACCACTTCATGGGCCACCACAATGTTATCAACAATTTTCCTAGAAGACAAGAAAGCCGATTTGGAAAGAGGAAATTATTTTTTCTAAGTGAACTTTCAACCTATTAGCTATTAATTAAGAAAGTTTTATAAGGGGTATTACTCAGTCCTATTGGTCTGAAATCACTAGGGGATTTAGGTTGTTTGATTTTAGGAATTAAAAAGAGAAAAGTCTCATTTAACTTTGGGTCAATAATTTTTGAAACAAAAACAGTTTGGATTAATGCGACAATTTGGTTCCCAATCAGAGACCGGTTACGTTTGAAAAAACTCACCGGGAAAGTTACTTTGAAAAAACTCACCGGGAAACCGTCTGGTCCTGGTGATTTGTTAGATTTCATGGACTTGACTACCCTCCAAACTTCATCTGAAGTTGGGATCTTTAATAAATCCTTATCATCCTGGTCAGAAATGATTTTCGGAATGAGATTCATTAATTCAAGGTCAGCATCTGTGGGGGAGACGGTAAACACGGTTTCAAAATGCATTTTTAATTCCTCAGAAATTTGAGGTTTTTGTTTTAGAAGTTCTCCGTTTTGATTGAAAAGACAATCTATCTGATTACGCTTTCTTCTTTTTAAAGTTTTCAAATGAAAATACTTTGTATATCTTTCTCCGAGTTTAACAAAGTTATGTCTTGACAATTGTTTGGCGATTTCCTCCTAGTGTCATATAGGTTTTCTAACTTTAGGAGTTTCTGGTTCAGATGTGTCTGTTTATTGTGCACTCCACTAGAGGACTGAATTGAATCAATACTTTGTAGAAGTTTTTTAATCTTCTTTTCAGGGACTCCGAAAATATTTTTACGCCAAGATGTAAGGTTTTCACCTAATGTTTTTAGGTTATTAAGAACTACGTCAGTCACATTTAGTAAAGAAGAATCCCAAGTTTGTGATATTAACTGTATACAAGAACTTTCTTTAAGCCAAGTGTCAAAAAATTTAAAAGTGTAATTATGGCTGAGAGCCGAGAAAGGAAAAAGGTCTAGCCTAATTGGACTATGATCAGAACCGAAAGACGGGAGATGAGTTAGAAAAGAGTTAGGGAAGTGAGAAATCCATTCATCATTTAGAAAGGCTTTGTCAAGCCTTTCCTTAATGTTTTTATTGGCCTCTCTATGATTATTCCAGGTGAAAAGATTCCCTTGAAATCCAAGGTCTGAAAGTCCTGCCCTGTGAAGAAGCCTTTTGAAAGGCTCAACTTCCATGCTATTGAAGGGTAAACACCCCCCCCCACACACACACCACCACCACCACCACCAATTTTTCAGAAGGGCTCAAAACTTGGTTGTAATCTCCTATTCCAACCCAAGGAATACCAGAGTGAGCTATTCTAGATGATATGTCTTCAAGGAATTTTAATTGTTCTAAATTCAGAAACCTAATGTAAAACTAGAGCAAAGAGAAAGTCCGTGACACTAATTGAATTCTAAAGTAAAACTAGAGAACCAATCCTGAAAAATAGTATTCTACACAATTTCAAATTTCACAGAAAAACCATTATAGATAGCAAGAGATTCAATAGACAAACAGGGATAAAGTTATATATGTGCAGCAATTTAATTATCTAATGATTTATCAGGAGAAATTATAACCACAAGCAAAACAAGACATGAAATTTATCTACAGGGCATTGAGATGTCAAAAGATTGATTTTAAGAAAAGTACATGAGACCCCTGATTGCCTTCCTCAGCAGCCTTTGTTATGAGTACAATTTGCTTTTCTATAGGGAAAGTCACTGGCATCAGCGTCACATATTCTCCTAAGAACGACCCATACTGATTAAATTCATTTTGACTCGAATTAACTTCTAAGTTTAAAATAGGAGGAGGAGAAGGATTGAAATGGTCAGAAGAGTGACCATCATAAGCTAACAAGTAATCAGAAACAGAAGTATCACTAGAAGAAGAAATTTCACTTGAAGAAGATGAAAAGTGATTATGAATGCGGGTTTCACGGGAAGATTATTGTCCGGAGTGAAGAAATTTTCATCAGAAAGATGCGGGGATGACAGATCTATAATCGCCGGAGCAGCAGATGAAGAAGCTAGGTGAAATGGGTGAAAGCTCCGAATAAGGTCTTTTGCCCCGATTTGATGGGTATTCGTCCATATCCGAATCCGGACCACCTAAAGGCAGAGTCATACCGTCTGACTCACCTTCCTCTTCTCGCATTTCAGATGAGTCAGAGTCAGGACCATATAAACGATCAACAAAAACATCAGCTTCAAAGAGATCGTAATCATTAATATCTTCTAGAACAGAAGAAGGAGAAAGAAAAGCTGGAGAGCTCATAGTTTCATCAGAATAAACTTCCAAATCGATTTCCTCATTTAGAAGAACCTTAAACTCATCTTCCCAGCTCTGAGATTCATCATCTATATATATGTATGGAGAACCGTCATAGATCCCTTCTAACATACGATTCTCTAGGATAGCGCAGTTTGTTTGCACATGACCCAATCTGTTACAGGTAAGGCAAATACGATGGGTAAGATTCATATAGACAAAATGAATCACCGATTCTAGGTTAGACCCAACTTTTGCTCTAACAGAGCTAAGAAGTTGTCTCTCAATGTTGAGTTTTATCTTAAGAAAAATAGGGTTTCCAGGTTCAGGGATAGCATTTGGGGGAAAGATTTCAGAAACCCGTCCTATTTTTTTATCCTAGCTATGATGCAATCATGGTAATGGAAGTTCTGAATATTTAGGAGTTGAACCCAAACTGAAATATACTTTAATGCGTCTCTTTCTATAAAGCCATCAGAGAATATGGGACACATAGGAAAAGCATCACCATATACCTGCCAAGGTCTGTGAGCTAGTATTAAAGCCACATGTTCCCTTTGGTGAAACTCAATTAGGAACAAGTTTTCAGAAATAAAAGAGATTTTGAATTTAATTCTAGGACCCCATCTGTATTTTAAGGCATACTTGATGTAGGCCTTATCAAAAATACAAGTTGAGAACACTCCACCCACTAGAGAATTTTCACTGTTAACATCTTCTATGATCAAGGGAAAAATAGGTCGAGGAGATGATTATCTAGTTGAAGCACGTCTTAGTATTGGTTGAGCATTTAAGAGCAACTGAAGCGTTGAGGTTCTATATTGTCAAATTGCTATCTCATATATGGCATTTGGTTTGGAAATTTCGTTGGGTGGCGTAGTGGTGCAACAAATTCTCATAAACAACGTACTTTAAAAATGCGTGTGTATGTAAACGTAATCATTAACCCATTGTGACTTAAAAGCGTTTTACAAAAGCGTCATAATTGAACGCAATTTAAAATTCCGTGTGCGAGTGGACGTGATTTAATAATACGTCTAGAGGTGAGACGTAGTTTATAAAAATGTTTAGCTAAACGCATTTTAAAAGACCGTGTTTCCGAGACGCGTTTTTAAACTGCTTTTTGAAGAGGACGCAGTTTATAATAGCGTTTAGAGAAACGCGGTTAATAACTACTTCTTGACTTCACGCAGTTAATAACTACTTCTAGATTTCACGCACTATAAAAGCAGTTAATAACTACTTCTAGATGCAGTTTATAATTGCGTTTCAATATAAACGGATTCATAAAATGAGTTTCAATATGAAAGTATTTATAGAATGAATTTCAATATGAAAAGTGTTTTAATATGAATGGATTTATAAAATGAGTTTCAACCTGGAAGTAGTTATAAATGAGTTTCGACCTGAACGGATTTATAAAATCTGTTCAATGAAACGTAATTTATAATTACGTTCGAGTTAAAAGCAATCTTAAATGCCGTTTACACTCAAAAGGATTTTATATCTACATTTATTGGAAAGCAATCTTAAATGTCGTCCCACTTTAACGCATTTATAAATCCTGTGTACGGGCAGACACAATTTTTAACTGCATTTTCTTAGACGCGATTTAAAAACCGTCCTCGTCACACGCGTTTTTAAATGCCTTGTAGTTTCGAAACGAAGTTAAAAAATGCGTTTTGTGATAGACGTAATTTAAAAATGAGTTTCAGTGTAAACGGGTTTTATAAAAACGTGATGCTATAGTTCTCAAATATGGAAACTTGGTTTGGCAATTTGAGATTTTGGCTACAAATATCACTTTTGACAACCAAGAGTGAGCTTTGTTTTGTTGCCAAATATAGCTTTTGGAAACAACGATGTGGTTGCTCTTAAAGGTTGTAAACCCACACGCAGTAAAATTGGTTAATTCATTAAAAGCAAAGCTGGAAATCAATGATAAAGCTCAAAGATGCAGTACAAAATAGTTAAAAGGAAAGGATAAAGCAGAATCTTACGAAGAAGAGGTAAAAGGAAAAGATAGAAAGTTCCACTGCACAGAAAGTTTTCAAATGAAACTGGGATATCGACAATAAAATTCAGTAAAAGCATTAAATAGAAGATGGTAAAAATCCAAAAGAAGAAATGGAAGGGACACGTAAAGGAGAGACGCAAAACCTAAACATTAGGGGTAAGGCTTCCTATAGATTTAGGGGATGGTTTGCCTGCGGAGGGATGAGTATGAGAAGTACAGACTTAGCTGTCAATGGATAAGACAAGATATCCCTTTTTTGAATTTTAAGATACTAGTTTGTCACCCGTGCGATGCACGAGTCTGTTTATTGCTTATGGAATATCGAATGCTGTTTTTATATAGAGAATATATTACAAAACCAAAGTATCCCAATAAGTGTGCAAGAAAATAAAATGAACCAAAGTAATCCCAATAAAATGAACCAAAAGTACAAATTGTTGTTGTTTCTAAGTCTGTTTACTGTTGTGTTGGTAAAAATTGTGTACCGAGGATTTTGTGTATACAAAAAATAGTAGCTTCCGGGTCCCAGTAATGAAGGTTCCTCAAAGAAAAGCAATGAGAATCATAAGAATGGATAATGTTAAATGGTGATGAAATTTTTCATGGATAGGTAGGGATATTCACAACAACCCGACTGATATTCCCAACAACCCGACTGCTATATGAAATATAGCTGCCGTACGCCAAAAACTCTTGTGTATGAGACCCATTTAACTTCATTTAACTTGAACCATTTGGTCCGTTTGAATTATATAGATTGAGCTGAGTCCTAGTTGGTGCCATATGACGTATCCTACTTGTTTCCATGACAACTTCAGTAGCAAAACATTGAACCATTTGGTCCATTTGAATTAGCTAGGTTGAGCTGTGTCCTAGTTGCTTGTTTCCATAACAACTTCAGTAACAAAACATAACTAAATAAAACACATACTACATAAATGCTTCATAGTGTCAATAGGCTTAAATATGTAGTCTTCTGCATAGAAAAACTGAGAGGAAATAAAGAGGAAAAAAAAGAGGATTAAAATTAGATATACATCTTTACCTAAGATTCTTTAAGAGATAAATCATATACTCATAATCATGGCAAGTTCATCACACACGGTTACATTCTTCCTTCTTTTCAATAGCTACCTTCTCATCAACCTTTTATTTTTTCTTGATTTCATATTCAATGCCTCTTTTATCATATTCGCTAATTCATCATCAACTTCTTCTTCTTGATTAGTCAAGCAACACTGATCGCTGTCGTAAGCGTCAAAAATAATTTCACTTTCTTACTCACTAAATATGAATGAAGTACAAGGTAAGGAAGAGTTCGTATCCACAGAGAGGCAATTGTTGTTATGCAATTTTCAGTTTCTAATGTAACCAAGGGGGGATGTTTGTTGTTTTAACGAAATACTAAAGTAAAAATAAAATAAAGCAAAGCAAATAATTGGAATAATCAATAAGGAGAAGATATTGATCACGGGATAGTATCATTCACAAACATGTATTTTCATCAATGATTAGAATTGGTATTTTAATCTCTCATTTACTAATAGTCCTAGGATACCTTGATCGCAAGTATATCCCGCTAATACCCTGTTTTCATCACAACCACATTAAAAGATGCATATGTGAATTCTTCCTAGAAAGCAACCTAAAGTGTAAAAGCACAATTAGATTTAACTCCCTAAAAGCTATAAGTTCTATGGAATAAGACTAATCAATGCAAACGAATGTGTAAAAGCACTAATCGTTTTAACAAAAGTTATGATTCACTTGTGACTAGTAGGATATATCACTACAAGCACTACCCACAATTATGCTACTTAGAAATCAGGGATAAACAACTTTTTCGTATTGAAAACCCTAATATAGCTCTAGAGATGAATGTAAATCGGATTGATTCCGGACTCAACCAAACAAACCATCAAATCATATAACACTATTAATTGTGAATCACAAACAATAAAATATTGAGACAAAACTAATTCATTGAATCATATAACATATTGAGAAATCAACTTTATCCCTTAACCAATAATATTTGTTTAGCTACTCATAGCTATGGAGTTCATCATACAAATATTAATTGAAAAGAAGAAGATGAACAAAAGCAAACCCTAGAAGCGTAAACAAAACCGGCTCTCCAAAGTTCCAAGAAAAATATATCCTCCAAAAGTTGTAGAAGTCTTTCCTTTAAATAGCTCCCTTGTTTCCAAAATTAGGTCTAATCTTCAAAGGTCCAAAAGAAAGAAGTCCACCAAGCCCATGTGTGAGAAAAACCCATGTAAAAACTATGTCCAAAAACGGTCGCCGGAAAGCTGGTATTATGACCGGAAATTGGCCGGAATCCGGCACCGGGAAGGATCTCAGGTGACCGGCAAAGTCCACCTGGTCACCGGTCAAACGGGTCAAATCGGGTCAACTCGGGAAAATCAGCTGAGTTAACTCTGGTCAAGCACCGAGTTGTACTGAGTCAGCTGAATTAAGATGAGTCAGCCCCGAGTTGACTATTCAGGTAAGCTAACTGGGCTGACTTGCCATGGCATAAGCCATTTGCGCAGCCATAGTTGGGCTGCACAATTATTGCGCATCACCGCTTTAGTTCAAGGCCATCATACTTGCGTAACCTTCTCAAGGCAAGCGCCTTCTTCATCATTTCTGTCTCAGCTGGTGCTTCAACTCATTCACCTGCCAGCAAAACCACTTCCCAAACCTTCAGTTCCACCACTACAATTCCACACATTCATCTCAAAATCACTGGAATCCATTCGTTCTTGGTCTGCATCTCAATTCCTCCATCATAACTGCACCTGCAAATTCCAGTTCACTACCAGACTCGATGCTACATTTGCAATCCTGCACAACATCATCAGTATCATCACTTCCTGCAGCTTCAAATCTCATCTCACTCAAAGTCACAAACAAAGCCGCAGCCTCTCATTTCATTCTCTCATAGATTCCGTCTCATTGCTACTGTTTCTGCAAGCCCGTGTACATAATAAAACCGTCACCACTTCTTTAGCAGCTCAGCAATACCAATACCAGTTCCATCTTCTTAACTACATTGGCCAAACCAACTACTCTGCACATTCTCCGTTCGCAGAATCATGAGCCATGGCAACAGCTTCAGTTCTGCAACATAACTCAACATCACCACCTTCTTAGCGGCACACCATCAAACCCATTTCGGTTCTCATTCAATGATAAACACAAAGATCATCCACTTACTGCAGCTCAGCAGCATTGTGTAGCCATTGCCTTATCACCTGCAATCATCTTAGACCTACACATACATCTAGCTTCATCAATTGCAGCTGCATCACATTAGTTTACTCATTAAACCCATTTTCTGTCTTTAAGCAGCACTATCTTTGACAGACATCAACACTAGTGCAAAATCCACCATTCTTCATACTTCCTGCTGTTCTGCCAACTTCAACCACCTGCCACTCAATTCATTGCACATCACCTGAACCACAAAATCCACACAAATACCATTCTCCTTCTCTCCCTGTATAACACAGCTACAACTCAGCAAAAATTTTTTTCCTCCCTGTAATTGCTCCAACTCTTGTTAGCTGCCAATTACAACTCAATTTAACTCCAGCTTCATAATCATCTCCTTGTCTCTATTGCAGCATCACTTGCGACTCAAACAACCCATCTCAAGTTCTAACCCATTCACACATATCATCACCAGGACCCATTTGAGCAGCATAAACCAATACCACAAAACCCTGATTTCCTTGTAATCTTGTTCTCAATCCCTTGTAGCATCCATGGCAGCAAAACCCATTGTCAATTTCATCTCTTCTACCTCAAATTCCTTTGAAACAGATCAATCAACCTCTTACATCTTCTGGCGTCAGAAATTCATCATCTGCAGCTCTGAAATCTATCAAAACCCTTGAATCATCAACCAATTTCTTCATTTCTCATGAACCCAGAGAATTAATACAAACCCTAACCTTCATTGTAAACTTCTCTGCAATTCCATGGCATAAAACATCCCCTGAAACATCATCTTCTCATCAACCCAAGTATTCAAAATCTGTTCTTAATCTTCTCTTTGAATTCGAGCATCGAATGATACCCATCTTCATCTGATTTCTTCACAATTTCTTCTCCCCGTGTTCAACCTCTTCGATCTCATTCCTCTCTACACAGTAACCACTTCAATCTCCCCTGAATCACTCAAACGTTAACAGAAGAAATTAAACGATCTGCGGCTTCTTTTTTTTCTCCATTGAACTCTCACAGCAGCCGCACAAATCCTTCTCTTGAATTTGAGAAGATAATGATAAGAAATGATTGAGAAACCCTGTAATTGGGGTTGGGTAAGAACCAGAATTGATATAGGCACCTTGCGGATTAATACAGGCCACCAGAGTGACAATCACTTAAACAAAACTCGTCTTGGCATTGCTTGGCTTCCATATTACTCGCCTGTGAATCGACCGTTTTGCCTTTTTACGCTCCATATGGACGTTTTCTCCTTCTTTTGCTCCCAAGGACTCCATTGCACCTAGTAACTCAAAACGAAACATAAGAGATGCAATTCCCAAGGAAAATAGCAAATAAAGCATAAATACTAGATATAAAATTGGGTGGTTTACGACACCTATCAGATTCCCCCACACTTAGACTTTGCTAGTCCACGAGCAAATCAAACAAAACAATTCTAAAGAATACATACAACTCCGTGTCGTCGAGGCTACGGTTAGTCTTAGCATAAATAACAAGCCTTTAAACCCCTAGGTGTCCCTAGTGGATGAGTTGTAGTCTCGTGAGGGTTTACTAGAGATATACCCACAAAACCTACTTTTCCAACTTACTAGTTCTCCGTAATGATAGCATCCAACGCGCTAAGAAGACATAGAAATTCTGCACACTAGTCATAAGAAGTTAGACACATAAATGAACACAATCTCATTCTTAAAAGTTGAGAGAGAAATAACCATCCCTTCTCGAAAGAAATTCGGGTTCAGAGTGATCAAAAGTCTCGACTCTGCCTCACAAGAAAGGGTTTTATGATATTGCTCTCAATAATAAACAACTTTTTATGGGTCACACATGTGTCCAGGTAGGAATGAAGATAGAATCCTGCGACACGTTGAATGGTTGGAAGGCAAACCCTCCGAAATGTTTTAAAAACCCACATCTTTTATTCATTTTTGAAAACCCATTTTTCTGACGATCTCTTCGAAAGGAAATCAACCACTTAACGAATGTGGGAATATGCTTACTTACCTCGTTATCCGTTCGGCGTGCAGCTAGCACCACTCTCACAAAGATCCATAGAAACGTCTTCGGTCTTCTATCGGTGTCTTCATCTTCGTCTTCGGTCTTCAACTCTTGATGATAACTCTTGAACTTCGTAGAATCTTGACAATATGATTCTTTCCTCTAATTCTTGTTGCTTGAAACTTCATTATAGATATTCCTTCTTTCCATTGGCTTTATTGAAAGAATACAAAACTAAAAACAAACTATACAAACCCAAAATATGATACAATGAATTTTTCTTGTCTCTTTTTTTTTCATCATTTTTTTTTTCATTAAAAAAAATAAACCAAATACAAAATAAAAACGAAATAAAACAATAAAACTAGTAATGAACCTAAAGAAATTTTCTCTTGTCTTTTTTTTTTTTTTTTTTTTTTTTTTTTTTTTTTTTTTTTGAGACAAGAGAAAGTAAAATACAAATAAAATAAAAAAAATGTAAGTACAAAGCCATGGTGTAAGTACTTTACCGCTTGATTCTTCACAACTTATATGTCTTGATATCATAAACTTCTCGAACTCTCATCTTTAATAATCTTCGCTCATGTACAATAGTCTTCAACTTGTAAAAATTCGGCTCCTTGTCTTGTTGCTTTACTCGAATCTGAAATCTGCTCATTTCTGTACTGTTGCTTGTAAACCTCGAACGTGTTCAACTTTCCTTCAAATTTGTGATGCTCCTCTTGTTGATGATGATGGTGTTTCTATGGACCTGTTGGTGTAGAGAGAGATAAGGTGGATGGTGCTAACTGCGAACAAGATTACAAGTGGTATGTAAGTTAGCAATTTGATGTCACCATCATGGTTGATAAAAATAGCACTCAAGAGATCAAAATAGTGCTTCTATGGTGGGAGGTTGGGCAGCTCACCATTCTGCCCGGAATTTACGTACGGTGACACACACTCTAAAAGAACAAATTTAGACAGGTACAAAGAATTGAAGGTCTGTGCCTCACATTATGTAACATGGGTAGTATCCACTATATGGGATCACAACTCTAATACCGAATTCAGTCTGCACCTTATTTGCCACTGGCATGGTTAAATCCAACTTTAACTCTCATACAATTAAGAAACCCGATCATGTTCTCTATCATCTCTAAGTTCAGTCACTCTTATGAGAATCTCGATGTAATCTTAGCGACATGTATACTATGTGACTCTAAACTAACCATAAGTTGGAGTTTTCTTATTCATTAATTTACACAAAAATTGAAAAATTGCAAAAATTTACAACGCAAATGCTTAACCACTCCCCCACACTTAAACTTTACATTGTCCTCAATGTAAATTGAATCGTCCAAAGTAAGTCAAGGTGGGAAATTCGAACAAAAATCAGAAAAAATAAAAACAAGACAAGAAAAACTAAAAACAAGACAAGAAATAAATACAAGACAAGAAATACTCATCCGATGGGTTGCCTCCCATTTAGCGCTTGGTTTAAAGTCGTCAGCCCGACTATCTCCTTGCTTTCTATGACTCCTCCCGAGGGAGCACATCCACAGAGTTAACTCCTTCCACCACTTCGGAAGTGAAATTCTCATAATATGGTTTCAACCGGTGCCCATTAACTTTAAGTTCTTTCCCAACAGCTATGCTACGAATTTCCACTGCACCATGAGAAAACACATTAGTAACAATAAAAGGTCCGATGCATCGTGACCTTAATTTACCCGGAAATAATTGCAAGCGAGAATTAAACAAAAGCACTTTCTGCCCAATGCAAAATTGTTTTCTAGAAATCATGTTATCATGAAATTCCTTCGTCTTTTCCTTATAAATGCGTGAGCTTTCAAATGCATCATTGCGAAGCTCCTCTAGCTCTTGGAGTTGTAACTTCCTTTGCTTTCCAGCCCCATCCATCTCCATGTTGCATTGTTTAATAGCCCAAAACGCCTTATGCTCAATTTCCACGGGTAAGTGACAAGGTTTACCATACACAAGCCTAAAAGGAGACATCCCGATAGGTGTCTTGTATGCGGTTCTATAAGCCCACAAAGCATCATTAAGTCGCATGCTCTAATCTTTCCTTGTTGGGTTCACCGTCTTTTCTAGAATGGATTTCACCTCCCGGTTAGACACCTCGGCTTTTCCATTTGTTTGGGGATGATAAGGTGTTGCAATCTTGTGCGACACATTGTACTTCGTCAACAAGCTTTGTAAAATCCTGTTTTTGAAGTGAGAACCCCCATCGCTAATTATGGCTCTTGGAATTCCAAACCTTGCAAAAATATTAGTTTGCACAAAATCTGAAACCACTTTAGAATCATTAGTTGGGGTGGCTTTAGCTTCCACCCATTTCGATACATAAGCAACCGCAAGTAAGATATAAAAATTCCCATGGGAGTTGACAAAAGGCCCCATAAAATCAATACCCCATACATCAAAAACTTCAATAAATTGAATAAAAGTTTGTGGCATTTGATTTCGGGCACCTAGATTGCCGGTTCTTTGGCACCTATCACAAGTTGTACAAAATATATGTGCATCCTTAAACAAAGTTGGCCAATAAAAACCACTTTCAAGTACCTTGTGAGCGGTTCTCTTACTCCCAAAATGTCCTCCGCAAGCATAAGAGTGACAAAAAGACAAGATAGAATTAAATTCAGATTCGGGAACGCACCTTCGTATTACTTGGTCACTACCATGTTTCCACAAGTATGGATCATCCCATATGTATTGGTTCCCTAACTTCTTAAGTTTGTCCCTCTCAGCACGAAACAAGTTCTTTGGGATTTGTTTAGAAACTAAGTAATTAACAATATCAGCGTACCATGGTTCTCCAAAGGCAATTGAGAATAGTTGCTCATCCGGGAAACTTTCACGCAATGGGATAGCTTCCTTGTCCACAGCAAGTCGGCTCAAGTGATCCGCAACGGTGTTCTCAATCCCTTTCTTGTCTTTGATTTCAATATCAAACTCTTGCAAGAGTAAAATCCATCGTATGAGCCTCGGTTTCGCCTCTTTCTTTGTAAGCAAGTACTTAAGCGCTACATGATCAGAAAAGACAACAACTTTTGTACCAATTAGATAAGAGCGAAACTTTTCTAAAGCAAAAACAATGGCTAATAACTCTTTTTCAGTGGTTGTGTAGTTTTGTAGGGCCTCATTTAACGTTCTAGAAGCATAATAAATAGCATGAGGAAGCTTCCCCACACGTTGACCAAGCACCGCACCAACCGCATAGTCACTAGCATCACACATGAGCTCAAAAGGCTTACTCCAATCCGGTGGTTTAATGATAGGGGCTGAAATCAAAAGTTCTTTCAAACGATTGATGCCACCATACATTTTTCATCAAAGTTAAAAACCACATCTTTTTGCAATAAGTTACAAAGTGGTGATGCTATCTTGGAAAAGTCCTTGATGAATCTACGATACAAACCTGCATGACCAAGAAAAGAGCGTATCTCCCTCACCGTAGTGGGAGGGGTTAAAGCACGAATAAGGTCTATCTTAGATTTATCAACTTCCAAGCCTTTAGAAGATATTATATGGCCTAAAACTATGCCATGAGTTACCATGAAATGGCACTTCTCCCAATTCAGCACAAGATTTGTTTCAACACATCGTTCAAGGATTAGAGACAAATTGTTCAAGCAAAGGTCAAATGAATCACCAAAGACACTAAAGTCATCCATGAACACTTCAATTATGTTTTCAACATATTCCGAAAAGATACTTACCATACACCTTTGAAAGGTAGCTGGAGCATTGCACAAGCCAAAAGGCATCCTTTTATAAGCAAAAGTACCGAAAGGACAAGTGAAAGTAGTTTTCTCTTGGTCCTCCGGCGCTATCACAATCTGATTATAACCTGAATAGCCATCAAGAAAACAATAATAAGAGTGTCCATCTAAACGTTCAAGCATTTGATAAATAAAAGGAAATGGAAAATGATCTTTCCTAGTGGTGGCATTCAATTTTCTATAATCAATACAAACCCTCCAACCGGTTTGCACACGAGTTGGGACAAGTTCATTCTCCACCACTGTCACACCTGATTTCTTTGGTACTACTTGTACCGGGCTCACCCACTCGCTATCGGATATTGGGTAGATAACACCCACTTCCAAAAGCTTGAGTATCTCCTTTTTCACAACTTCCATCATGGGAGGGTTCAAACGACGTTGCGCTTCCCTTGTAGGCTTTGCATCGTCCTCCAAACGGATTTTGTGCATACAAACGGCAAGGCTTATACCCTTGATATCGGCGATTGTCCATCCTATGGCCGTCTTGTACTTCCTTAGCACCCTTAGAAGTTTTTGCTCCTATAAATCATTAAGCTCATTAGAAACAATCACATGTAACTCTTCATTATCACCCAAGTACAAGTACTTTAGGTGATCGGGAAGAGGTTTCAATTATGACTTTGGAGATTTAACAATTGAAGGTACAAGCTTTTCATCACTGCATGGTAAAGAAATAAAAGAGATATTATGAGTTTCCGGGCATCCTTGTAGTGAATTAAGCTCACCAAGGGATTCCTTGACTTTATTACCACACTCTACACCATTATCCATGGATGCAGTTAACACGGTTTCCAAAGCGTCATCACCATTTAATTCAAATATTTGTTGTGCCAATGTATCCATAACATCAATGGAGAAACAAGAGTGGACATCACTAGGATATCTCATCGTCTCGAAAATGTTGAAACGTATTGTTTCTCCATCAAACTCCATGGTTAACGTTCCCTTATCCACATCAATTATGGTTTTCGCCGTTTTCATGAAGGGACGCCCAAGTAGCAATGGAAGAGACGAGTCCGGTGAACCTTCATCCATCTCTAACACACAAAAGTCAGCTGGAAATACAAGTTGATTAAACCTGCACAAGAACATCCTCAACAATACCCATTGGGTAGACATTAGAGCGATCGGCTAATTGTAATACAATTTCAGCCTTTTTAAGAGGACCAAGATCAAGTGAATTATACATTGATGCAGGCATAACATTAACGGATGCACCTAAATCCAACATAGCTTCGTTAAACGTTGTGTTACCAATTGTGACGGGAATGTCAAAACTACCAGGATCCTTGCACTTAAGTGGGAGTTTGTGTTGTAAAATTGCCGAAGCATTCTCCCCCACACTAAGCACTTCATTACCTTTGAGCCTTTGTTTGTTGGTACACAAGTCCTTAAACACCTTTGCATACTTTGGAACTTGCTTGATAGCATCAATGAGCGGTATGTTCACATGGATCTTCTTTAGAACGTCTAAAATCTCCTTTTCTAGTTCCGCCTTCTTAGAACTTGCAAATCTGCGAGGAAAAGGTAAAGGAGGAACATAAGTAGAAACCAGAGTTTTAGAGTTAGGAATAGGTACCTCAGAAGTTTGGGGAGAATCCTCATTCTTCTCCTCCAAAACAGGTTCCTTTGGTGTTTCCACCTTGCCCGAATCAGTAACTTCGGGTTGCACAAGTTGTGTACCACTTCTCAATGTAATAGCATTGACACCCTCTTTTGGGTTAATAGGTTGAGAAGGGAGTTTCCCACTATTTTGTGCCTTCAATTGGTTCAACTCAATAGCCATGGAGCCCATTTGTGTTTGCAACTCCTTGATAGCACTCTTAGTTTCCTGCTGACTTTCTTTGAACATGGTAGAAATGCCTTGCATCATTGTTTGAAGCTTTGAGCCAATATCGGAACCTTGATTTTGTATTGATTGTTGTGCTTGTGGTTGTTGAAATTGTTGTCTCGGCTGGATTTATTGTTGTTGAGGTTGAAATCCACTCGGAAAGTTGAAGGTAGGTTGTTGAACCGCTCCTTGCTTGTTGGCATAGCTAAAATTGGGGTGATCTCTCCATCCCGGATTGTAAGTGTTAGTGTAGGGATCATACCGTATTTGTTGATTTGGAAAGACCGCATTAGCTTGCTCATCTTCATAACATCGAGTAGAACTTGGTATAACCGCGTCTGCAACTTGTTGCATCATTGCCGACATGTTACCCATTTGTTGACGAAGTTCCTCAACCTCGCTCACTTCATTCACTCTTCTTAGAAGCACATCCGAACCACGGCTCAAAAACTGTTGGGAGTTCGCTGCCATGTTTTCAATTAACTCTCTAGCTTGTGCCACCGTTTTGCTAACTAGTGCACCACCACCCGCAGCGTCAATAAGATTCCTATCACTTGATTGGAGTCCTTCATAGAAGTATTGGATGATCATAGCGTCACTGAATTGGTGGTGAGGGCAGCTTGCCACCAATCTCTTATATCGTTCCCAACATTCATATAAGGATTCTCCCACGTTTTGCTTCATCCCACAAATCTCCTTGCGAATTTGAGTAGCCTTTGATGCAGGAAAATATCTCTCTAAAAAGAGTTTATTCAACCCATTCCATGTTGTGACACTTCCGGGAGGTAAATAGTATAACCAATCCTTAGCCCTATCCATCAAAGAGAAACAGAAAACTTTTAACATTGCACCATCCGCCTCAACATCCGCTGGAAGCATGGCCGTGACAATGGTGTGGAAGTCCATAAGATGTTTGTTTGGGTCTTCATTCACCATGCCATAGAATTTTGGTAATTCTCTAAGCAACCCCGGCTTTATCTCAAAAGTAGAGTTCGCTTGAATACACCCCTGTTGTGTATCAAGCCTATGAGAAGCCAAGTCCTTGAGTGAACGATTTGCATCACCCATTGCTTCTTCTTCTTCAACTTGTGGTTCGTCTACGAATGAAACCTCTTGTTCTCCTTCTATTTGTAACTCTTTTTCCACTTCTAACTCGTGATTTTCTGTTGTGTCTTGACTTGGTTGGAGTATTGTGCCTCTTCGAGTAGCTATCCCGCACCTTGGGTAGTTCCAATCTTTAGAAGCCAGGGATTAGGTACCTGAAAACAATTCTCCCAAAAAAGTGAGAAACAAGACAAGAACCGAAAAGCAAAGATAAAATCAGAAATTATAAAAAGAAACTAAAAACTTAATAACAAGCCGTATGCCTCCCCGACAATGGAGCCAAAATTTGATCGCTGTCGTAAGCGTCAAAAATAATTTCACTTTCTTACTCACTAAATATGAATGAAGTACAAGGTAAGGAAGAGTTCGTATCCACAGAGAGGCAATTGTTGTTATGCAATTTTCAGTTTCTAATGTAACCAAGGGGGGATGTTTGTTGTTTTAACGAGATACTAAAGTAAAAATAAAATAAAGCAAAGCAAATAATTGGAATAATCAATAAGGAGAAGATATTGGTCACGGGATAGTATCATTCACAAACATGTATTTTCATCAATGATTAGAATTGGTATTTTAATCTCTCATTTACTAATAGTCCTAGGATACCTTGATCGCAAGTATATCCCGCTAATTCCCTGTTTTCATCACAACCACATTAAAAGATGTGTATTTGAATTCTTCCTAGAAAGCAACCTAAAGTGTAAAAGCACAATTAGATTTAACTCCCTAAAAGCTATAAGTTCTATGGAATAAGACTAATCAATGCAAACGAATGTGTAAAAGCACTAATCGTTTTAACAAAAGTTATGATTCACTTGTGACTAGTAGGATATATCACTACAAGCACTACCCACAATTATGCTACTTAGAAATCAGGGATAAACAACTTTTTCGTATTGAAAACCCTAATATAGCTCTAGAGATGAATGTAAATCGGATTGATTCCGGACTCAACCAAACAAACTATCAAATCATATAACACTATTAATTGTGAATCACAAACAATAAAATATTGAGACAAAACTAATTTATTGAATCATATAACATATTAAGAAATCAATTTTATCCCTTAACCAATAATATTTGTTTAGCTACTCATAGCTATGGAGTTCATCATAAAAATATTAATTGAAAAGAAGAAGATGAACAAAAGCAAACCCTAGAAGCGTAAACAAAACCGGCTCTCCAAAGTTCCAAGAAAAATATATCTTCCAAAAGTTGTAGAAGTCTTTCCTTTAAATAACTCTATTGTTTCAAAAATTAGGTCTAATCTTCAAAGGTCCAAAAGAAAGAAGTCCACCAAGCCCATGTGTGAGAAAAACCCATGTAAAAACTCTGCCAAAAAACGGTCGCCGGAAAGCTGGTATTATGGACGGAAATTGGCCGGAATCCGGCACCGGGAAGGATCTCAGGTGACCGGCAAAGTCCACCCGGTCACCGGTCAAACGGGTCAAATCGGGTCAACTCGGGAAAATCAGCTGAGTTAACTCTGGTCAAGCACCGAGTTGTACTGAGTCAGCTGAATTAAGATGAGTCAGCCCCGAGTTGACTATTCAGGTAAGCTAACTGGGCTGACTTGCCATGGCATAAGCCATTTGCGCAGGCCATAGTTGGGCTGCACAATTATTGCGCATCACCAGTTTTAGTTCAAGGCCATCATACTTGCGTAACCTTCTCAAGGCAGCAGCTTCTTCATCATTTCTTGTCTCAGCTGGTGCTTCAACTCATTCACCTGCCAGCAAAACCACTTCCCAAACCTTCAGTTCCACCACTACAATTCCACACATTCATCTCAAAATCACTGGAATCCATTCGTTCTTGGTCTGCATCTCAATTCCTCCATCATAACTGCACCTGCAAATTCCAGTTCACTACCAGACTCGATGCTACATTTGCAATCCTGCACAACATCATCAGTATCATCACTTCCTGCAGCTTCAAATCTCATCTCACTCAAAGTCACAGCTCAAAGCCACAGCTCTCATTTCATTCTCTGCAGTTCCGTCTCGCTGTTCTGTTTCTGCAAGCCCGTGTACATAATAAAACCGTCACCACTTCTTTAGCAGCTCAGCAATACCAATACCAGTTCCATCTTCTTAACTACAGTGGCCAAACCAACTACTCTGCACATTCTCCGTTCGCAGAATCATGAGCCATGGCAACAGCTTCAGTTCTGCAACATAACTCAACATCACCACCTTCTTAGCAGCACCATCAAACCCATTTTAGTTCTCATTCAATGATAAACATAGCATCATCCACTTACTGCAGCTCAGCAGCATTGTGTAGCCATTGCCTTATCACCTGCAATCATCTTAGACCTACACATACATCTAGCTTCATCCATTGCAGCTGCATCACATTAGTTTACTCATTAAACCCATTTTCTGTCTTTAAGCAGCACTATCTTTGACAGACATCAACACTAGTGCAAAATCCACCATTCTTCATACTTCCTGCTGTTCTGCCAACTTCAACCACCTGCCACTCAATTCATTGCACATCACCTGAACCACAAAATCCACACAAATACCATTCTCCTTCTCTCCCTGTATAACACAGCTACAACTCAGCAAAAAATTTTTTCCTCCCTGTAATTGCTCCAACTCTTGTTAGCTGCCAATTACAACTCAATTTAACTCCAGCTTCATAATCATCTCCTTGTCTCTATTGCAGCATCACTTGCGACTCAAACAACCCATCTCAAGTTCTAACCCATTCACACATATCATCACCAGGACCCATTTGAGCAGCATAAACCAATACCACAAAACCCTGATTTCCTTGTAATCTTGTTCTCAATCCCTTATAGCATCCATGGCAGCAAAACCCATTGTCAATTTCATCTCTTCTACCTCAAATTCCTTTGACACAGATCAATCAACCTCTTACATCTTCTGGCGTCAGAAATTCATCATCTGCAGCTCTGAAATCCATCAAAACCCTTGAATCATCAACCAATTTCTTCATTTCTCATGAACCCAGAGAATTAATACAAACCCTAACCTTCATTGTAAACTTCTCTGCAATTCCATGGCATAAAACATCCCCTGAAACATCATCTTCTCATCAACCCAAGTATTCAAAATCTGTTCTTAATCTTCTCTTTGAATTCGAGCATCGAATGATACCCATCTTCATCTGATTTCTTCACAATTTATTCTCCCCGTGTTCAACCTCTTCGATCTCATTCCTCTCTACACAGTAACCACTTCAATCTCCCCTGAATCACTCAAACGTTAACAGAAGAAATTAAACGATCTGCGGCTTCTTTTTTTTCTCCATTGAACTCTCACAGCAGCCGCACAAATCCTTCTCTTGATTTTGAGAAGATAATGATAAGAAATGATTGAGAAACCCTGTAATTGGGGTTGGGTAAGAACCAGAATTGATATAGGCACCTTGCAGATTAATACAGGCCACCAGAGTGACAATCACTTAAACAAAACTCGTCTTGGCATTGCTTGGCTCCCATATTACTCGCCTGTGAATCGACCGTTTTGCCTTTTTACGCTCCATATGGACGTTTTCTCCTTCTTTTGCTCCCAAGGACTCCATTGCACCTAGTAACTCAAAACAAAACATAAGAGATGCAATTCCCAAGGAAAATAGCAAAAAAAGCATAAATACTAGATATAAAATTAGGTGGTTTATGACACCTATCAAACACAAAAAACATCGAAAGAGAAAATAAACAAAAACAATCATATGAAGTAGCAACAACCGAAATAGACACTAATTGACATTAATAATAGTTGCAGAACTCGTTTTATGCACCATAAGACTTGCAAAAAAAAAAAAAAAAAAAAAAAAAAAAAAAAAAAAAAAAAAACCTTTTGGACAGAACAACATAATAAGCATCGCCCTCCATTCACTTTCCAGACCTGTTGACATAGCTAGGACATAGGTGCAACACAAAAAAGAAAAAAAGACTGTTATATTATGCATCCACAATTAAAGGTGTTGCTCCAAACCAAATCAGATTCTTCTAAAAACAAAGTTTTAGATATTTTGCGGGTTTAATTTTCCAACATCTCCCATTTGTGTCCATAAAATGCTCTGGTGAATGGGTTGACGATTCACCAAACATGGTATTTCAGATCTCTTGAATGAAAGCTTGAAATGAGATATGCCTTGTTGATATCCTGGACCTTGCCAGACAAACGTTTTTTCACTACCTTAATTCGAAACTAGCACATGGAGAGGGACATGTTTTCGGATAATCATTTGCAGTAAATTTTCGGGTGTAGTAAATTTTTTTTCACTACGGGCCCATAAATTGATTTTGTCCGTCAAAAAATGTAATTCTTCGATCGGAAAATAAAAGAGGCAATACTTACTGGAATTTTTTTAGAATTGAAAGGATAAATACTTACTGGAATTCTTCACTTGGATTTTTGGGTTCCCCACATCAACGATTATTTCTGCAGTTTAGTTACCGTGTCCTTCCATGTCTACGCTACCTGCAAAGTATGTACAAAGTTATTGGTTGGTATGAATTTCTCTGCCAAGTTCCAAAAAGAAAACTTGTCAATGCATACAACCTACAGGAGAAAAACACAAAAATGAGATGTAATGAGAGTTCTCAATCCGCTGGGAATATTATGTTTGTCACCTGAAAATCTTAATATAATGTTTACTGAGGTATTCACGGTAAAGCAAAGATGATGATTACATTTCTTTTTACTTCTATGAACAAAATGTTGGGATATATATTTAAAAAACATAGTTTTGTAATTTTATATCACAATTAAAGAAATAATGTGGTGGTATAATTTTGGGCTCCCACACTATAGACTTGGGTTCAAGTCTCACCCCATGCATTTGAATAGGTATATTTATATATCTATAATATTTATTAAAATCCGGGAGAGCGGGGCCTTGTGGTCTTGGGAGGTCTGCTGATCCAGAAACTTATTTTTGCTGTTTTTAACTCTTGATTTCCAAAAACGGTTTTCAACTTAATATTCCTAATTAATTATATTAATTTTTGGTAAATTTAATGTTGCCGTTTTATGACTGTTATGGAGGATTTTCAGTGCGCACTTATTGCGAAATTTATTTTCATTAAAACCGAATTGATGTTTTTGAGTTATATAAGAAAAGTTTCTGGAGAAGTTGAAAATACAATTTTTCATCTATTTCGAGTTCTGAGCAAGTGTTAGAGAGAGTATTTGTTAGTTTGATTTCTCATAGTGCAGAGAAATCGAATAAAAGAGTTATCAGCTGTTTTATCCCATAGGGTTTTCGACAAAGAATTGACTGCTAGCACAATCAAGAGGCAGAGTCGCGAAACACCTTAATGATAGCGACCTAGTCCGCGACTCAGCTGTTTGAGATTCATTTTTGTGTGAATTTTTCCTTTGGTTCCAACAATTTTAAGGTGTTTGATTTTGCTATGGAGGTTGAAAAGAAGCGCGTTGATGATACCAACAAGCCTTTCAAATTTGAAGGGCTGCATTTCAGAAGATGGAAGCTGAAGATGTTCTTTTATCTCAAACTCATGAAGCTGCATATGATTGTGTCGAGTGTTCATCCTGGAACCCAGGAACCCGCTGCTTTGATAAGACCGTTGCTACCGATAAGGCTGATCTTCTGCTTTGATGCCGGTGTCTGCTGCTTTCTCGATCCACCTCCTACCGGTGGTGCCAAAGAAGTTGTTTCTCAAACTCCCGAGGAGAAACAGAAGGCCATTGACAAATGGGTCGATGATGACTTTGATTGCAAAAACTACATTCTTAATGCATTATCGATGATTTATATGAGTATTATTCAACTTTTGAAACTGCTAAAGATGTATGGGATGCATTACGAAAAAAATATGACACCGAGGAAGCTGGTTCAAAGAAGTATCTTGTGAGCCGGTATTTGAGATACCAAATGGTGGATGATAGATCGGTTGTTGCACAGGCTCATGAACTTCAAAAAATTGCCCATGAAATTCTGACCGAAGGTATGAAAACTGATCAACAATTTCAAGTTTCTGTAATGATTGACAAGTTACCACCTAGCTGGAAAGATTTTCGTAATTCCTTGCGTCACAAGACTAAAGAATTTTCTCTTGAAAGTTTGATTGTTAAGCTCAGGGTAGAGGAAGAAGCTCGGAAACAAGATAAGAAGGAAGAGATTCTCATTTTTTCTAACAATAAGACTCATCCGAGTTTGAAACCTAAGAAAAGGGATATGAAACCTAACCCGGACCAAAAGAAAGGAGGAAGGCCTAATCAAAACAAGAACCAACACCCATCGAAAAATGGACATAATTCCAATTCGAGTTTTCTTTGTTATACCCGTGGTAAACCAAACCACATGGCTAGGAATTGCGGGTTTAACAAGGAAAAGAATAACGCACAAGCTAATGCGTGGGTGACGTTATAATTGCCATGGTCTCGATCCGAGTTCTACATGGTTGGTGGATCCGATGGGTGGTGGATAGACGGTGGTGCTTCGCGTCATTGTTGTTTTGATAGGTCCATGTTTAAGACTTATGCTGAAACCAAGGATAAGAAAGTGTTGTTGGGAGACTCTCACAGAACTGTGGTGAAAGGTTCTGGTACGGTGGAGTTGAAGTTTACTTCTGGGAAGACACTCATGCTGAAAGATGTTCTTCACACTCCAGAAATGAGAAAGAACCTTGTTTCCGTCTATCTTCTCAACAAGGCTGGGTTGTATCAAACTATTGGGTCTGATATTTACACTATAACTAAGAATAAGAATTTTGTAGGAAAGGGTTATGCTACTGATGGAATGTTTAAGCTTAATGTTGATGCTATGAATAAAATTGATTCTTCTACTTATATGGTTTGCAATTTTAATGTTTGGCATGGTAGGCTTTGTCATGTGGGTAAAAAGTTAGTAAATAACATGAGCAAGTTAGGTGTTCTCCCTGAATTTTCTAAAAATGAATTTGAAAAATGTGAATACTGTAGTCAAGCAAAAATAACCAAGACCTCACATAAATCATGTAAGAGAATCCAAACCTCTAGATTTAATACATTCGATTTGTGTGAATATGAAGGTATCCTAACTAGAAATGGAAAGAGATATATTATGACGTTCATTGATGATTGTTCTAATTATACGTATGTTTATTTGTTGAGCCATAAGAATGAAGCTATTGAAAAGTTTAAAATCTTTATTCTTTGAAATTGAAAATCAATTTGGTAGAAAAATTAAGAGGTTTCGTAGTGATAGAGGCACTGAATATGATTCTGCTCTTTTTAATGAAATTTACCAAACTAATGGCATTATACATGAAAGAACTTCTCCATATAATCCTCAAATGAACGGTAAAGCTGAAAGAAAGAACCGTACTCTTACTGAATTGACTGTTGCATGTTTGCTTAGTTCTGGTGCTGCTTCTCATTGGTGGGGTGAATGTTTGTTGACTGTTTGCCATGTTTTGAACCGCATTCCCAATAAAAAAACCATGATATCTCCTTATGAACTTTGGAGAAATAGAAAACCTAATGTCTCTTATTTTAGAGTTTGGGGTTGTTTAGCTTTTGTTAGGAAACCTGATCCTAAAAGACATAAGTTAGAAAGTAGAGCTTATGAATGTGTTTTTATTGGTTATGCTCAAAACAGTAAAGCTTATAGGTTCTTTGATATTAATAATAAGGTTATTATTGAATCTATTGATGTTGATTTCTTTGTAGAAATATTTCCTTTTAAATCTAGAAATAGTGGGGGTTCAATACCTAGTAATTTATCTAGTGCTGATTCTGAAACTAGATTAGAAGAACCTAGAAGTGAAGAAAGTAGGATCTCTGTATTTGAACCTAGATGCAGTAAAAGAGCTAGGACTAAGACAAAAGATAAAAATCCCGATTTTGAATTTTATGCTGTAGAGGAAGAACCTTCTAATTTACAAGAGGCGTTTAGTTCTGTAGAGTCTAGTTTCTGGCAAGAAGCTGTAGATAATGAATGGGATTCTCATATGTCTAATGGAACTTGGCGTATGGTAGATTTACCTCCTGGTAGTAAGCCTATAGGTTGTAAATGGGTTTTGAAAAGGAAACTGAAACCTGACGGAACAATAGATAAGTATAAGGCTAGACTGGTTGCCAAAGGTTATAGGCAACGAGAGAACGTAGACTTTTTTGATACTTATTCCCCTGTTACTAGATTAACATCTATACGTGTTTTGATTGCTATTGCTGCTACTCATAATCTTGTTATTCATCAAATGGATGTTAAAACTGCTTTTTCGAATGGTGAACTAGAAGAGGAAATTTACATGGAACAACCTGAAGGTTTTGTAATTCCTGGACAAGAACAGAAAGTATGTAAGCTAGAAAAATATCTTTATGGTTTGAAACAAGCTCCTAAACAATGGCCTGAGAAATTTGATAAGTTAATGATTTCAAATAACTTCAGAATAAATGAGGGTGACAAATGCATCTACTATAAATCTGAGAATGATGTGGGTGTGATTGTTTGCTTGTATGTAGATGATTTGCTGATATTTGGTTCCAATTTATCTGTTGTCAATGAAACTAAAAGCATGCTTAGTTCGAATTTTTACATGAAAGATTTGGGTGAAGCTAGTGTAATCTTGGGAATCAAAATAACTAGAACTAATAGTGGTATTTGTTTGGATCAATCTCACTACATTGAAAAAATTCTGAATAAGTATGAATATTTTGATTATACACCTGTTTGTACTCCTTTTGATCCTAGTGTGAAATTGTTTAAGAACACTGGAGAAAGTATTAGACAATCCGAATATGCTAGTATAATAGGCAGTCTGCGTTATGCAACTGATTGTACTAGACCAGACATTGCATATGCAGTGGGAGTTCTGTGAAGGTTTACCAGTAATCCTAGTTTGGAACACTGGGATGCTATTGAGAGGGTTACGCGGTATCTGAAAAGAACCACAAACCTAGGATTACACTATCAGAGGTATCCCGCAGTCCTTGAAGGATTTAGCGATGCTAATTGGAACACTCTTTCAGATGATTCCAAGGCCACCAGTGGATATGTTTTTACTATTGCTGGGGGCGCTGTATCTTGGAGATCAAAGAAACAGACAATTATAGCCCAATCTACGATGGAGGCTGAATTGATGGCACTAGCGACGACTAGTGAAGAGGCGAGATGGTCAAGAGTCTGTTGTCGACATTCCGGTATGGGAAAAACCGATACCAGCCACTTTGATCCACTGCGATAGTACCACGGCTATCGGAGTAGTAGAGAATTGTTATAATAACAATAAGAATCGACAGATACGTCGGAAGCACGACACAGTTAGAGAATTTCTCACAACTGGTGTTGTTAGAGTAGATCATGTAAGGTCTGAAGGAAATATAGCTGATACTTTGACGAAAGGATTAGCAAGAGAAAAGGTATGGAATATCTCTAAAAGTATGGGACTTTTGCCCGTGAGAAGTTGAGTCATTTGTAATGGATACCCAACCTAGAAATAGGTTCAAAGGGACTAGACGAAGTTACAAATGATATGATAGAGTCATGCATTCCCATAGCATGATATCCTAAAGTGGGAAACAGGTTGAGTATTTAACTCTTAATGATGTCTATAGCTCTTAAGTTAGAGTGGGATACACAGGAGTATTCTTGATAGACTCACCTACACGAATGTGAAGGTGTCCACCTTCTATGAGAAATTGGGCATTTCTCTAGATCATTTGTTAAAAAGGGATAAGCACATGGCTTTAATGTGCGAACTTAAGAACTTTACTCTAGATATATTTGTGTGTGTTAAATAATCTAGTATTAGTTAGAGTTCAAGACGCGAGTCACTCTAGTCACCTGGTACTTAGAAAGTTTAACACTATGTAGAGGTTCAAGTCGAAAGGCACCTTTGCAGATGCACAACTATACAACACTTGCTCAATGTTTTTAAAATATAAGTGGGGGATTGGTTGGATATATATTTAAAAAATATAGTTTTGTAATTTTATATCACAATTAAAGAAATAGTGTGGTGGTATAATTTTGGGCTCCCACACTATAGACTTGGGTTCAAGTCTAACCCCATGCATTTGAATAGGTATATTTATTATATCTATAATATTTATTAAAATCCGGGAGAGCGGGGCCTTGTGGCCTTGGGGGTCTTGGGAGGTCTGCAGATCCAGAAACTTATTTTTGCTGTTTTTAACTCTTGATTTCCAAAAACGGCTTTCAACTTAATATTCCTAATTAATTATATTAATTTTTGGTAAATTTAATGTTGCCGTTTTATGACTGTTATGGAGGATTTTCAGTGCGCACTTATTGCGAAATTTATTTTCATTAAAACCGAATTGATGTTTTTGAGTTATATAAGAAAAGTTTCTGGAGAAGTTGAAAATACAATTTTTCATCTATTTCGAGTTCTGAGCAAGTGTTAGAGAGAGTATTTGTTAGTTCGATTTCTCATAGTGCAGAGAAATCGAATAAAAGAGTTATCAGCTGTTTTATCCCATAGGGTTTTCGACAAAGAATTGACTGCTAGCACAATCATGAGGAAGAGTCGCGAAACACCTTAATGATAGCGACCTAGTCCGCGACTCAGCTGTTTGAGATTCATTTTTGTGTGAATTTTTCCTTTGGTTCCAACAATTTTAAGGTGTTTGATTTTTCTATGGAGGTTGAAAAGAAGCGCGTTGATGATACCAACAAGCCTTTCAAATTTGAAGGGCTGCATTTCAGAAGATGGAAGCTGAAGATGTTCTTTTATCTCAAACTCATGAAGCTGCATATGATTGTGTCGAGTGTTCATCCTGGAACCCTGGAACCTGCTGCTGATAAGACTGATGCTGCAGATAAGGCTGATGCTGCTGCTGCTGATGCTGGTGTTGCTGCTACTGATCCACCTCCTACCAGTGGTGCCAAAGAAGTTGTTTCTCAAACTCCTGAGGAGAAACAGAAGGCCATTGACAAATGGGTCGATGATGACTTTGATTGCAAAAACTACATTCTTAATGCATTATCTGATGATTTATATGAGTATTATTCAACTTTTGAAACTGCTAAAGATGTATGGGATGCATTACAGAAAAAATATGATACCGAGGAAGCTGATTCAAAGAAGTATGCTGTGAGCCGGTATTTGAGATACCAAATGGTGGATTATAGATCAGTTGTTGCACAGGCTCATGAACTTCAAAAAATTGCCCATGAAATTCTGACCGAAGGTATGAAAACCGATCAACAATTTCAAGTTTCGTAATGATTGACAAGTTACCACCTAGTTTGGAAAGATTTTCGTAATTCCTTGCGTCACAAGACTAAAGAATTTTCTCTTGAAAGTTTGATTGTTAAGCTCAGGGTAGAGGAAGAAGCTCGGAAACAAGATAAGAAGGAAGAGATTCTCATTGTTTCTAACAATAAGACTCATCCGAGTTTGAAACCTAAGAAAAGGGATATGAAACCTAACTCAAACCAAAATAAAGGAGGAAGGCCTAATCAAAAAAAGAACCAACACCCATCGAAAAATGGACAGAATTCCAATTCTGAGTTTCTTTGCTATACCTGTGGTAAACCAAACCACATGGCTAGGAATTGCAGGTTTAACAAGGAAAAGAAAAACGCACAAGCTAATGTTGTGGGTGACGTTATAATTGCCATGGTCTCTGATCCAGAGTTCTACATGGTTGGTGGATCCGATGGGTGGTGGATAGACAGTGGTGCTTCGCGTCATTGTTGTTTTAATAGGTCCATGTTTAAGACTTATGCTGAAACCAAGGATAAGAAAGTGTTGTTGGGAGACTCTCACAGCACTGTGGTGAAATGTTCTGGTACAGTAGAGTTGAAGTTTACTTCTGGGAAGACACTCATGCTAAAAGATGTTCTTCACACTCCAGAAATGAGAAAGAACCTTGTTTCCGGCTATCTTCTCAACAAGGCTGGGTTGTATCAAACTATTGGGTCTGATATTTACACTATAACTAAGAATAAGAATTTTGTAGGAAAGGGTTATGCTACTGATGGAATGTTTAAGCTTAATGTTGATGCTATGAATAAAATTGATTCTTCTGCTTATATGGTTTGCAATTTTAATGTTTGGCATGGTAGGCTTTGTCATGTGGGTAAAAAGTTAGTAAATAACATGAGCAAGTTAGGTGTTCTCCCTGAATTTTCTAAAAATGAATTTGAAAAATGTGAATACTGTAGTCAAGCAAAAATAACCAAGACCTCACATAAATCTGTCGTAAGAGAATCCAAACCTCTAGATTTAATACATTCTGATTTGTGTGAATATGAAGGTATCCTAACTAGAAATGGCAAGAGATATATTATGACGTTCATTGATGATTGTTCTAATTATACGTATGTTTATTTGTTGAGCCATAAGAATGAAGCTATTGAAAAGTTTAAAATCTTTATTGCTGAAATTGAAAATCAATTTGGTAGAAAAATTAAGAGGTTTCGTAGTGATAGAGGCACTGAATATGATTCTGCTCCTTTTAATGAAATTTACCAAACTAATGGCATTATACATGAAAGAACTTCTCCATATAATCCTCAAATGAACGGTAAAGCTGAAAGAAAGAAACGTACTCTTACTGAATTGACTGTTGCATGTTTGCTTAGTTCTCAGTGTTGCTTCTCATTGGTGGGGTGAATGTTTGTTATTTGTTTGCCATGTTTTGAACCGCATTCCCAATAAAAAAACCATGATATCTCCTTATGAACTTTGGAGAAATAGAAAACCTAATGTCTCTTATTTTAGAGTTTGGGGTTGTTTAGCTTTTGTTAGGAAACCTGATCCTAAAAGACATAAGTTAGAAAGTAGAGCTTATGAATGTGTTTTTATTGGTTATGCTCAAAACAGTAAAGCTTATAGGTTCTTTGATATTAATAATAAGGTTATTATTGAATCTATTGATGTTGATTTCTTTGAAGAAAGATTTCCTTTTAAATCTAGAAATAGTGGGGGTAATAGTGTGGGTTCAATACCTAGTAATTTATCTAGTGTTGATTCTGAAACTAGATTAGAAGAACCTAGAAGTGAAGAAAGTAGGATCTCTGTATTTGAACCTAGATGCAGTAAAAGAGCTAGGACTGAGACAAAAGATAAAAATCCCGATTTTGAATTTTACGCTGTAGAGGAAGAACCTTCTAATTTACAAGAGGCGTTTAGTTCTGTAGAGTCTAGTTTCTGGCAAGAAGTTGTAGATAATGAATGGGATTCTCATATGTCTAATGGAACTTGGCGTATGGTAGATTTACCTCCTGGTAGTAAGCCTATAGGTTGTAAATGGGTTTTGAAAGGAAACTGAAAACTGACGGAACAATAGATAAGTATAAGGCTAGACTGGTTGCCAAAGGTTATAGGCAACGAGAGAACGTAGACTTTTTTGATACTTATTCCCCTGTTACTAGATTAACATCTATACGTGTTTTGATTGATATTGCTGCTACTCATAATCTTGTTATTCATCAAATGGATGTTAAAACTGCTTTTTGAATGGTGAACTAGAAGAGGAAATTTACATGGAACAACCTGAAGGTTTTGTAATTCCTGGACAAGAACAGAAAGTATGTAAGATAGAAAAATCTCTTTATGGTTTGAAACAAGCTCCTAAACAATGGCATGAGAAATTTGATAAGTTAATGATTTCAAATAACTTCAGAATAAATGAGGGTGACAAATGCATCTACTATAAATCTGAGAATGATGTGTGTGTGATTGTTTGCTTGTATGTAGATGATTTGCTGATATTTGGTTCCAATTTATCTGTTGTCAATGAAACTAAAAGCATGCTTAGTTCGAATTTTGACATGAAAGATTTGGGTGAAGCTAGTGTAATCTTGGGAATCAAAATAACTAGAACTAATAGTGGTATTTGTTTGGATCAATCTCACTACATTGAAAAAATTCTGAAGAAGTATGAATATTTTGATTATACACCTGTTTGTACTCCTTTTGATCCTAGTGTGAAATTGTTTAAGAACAGTGGAGAAAGTATTAGACAATCCGAATATGCTAGTATAATAGGCGATCTGCGTTATGCAACCGATTGTACTAGACCCGGACATTGCATATGCGGTGGGAGTTACATGCGGTTTACCAAGAATCCTAGTTTGGAACACTTGGGATGCTATTGAGATGGTTATGCGGTATCTGAAAAGAACCACAAACCTAGGATTACACTATCGAGGTATCCACGAGTCCTTGAAGGATTTAGCGATCCTAATTGGAACACTCTTTCGATGATTCCAAGGCCACCAATGGATATGTTTTTACTATTGCTTTGGGGAGCCGTATCTTGTAGATCAAAGAAACAGACAATTATAGCCCAATCTACGATGGAGGTTTGAATTGATGGCACTAGCAGCAGCTAGTGAAGAGGCAGGATGGCTGAAGAGTCTGTTGTCAGACATTCCAGTATGGGAAAACCGATACCAGCCACTTTGATCCACTGCGATAGTACCACGGCTATCGGAGTAGTAGAGAATTGTTATAATAACAATAAGAATCGACAGATACGTCGGAAGCACGACACAGTTAGAGAATTTCTCACAACTGGTGTTGTTAGAGTAGATCATGTAAGGTCTGAAGGAAATATAGCTGATACTTTGACGAAAGGATTAGCAAGAGAAAAGGTATGGAATATCTCTAAAAGTATGAGACTTTTGCCCGTGAGAAGTTGAGTCATTTGTAATGGATACCCAACCTAGAAATAGGTTCAAAGGGACTAGACGAAGTTACAAATGATATGATAGAGTCATCCATTCCCATAGCATGATATCCTGAAGTGGGAAACAGGTTGAGTATTTAACTCTTAATGATGTCTATAGCTCTTAAGTTAGAGTGGGATACACAGGAGTATTCTTGATAGACTCACCTACACGAATGTGAAGGTGTGGCCGCCTTCTATGAGAAATTGGGCATTTCTCTAGATCATTTGTTAAAAAGGGATAAGCACATGGCCTTAATGTGCGAACTTAAGAACTTTACTCTAGATATAGTTGTGTGTGTTAAATAATCTAGTATTAGTTAGAGTTCAAGACGCGAGTCACTCTAGTCACCTGGTACTTAGAAAGTTTAACACTATGTAGAGGTTCAAGTCGAAAGGCACCTTTGCAGATGCACAACTATACAACACTTGCTCAATGTTTTTAAAATATAAGTGGGGGATTGTTGGGATATATATTTAAAAAACATAGTTTTGTAATTTTATATCACAATTAAAGAAATAGTGTGGTGGTATAATTTTGGGCTCCCACACTATAGACTTGGGTTCAAGTCTCACCCCATGCATTTGAATAGGTATATTTATATATCTATAATATTTATTAAAATCCGGGAGAGCGGGGCCTTGTGGCCTTGGGGGTCTTGGGAGGTCTGCTAATCCAGAAACACTTATTTTTGCTGTTTTTAGCTCTTGATTTCCAAAAACGGTTTGCAACTTAATATTCCTAATTAATTACATTAATTTTTGGTAAATTTAATGTTGCCGTTTTATGACTGTTATGGAGGATTTTCAGTGCGTACTTATTGCGAAATTTATTTTCATTAAAACCGTATTGATGTTTTTGATTTATATAAGAAAAGTTTCTGGAGAAGTTGAAAATACAATTTTTCATCTATTTCGAGTTCTGAGCAAGTGTTAGAGAGAGTATTTGTTAGTTCGATTTCTCATAGTGCAAAGAAATCGAATAAAAGAGTTATCAGCTGTTTTATCCCATAGGGTTTTCGACAAAGAATTGACTGCTAGCACAATCAAGAGGCAGAGTCGCGAAACACCTTAATGATAGCGACCTAGTCCGCGACTCAGCTGTTTGAGATTCATTTTTGTGTGAATTTTTCCTTTGGTTCCAACACAAAATGAAGAAAAACTTCTAAGGACGATAAGCGAAACTCCTCTATGAAGCACTTAGTAATGGCTCCTCTAACTCGTTCATTCATTATCAATAAGATCCGCATAATAAAAATTACCAGAGTTGTCTTTGCAGGAGGAAAGCAGAATCAATCAAATCCCTTTCTATGACGTTTGTAAAACTAACGAAAACCAAGGATCATGCAATAAATTAATGTGAGCATCAGTACAACAATTACTGCACAAAACTCCTATTTTTCAAAAAGAACTTCAAAAAAAATATAATTATGATCAAAAAATGATAACAAAACCCTAGGAACTTTTCAACTATAAAATGAGAATTTAGAAATGATAATAAAAAAAGGATCTGAGCCGTTCTCGAAGGAGAGAAGCTGCGGCAATCATTTGCACTTCTTGTGATGATCTTAATATCATTTGAATGCACTTTCCACGATCTCTTGAAACAAACGACATTTAATTCAAACAGAAAAATTATGTCACCTCGATAGACACTGCAAAAAAGAAACCGAAAACAAAAAATTACAAATTCCGATAAACCCTGAAAAAACAAAAGCAAAATCAGAAACAAATACAAAAACTTTAGGTGTGTGTATCATTTAAACAGACAAAAAAATGAGTTCTGGATTCTGATCACACGTTTTATATAGAAAACTGCGAGAGGAACTCTAAAAATGTTATTTTTGACTTACCCAAGCTGATTTCTAAAGATAGATCAAAAAAATAAAAAAAAAAAGCTTACAGTAAAACTTCGATAAATTAATAGCTTTGGGACCAGAGAAAATTATTATTTTAGCGAAGTTATTAATTTATCGAGTTAAAATTTAGCTTGTACAAGACTAGTTGGGACCGGAGAATTTTATTATTTTAGCGAAGTAATTAATTTATCGAAGTTCGACTGTATTTCTAAAGACAAAAGCAACAATTCCATCGGCTGCACTACTTTTAATACCTACAAAATACAATGCCTACCCACAAAAAAATATACAAATCATGAAATATACCTCAAATCAGTACTTATGATTATTGCATGTTTTGATTTATTGTCAATATACTGAGAAGAGGTACACCAGCATCTCTGCTTTGATCGATAAGACGTGCATATTAGAAAAAAATCTGCGTCTTGATACATCGATAAGACCTAAGGATAAAACAAACAAACATGGTGTTTTATACCGAACAATATTTGCAAGTTTATACCTTGACATATCACCGGTTGCAAAAAAACATTTATCACAAGATCATAATCGAGGTACCTGCAAACCAAAAAAGCCAAAGTAGATCAGACAAAAAAATCATAAATTGCAAACACAAAAAAGAAATCCAGGAAGGGTAGCATCGTGGATAACATGGTTGGCTTTTGCGTTACATAGAGAGACTATATCCACATATTCCTTAAAATAATGTCGTATAGAATATGATTCCATATCTAATAATATCGAAAGTTTTATATGTTTGGACATACATTTTATTTGGGTTTTCCCTATTTCCTATCCCCAATTTTCCTATTTCCCATCCATATAAATTCCTATCCCAAAAATCCTATGTACCACCCATGTAAACTTTTATATTTCCTAAATCCAATCTCTTTGACTTTTTATTTACACCAAAAGCTGAAATCCAATAACTTCTTCTCTATCTCCACCACCGGCCATTGCATCTTTTTCTCAGCTTCACAATCCACCACCACCTTTCATCACCTCTTCTTTTATTTTAGCAAAATCAATATTAAAATCAAAAATAATAATAATTGAAATCAAGAATAATAATAATTGACATCTGTAAGTTCTTATTTTAACAGTGCCAATATGTAAACCACTTGCATCCTTAAAATTAAGATCTCTAAGTTCTTCTTTTCGGATCTTCCTAGACGAACACAACATGATGTTCAGTTATTGGCCGACTGTTTAAGGAGGCCTTCTATAGGGTGACTCTTTGGATTTTGTCTGTCACACTTTTATGGTCCTCAAAATTGAGGTGTAGAAGAAAAAATTAATTTTTCAAAATCGTTCGATTCTCGATCGTTTTCCTTCAATCTTTTTACATAAGAGAGACATTAATCACTATATTTCTCGTAAATTGAAAGAAATTTCGGGAATAATCACCTATGATCAAAGAATTTCCTGATTGAAATTTCCTTAAAAATAAAAATGTTCTTAAAATTTTTAATTTTACAAAATAGTTCAATTTTAGGTTGTTTCATTCCGAAATTCTTACATATTATAGTTCATATTTAATTTAATGTATATGGGTTTAAAGGAATTTACATAACTTTGATCTTACACGAATCTTTTTGGTTCCAAAATCTACCCAGAAAAACGGGTCAGAAACGGGCGAAGAAGAAGAGCTCCATGGGTCTGTTTGCAACATATATAAAAGTTACTCATTGTTGTGAATATTTAGGGGCAAAAATAAAAGTTGCATATTAGTAGTAACTGTCCAAACAGTGGAACCAACAAATACGTTTGTTCGTTGTTTTTGGCCTTCTCGGTCGGCCCCTACTGCTGCGGCAGTAATCTAGTTATAATATCATGCATATTAACTTGTAAACTACATAAGCATAAGGATTGATGAGTTTAGATAAAACAATTTGTCAGTGGATTTTTGGTGTTTTCAGAACATTAATTAAGGCATACTGATGCTAAACCTTGAGTCAAATATCTACGTAATGGAATTTTGATTTCTGGTCTTTCTTTGGATGTTCCATTCATTTAAGATTGATACTTTCTTCAAGATTCCAATCCAATATGATGATTTATCCATTGATCACCGAAAAATGATAAAAGATAAATAAGTATATTAATTGAATAAAAATTTAATCTAGGGTTTAAAGCTTCATTGTTTTCTTAATGGTTTTGTTCAACGAAATCGGATATATCGAAGAAGGAGACAAATAATAGTCATGGTCATAGTCAATTTGATTTTTGTAGGTAGATAGGAAATATCAAAATTAAAAAGTAAATTGACTTTAGAAATTGTGAAGGGGGTGGAAAATAGGAAAACCAGGGGCGGGAAATAGGGAAAACCTTTATTTGTTGCAACATTTTTGTCCAAAATAAAAAATATTGTGTGTCTTTCTCACGCGATATTTTTCTATATGGGATTAACAACATCACGGAGAATAAGGATAATAATTTTTTTTTATAACTATACACTTTTCGGTTATTATTGTCAATAAAAAGATATACTGCATGTCAAAAGATCACTATCATAGATCGGCCATAACTAATTTATTTATTTTCCATTTTAGACTATTTTATTTTTAATTATTGTATGAACTAAATTTAAGAAAAATAATATGATTTTTTTATTGCCTAAAAGTTACAAAAATTTTCCTAATTTTGGATAAAAAGTATATCAATGCGTTATTCTCGTATCACCATTTTTAGCTGTTGCAGATATTTTTGTATATAAAATATATTACATATCAAAACATCACTAACTTAGAAATCGTCCATAATTAATTTATTTATTTCCCATTTTAGACGTATTTTATTTTTAAGTATTGAATGAACAAAATTTAAGAAAAATAATATGATTTTTTTTATTGCTTGAATTATTGTATGCTTGTTTTTGTTGTGGTTCGATTCAGATTTCAATTCTTGCATTAACAGTTATGTACTCCCTCCGTTCCTAATTAATAGGCTGGTTTTGTTTTTAGAGAAAATTAAGGAAATTAAGAGAACTAATCATTGAAAGTGGTTCTCATGACACTTGTCAATAAAAGAAGTGAAGTGAAATGGTCCCCATGACACTTGTCAGCAAAAGAAGTAAAGTGAAATGGTCCACATGACAATTGTCATAAAAAAAAAGTTAAGAGAAAAGTGGTCCTAGAAAACTAAAGTAACATTTGACTTTCCCAATTAGGAAACCAGCCTATTTTTTTGAAACATCTATTTATAGAAACCAGCCTATTATTTAGGAACGAAGGGAGTATTATTTTACTGTGAGTCGTGTTATAACAAGGTCGTCCCCATAACTCAACAAAAACGGTCGCACCTTACGGCCGTTGGATTTTCCAGTCCTCAAGATACAGAGATTAGATTCTTCTAATATATTCTTAATTATTTTATAAGTAGTCCTTTAAGTTTCTAACTGTAGTCTGTAGGTAATTCTGATCCAAGATATATCACTCGAAACCATTATTGTCTCGGCAGAAGGAGATATGAAATCCAATCAAAAAAAAAAGTGATCAGAAGAATAGCTATTTTAATGGAGATCTAGGAAATAAGAAGTTAAAAATACTTATATGTTTGTTCTTGTGCTTTTGATGGCATAATTTTTTTTTTTTTTTTTTTTTTTGGGTTAGTGATGGCTCAATCATTCAATTGGACTAAGGAAAATGGGTTAGACACAAAAATGGGTTAGTGATGGTTCAATCATTCAATTGGATTAAGGAAACATCACTGATATGAAGTAGATCAGAGAAATTTTGAAACTACTACAATTCTTGGTTCAAATGAATCAAATTCACTCTAGGTTTTTGTTTTTCTTCCTTTTTTTGAAACATATTCATTCTAGGTTATTGATGTTCATCAACAGATAAATAATTTTAATGCTTATAATATTTGATTCATTTGAACTTCTGATTTTCATCTTCACGTCTGATTCTCCACTGGTTCATCGTGGGATAGAGGAAAAACGAAAATAATTATCAATCCAAGGACTTGTGTGCAAATAATAATAAATTGAGGTTTAAGAAAAAGTTAAAATCTTATTATATGCACTGAGATATGTGCATCTCCGAGATGTACTAATCTGAAGTAATCCAACGGCCCAAAGGTACGACTGTATTTTTGTCATCACGCGCGCGTGCGTGTGATAGCACGTCTCTTTTACTGTTGGACAGGATCACTAAAAAATTCACACGCAAGAAAGCCACAACGACGGATTCAAAGGTTAGTACCTGCGACCATCTTGATTAATATTTTTTTTCCAATTCTCCTCAGAAGTGTAGTCTTCTTCATTGAATGCAGATTTAATCAAGAGATTATTTTCTAGTTTTAATTGATTAGAATGATTATGAGAATTGTAAGCGGATATTGGACACTTGACATTTTTCTTTATTTTTTATACTTCATTAGTTATGCAACTGATTATGTGATTGATGCATGATTGATTATTTTTTTACTGTGAATTATGTGATTGATGCATGATTGATTATTTTTTTACTGTGAAATGTAATTGTTTTTTTTTATTTAACGTATTTTTGGCAACATTTTATTTTCGAGATAATAGCTTAGGCAACAAAAAAATATTTTCCCATTAGAAAAATATCTCGTGGGACCAGAATATATTTTCCACTTTCTACATTAGGCCGCGTCAAATAAATTTCTTTTTAAATTTTTTTGGTGGGGCCAGAATCAACCAGAAGCTCTGGTTAACCACAACGCTCGAAAAAACTCTGTTTTTATATAGAGAATTTCTTTAAAAAACGCAGTATTTCAACCAAACCATGTAAAGATAGTTGAAAAGAAAACATCCAATATACACTCAGTGGTTCTGTATGAACCGAATAGAAAAACCACATGAAAACCGCCTCTAACAGAATTTTTTATTTTTTAATGGGTGGGTCCCACTGGGCCCCACCCCTCGGGAGACGTGCAGGGGGTGGGCTGTGAGAGGCGGTTTTTCTCACGTTGTTTTTCTCTCGGTCCATTTATAATTTCTGATATACACTAGATTAAACTGCTTAGGCCTAACCAAAAGACAGACCAGTGTCTAAGTCCTTCATGGTGTAAAAAGCAAAGCACCCAGTCAGTAGATTACAAGCTAATAGACTAACTCGATGTTCGTTTTTTTTAAAAGCAGTCCAAATGAAAAGTTTTTTATTTTTAAAAAAGACTGGAATTCCAAGAGGACTGAGTTAAAAAAAGATAGACCGCAGTCTAAGATTAGTGATCCTAAATGTCTTAGTAATTTGTAACAAAACTTGAGGGTTAAAAACAAGGCCCTGGAAGACCAAGGAACCAAGGAAGTCAAAATGACCAGTGTCATTTTCTCAATGAAAACCGAGAGCCAAAGACAACCAATCCAATTACCAAAATTGCAGTTTAAACAGTTAAGATGAAAAACAAAAGAAACTCTTCTTTTTTATAAAACTTGACGTACCTATAACTGGTTTCTAAAGGAAAACCTCCTTACTAATGACCAAATACATTTGAGTTAGAGATTGAAAACTGACCAGTGTCAATTCTTTTTCTCTCTCAGAGGCAAGATAACAGTTAAATTCAAATTCAAATTTATTTTAATAAGTTACCGTTAGAAAAAGAATCCCTCCCCAGATACCCTCCCTAATCAGAACACCGCTAAACGGAGACGAGAAAATTTTACCGGAAAAATTAAGTTTGCGATAGAGGAATTTGCAAAGACATTCAGTAATGAATTTGAGACACCCATTAAAGAGAAGGAGAAAATCAATCGAAAATTTAGAGCACTTAAAGATAAAGAAGGAAAACCAACAGTCGAGAGTTCAGATGTATTATAAACTTAGATGCATGGAAAAGCCAAATGCATTTAACCGAAACAAGTATAGGAAGACCTCTCCCTCAATCTAAAATCCATAGTAAAATCTAAAGTTTTCAAAAATAGAGCAGAAGAGAAGGTATGGTTATAGTTCTACTTTAGAAACCATCACAGGCATCATTTATTGCTTATCAAAACACCGAAACAGAAGAAGAATTCACAGAGGTAATCATGGAGGCTCACCTAACTGGAGCACAAGGGTTTACCATTTTTTTTGAGCATCCAGCATGCAATGGCGACCTCTAAAAGGAGTGGAAGATAGATGCTGGCTATCATTTTTATTTTAGTCTTAAGCATGTCTATGAAAATTTTAGTTTATGCATTTTCAGAAAGTAGAACAACCAGTTCAAACTATTTAAGTAAACCGATGTATTGAATTATGATCAGTGAAATTTCATTTTAAAGTTCATGTTTTATAATGTGTCTTAAAAAACAAAGAGTAACATAAAAGATTTGAAATACAACCTAAAGAATCTGTTGAAGAATTTCGGAATCCTTTCAAAGAAAGAGCAAATTTGTTGATCCATAATTTCTGGCGCTTCAGATTTGAATCAGGGGACTCAAAGAGGGTTTTACTCCATAGCCGAGCTTTGAGGAAAAAAGAGAAGAGAGAGCTGATGCAGGCCAGTTATAGACAGCCATATTGTAGATTGGTATCAATATCAACCTGTCATGAAACTAAGGTTACATTACAAAACTAGAGCAGTTACAGTATGTGTAGATACCCGAAAATATAAAGTGCATGAGTAGGGGGAGAAGCAACAAAGTGTAAGGACTTACACCAAGACCCTACACAAACATGGAGAAGAAATGAACATGGGAAGAAGAAGTGATGAGGATGCAGGGACCTACTCCAAGACCCTACACCTTAACAAAGTGTAAGAACCTACCCTAAGACCCTACATAAACATGGAGATGTAATGAATATGGGGAAGAAGAGGCGATGGGAGTGTAGGGACCTACTCCAAGACCTTACATCTCAACAAAGTGTAAGAACCTACTCCAAGACCCTACACCTTAACAAAGTGTAAGAACCTACCCTAAGACCCTACATAAACATGGAGATGTAATGAATATGGGGAAGAAGAGGCGATGGGAGTGTAGGGACCTACTCCAAGACCTTACATCTCAACAAAGTGTAAGAACCTACCCTGAGACCCTACATAAACATGGAGATGTAATGAATATGGGGAAGAAGAAGTGGTGGGTATGTAGGGACCTACTCCAAGACCTTACATCTCAACAGAGTGTAGGGACTTACTCCAAGACCCTACACCTCACGACAAAACATGAAGATGCAATGAGCATGAGAGGGAGAGGCGATGGGAGTGTAGGGACTTACTCCAAGACCCTACACCGTATGACAAAGCATGAATAAATATTAAAAGGGAAATGGTGCCCACTAGTTGAATGGAAGAGTGCCGATGGTAAGTGGGTCCCAACAGAGAGTAGCCCCGATCCGTAAGTAGGCGTTCCATAGTGGAAGGGATATCAAGGACACGTGTACGGACTCGAGATGTCAGAGTGAGAAAGAAGTCAAGATGGTGTACGTGTACGGTATCTAGGAACTCAAGGGAGATTTAGGAGGGTTATAAATACCCATCTCTTAAGAAGGAGAGATTAAGCCTTTTCTATGTAAAAATTGGTATTGTACTACTTGTTGGATCAGAGTTATTCTTTCCTCTTTGATGTAATTCAAGGGTTTACCCATTTAATTTATACCATATTTACATTGGCGACTTCTACTGGGCTCTGATCTCAGTAATAGTACATTAGCTATGACGAGTGCACAACAACCTCTCCATACTGACTCTGGTGAGATTCCACATCATGATCCTGCTGGGGGGGGAGGTACTCACACAATTACAACAAGCACTGTTGGACTTTCAAGAGATCGAACGACGACGCATTGGGCTAACTGCACGCATTGATGCACTCGCACCAACAACTCGGGACGAAGGGTCACATGAAGAGGACGAGCTACCAGGCATGATGGTCACACAACTCAGAGACACACATGGGAAGCGTTCACCTACTCGTAACCAAGAGGGTTATACCTCACAGGCACAACACTCTACACCACAGAGCCTCACTAGACAAAACTACACCGTGGACGAATTAAAGATAACTAAATATATTGAAGATATATATGGGTTGGAGCTTTTACAAGGGTTAATGGAATCACGGGAGATTGAACGTCGACGCCAAGCACCTGTTGAACACACATCATCTCATATTCCAGTCCTCGCTGGATATGGATTGTCCGATGAAGGGTTAATTCAAGATACTAGAAGGTTATACTACCAAGACACACATCATAAAGGTGAAGAAGATCACTCACTAGAACACTTACAAAGGGAGCGCATCTTGTATGTACCCCAACATACCTCACAGGAACCTGACCAAGGGAGGAGTCAGCCCTATGTTCCCCAATACGTAACACAGCCATTCGTCCCAAGAGATTATACTGAGTACATGAAGATTCTTCATGGTGAGACGCATGGTGTTACACATACTGAAGATGGTTACACCTTTGACACACAACGTGGTATTTGTAACACCCAGTCACCTCTTACACAAGAAGTACGAAGGAAGCCAATACCGGATATGCCGCGTCCTCCAAACCTCACCTATTTGATGGATCTAGTAACGCGTTGGATCATATGCTTCGTTTCACAATAATAGCGCAAAAATACATGATGGATGAAAATGTATGTATGCAAGAATTTGAAAAGTCGTTAATAGGTGACGCCCTCAAGTGGTTCATCATGCTGCCCAAAAGCAATACCAAGACTTGGGAAGCCATGCAGCAGGCATTCATGCAAAGGTTTTACTCCCTACAGACCCGGAGCTCAACATTTGACTTTCAAACAATCCAATACAGAGTAGGGGAAAAAATCCATTTATTTATCAAGCGTTTCCAAGCAGCATACTCAAAGTGCAACATACAAATTCCCGAAAAGGAGTTGGTGTGCAAATGCATCTCAACGTTACCCAAGAATATAAGAATGATGTTTGAGTACGCCGACATGGACACCATGAATGAATTAGAGGTGGCAGGTTCATGAGACGACGAGATAGCAGAAGAGACTTCCACTGAATTAACAAGGAGGCCTCACAACGCCTCTTACAATAAGGATAAGGGGGTCCGAAGGGGACGTTCAGTCAATGAGGGCGATAATAAGCGAAGCAAGCATCAATCAGGCATAATAGTAAGGGAAGGGGAAGCACCGCAATTTCCTTGTACTACAGAGACAGCAATTGAAGCAATTAAGGAATGGATTCAAACCAATGCCATCAAACTACCGCAAGCACCAAAGAATCTTAGCAAGGAAGACATGCAACACGAGAACTACTGCTTATTCCATAGAAAAGTGGAGCACCCAACCAAGGAGTGTAGAACGTTAAGGTGGCGCTTTTACAATCGCATGAAGAAGGGAGAAGTCGATTCCCAAGGAAAAATTATTTCTAACAATTCTAAGTACTATGCACATCCATAAGCATAAGACAAAAAGGAAGCCCACTCAACGCCCAAGGGGAAGTTTGTTTTGGATGAAAACCTGGTAAGGAAAAAGATCAAGGACTAGGCCAGTAAAAAGGTGATTAACAACTTTTTCTATGTACGGACCTACACCAAGAATAAAATAACGCTCCTTTGGCATAATATCATTTTTTAAGGAGAATCTGTACTGACAATCGCTGCTTTAGAACGAGAAAAGGCAAAAGCAATAATAGTTGTTGCTTCAGAAGAGATTTTCTGAAGCGAAAGCAATAAGAATACACCAAGACTAGGTGAGGCTTGCTTTGAAACAAAAGAAAGCGAAAGCGATAAAAATACACCGAGACTAGGTGTGGCTTGCTTTTAAACAAAAGAAAGCGAAAGCGATAAAGGTACACCGAGACTAGGGGTTGCTTTCTTCAGAATGAAACAAAAGCAAAAGCGATAAGAATACACCGAGACTAGGTGTTATATGAGTTCAAAGCACAAAAAAAAAGGGTAATAAGAACACCTCAGAATGAGATGAGCTTAAGACATAATCACATATATCCAAGGTGCCCGAGTGCATCGTCTATAACAAATACGTTGATCAAAATAAAAATCATGCTTAAGTAGCATCTATCCCTAAAGGAAAAGAGAGAACCAGACTTTAAGATACATACACTTCAATGTGAGTAAACAATCAGAAAGGGTGATGAGACTCAGTCCAACATGAGTAACACCAGAAGGGGTAAAGAGATCATACACTCCGTATAAGTAAACACCCCAAGATGGGTGGAGTGAGCATACACTCAAAAGAATAGATCTTTGACATTCATACATGTCCATGACAAGGATGACACCGACAGTAAGTCGCATCGTAACAAAATTCCAAAAAAAAAAAAATCCTCTTATACATAAACAATAAAGTGAAAGAAATGGAACCACACCACGACCGGGTGTTATTTAATTTAAAAGGAAAGAAAGCACAAGAGATAAGAAGTGAGAACACACCAACACTAGGTGTTACGTGCCTTAGAGAGAAGGAAAAATGAGAATATACCAAGATGGGTGTTGCTTGCTTTAGAACGAACGAAAGCAAAACAAATTAGAATACTCCAATATTGAGTGTTGCTTACTATTAGAATGAAAGAAAAGGAAAGCAGTGAGAATACATCAATACTCGGTGTTGCTTGCTCCAGAATGAAAGTAAAAGAAAGCAGTAAGAACGCCTCAGAGCGAGGGGAGCCTAAGAAATATACCCCAATATGAGTGGGGTAAAGATAACATACTTAAGAATGGGGCGACTATACACTCAAACATGAAATCGGTAGATCACTCTTCAACAAATCTCCAAATGAGTAAAACACCTCAGAATAAGAGAGTCACCCTGAGTGCTCCAACATGAGTAATCCTTATATTTCAACACGAGTAGAACAGTACTTGAAGACACAAGAGATGATCACATATTCTCAACTTGAATAATAGACTCCAACCCTAGTAACAAGGTCGACGTTAAGAAATGATGAAGAAGCATGGTGATTATTGTTGTTGATTGAGGGGCTCTTAAATGAGCAGAACCCTAAGCATAGATCCTTACGATAGGAAAGGGCTCCTCGACGAGCGGACCACTAAACAAAAACCTTGCCTAATAGGAAGGGGACGTCATCTACTTGGAAAAACAAAACTCTATGCAATAGAATGTAACATGAGTAGTGAGTATACTCAGAAATATACATATGTACAAATGAACTCTATGCCCCAACATGATTTAAAGGGGAAGGATACTATGGTGCAATCGAAACAATTATCCTCCTTAAAGGGGGAGGATGAGTTTGAACTCTCCAAGAACAATCACCTAATTATGGCCATTTACCATGGCATTGCTTCGCTCACACCACCTAGATACGAAGGGTTGGCCAATATAAGCATCCCTCAATGGACAGATGGTACATTATAGAACGAAAGTAAACACCCCAACATGAGTACCAGAGAGGTACCTCAGGATGAGGTGACTACTCGAAGAGGTGCATCGACCATGCAGAAATATGCCTCATAATATACTCAAGGCGACCATACACTCCAACATGAGTGGATATTCTACAACAGGAATGTAGCGACCATACACGACAGCATGAACAAACACCCTTAAGGTGGAAGACCCTAAGGCTGACTCATACATACATTCTAAAATGATAAAAGGAATAATACCACACCATATTCCATGAGTAAACACATCAACACCTATAACCACTTTTTTTTAAGAAAAAAACGGGGGGAGGGGAACCTAAAGTTTCCTGAACAGTACCATATCCCAGGATGAGAAGAGCTTCAGAGACATATATCAACATAGGTAAAAAGTACGCAATCCGGAAAGATGAGCCATCAAAACAATTCCACAATATTATCAACATGGCATCAAACCATATATACTTTAAAGATTACTTTTATTCCATGATATAATAAACCTAGATATAAGATTACTCGTCAGTATAATCTTACATAAAATCACAATATGATCATGTGATACCAAGAACAGAAAGTTTTGTACAATGAGCAACAACCGAATATCAATAATGCATCTCGTGTGATACGCAGGATGACTTAACGTCATACACCAGATCCTTTTTCATATAAAAGAAAAATAAAAAAAAATAAAAGTTAGAACTTGGCAAAGGAAAGAAAAGTCGAAGAGCAAGAAAATAAGAATATAGGATGCGCACGACCAAGTAAGTGAGACTGTGAGAGGTTGTAGAACTTGGCGGTCAAGTCGATACCTACGACTATTCTTGGGAACGAAGCAGAGATATCATGTCACATGGAGTCTAACGGAACACATGGTAGAGTGGAATCACTACCAAGCAACATTTGGGGACTTAACATAAACATGATCCGATGAAGCAAAATCCAGGGCATGCGACTACCAAGCAACTCGGGTACTTGGGGACTGAACCGGAGAACAAGACCTTGATACAAGATTATTATTATTTATTTATTTATTGGAGGCATGTGACTTTTGGATAGCCTGACGCCTGACTCCAAACAAATCAGGGGACTTACTATAGATACCCCAAAATTGAGAAAGAGATAAAATGGGAATTTGTTCTAAATATGACCAGGATTGTGAAAGAGAACCAACGAGTATGAGAGATGGCTCAATGATGAGAGAGAAATGTGTATGAGGAGCATGTGACAATGTGATGGAGCGTGCGATGATCATACATCAGCACGATGGAGCGTGCCATGATGTGATGGAACGTACGATGATCATACATCTACACGATTGAGCATGCGTCGATGAGGAGCAGGTCATTCATCAATGAGATGAAAGATAAACTAAATCAAATGATGATGAGCAGACCTTGCGTCCTTATGTCTGTAGGGTGAGCAGACCATTCATCAATGAGATAAAAGATAAACTAAATGAAATGATGATGAGCAGACCTTGCGTCCTTATGTCTGTAGGGTGAGCAGACATTGCGTCACCACGTCCGTAGGTGGAAGAGAAGACCATGTGTAATTGTTGTCCCGCAAATATAATGGGATACAAGCGAAAAGTAGAATGGCATACAAGCGAAAAGTACCTTAACTTTAAGGTTTGGGGACTAGAAGTGACTAGTGATAGCTGTCAGAATCCTGGGTTACATTACTGATACCTCACTTGAAAATTTAGCCAGCCGGGCAGAAGGTTAAATGCAGACCCTCCGAAATATTTAAAGAAAGAGTGTAATGATAGGTCATAGCCTCAAGATAACATGGGAACAGTGAGCATCGGAATTCTGTGCTATATGACTGCAGCATAGTCTGTACGCCTAATCATCGAGTCAAGGGACTTAATGTAGATACCCCAAAATTAGGATAAGAGAGATCACATGGGATCGACAGGGCGAGAACAAGGCAGGGGCGGCCTATGCAAGGAAGAGGGTCAGGATAGCAAGCTACTTCGTCATAAAGACAAGAGTAGGCGATTGCAGTATAAGGTGCAGGGGTACATGAAGACAAGAAGGGTGATAGGCACGGAGTGGGACAAGTGATTTGCATCTACACAAGTGAATACCATCAATGGGTATGGTTGGTTACCATGAACAGAAGAAAAAGGTAATATGTGCATGCACGAGCTAATAATGTATGAAGAAGAACATTATGACTTTGGATATGTGACTGCTGCTTACCCTAGATGTGTAAACAGTCAGTCAGGGGACTTAATGTAGATACCCCAAAATCAAGTGACAAGATGTAGCAAGTCATGCCCCCGTGACGATAAGAAACTGACGAAATGAATGAACAAAAGGGGTTGGTGATGGTATTTCAGATGTATGACTAAGGAAGGTGATGCTGGTGTTGAGAGCACAACAAAAAGGGGTCATGATCCAAGGCTATAATGAAGAGAATTCACCACGGGTGTGGGAGTAGTCGAAGGAGAAGGGACAGGCGCGGAATGAAGACTGGTACCTTTGCGCCTACATAAACAAATGGCACATAAGAAGAAGGAGGTGCACGATGGGTGAGGATTGATGGAAGCAATGGACGAAGCAGTGGCAGGCACAGAATGAAGGAGGGTATTCTGCGTCCACACAAGTGAACCACGCATGTGCGAAACATGGTGGTTAGATGGAATGATGGGGAAGGTCGAGTGCAAGGCTAGATTGTGGAGTCTGCGTCCACACAGATGAATGGCAAGAGTGGAGGAGGAGATGATAAAGTGCAACATCCTGCTCTAGGACCTTGCACCCTACGACAACAACATCCTGCTCCAGGACCTTGCACCATAGGACAACACATGAGGAGATGAGTGGAAGATGACGAGAGGCGCTGTGAGAAGAAGACATGACGTTTGCCAACATCACAAGTAAGCAAGGAAATGGCGGTGATACGTCAGATGAAGGACTAAGGGAGGTGACATTTAGGCCGAGAGTACTATGGTGAGAAGGGGAATGACGCAAGAATATGATGGAGGAAGCTCACCATGGGTATGGGAGAAGTGGAAGGAGATGTGGTAGGCGCGGAATGGAGATGAGCACTCCGCGCCTGCATGGACAAAGGAGTAGAAAGTACACGAGTGGGGGAAGAAGTAACATAGTGTAATAATAGGTTGATATCCATGGAGAGGACGCTGGTGGATGTTGTCAGTTATTAACAAAGAAATAATAGGTTGATGAGTTTAGCACTTGAAGCAAGGAGAAACGAAGGCATGCGTGAAGACAGGAGAAATGACAGGCATGAGGAGAGGTTGAACAGCCCCCCTTGTACGGGTGATTAGTATGGGTAAGGTATGGAAAAATGATAAAGTGAAGACGCATCTCATATGTCTTACACATACGGAAGCAAGAGCCACGGGTAAGGCATGGAGTACTACCATAGCTAAAAGATGGAGGTGATGCGTACTTGGGTAAGCTGATAATGAGTGAAGAAGAATATCATGACTTGTGAAGTATATGACTGCTGCTTACCTTGGATACGTAAACATCGATCAGGGGGACTTAATGTAGATACCCGAAAATATAAAGTGCATGAGTAGGGGGAGAAGAAACAAAGTGTAAGGACTTACACCAAGACCCTACACAAACATGGAGAAGAAATGAACATGGGAAGAAGAAGTGATGAGGATGCAGGGACCTACTCCAAGACCCTACACCTTAACAAAGTGTAAGAACCTACCCTAAGACCCTACATAAACATGGAGATGTAATGAATATGGGGAAGAAGAGGCGATGGGAGTGTAGGGACCTACTCCAAGACCTTACATCTCAACAAAGTGTAAGAACCTACTCCAAGACCCTACACCTTAACAAAGTGTAAGAACCTACCCTAAGACCCTACATAAACATGGAGATGTAATGAATATGGGAAAGAAGAGGCGATGGGAGTGTAGGGACCTACTCCAAGACCTTACATCTCAACAAAGTGTAAGAACCTACCCTGAGACCCTACATAAACATGGAGATGTAATGAATATGGGGAAGAAGAAGTGATGGGGATGTAGGGACCTACTCCAAGACCTTACATCTCAACAGAGTGTAGGGACTTACTCCAAGACCCTACACCTCACGACAAAACATGAAGATGCAATGAGCATGAGAGGGAGAGCGATGGGAGTGTAGGGACTTACTCCAAGACCCTACACCGTATGACAAAGCATGAATAAATATTAAAAGGAAATGGTGCCCACTAGTTGAATGGAAGAGTGCCGATGGTAAGTGGGTCCCAACAGAGAGTAGCCCCGATCCGTAGTAGAGGCGTTCCATAGTGGAAGGGATATCAAGGACACGTGTACGGACTCGAGATGTCAGAGTGAGAAAGAAGTCAAGATGGTGTACGTGTACGGTATCTAGGAACTCAAGGGAGATTTAGGAGGGTTATAAATACCCATCTCTTAAGAAGGAGAGATTAAGCCTTTTCTATGTAAAAATTAGTATTGTACTACTTGTTGGATCAGAGTTATTCTTTCCTCTTTGATGTAATTCAAGGGTTTACCCATTTAATTTATACCATATTTACAGTATGCTATAAGATACAAACTGAGATGCATGGGTTACGGTATGCTATAAGATGCATTGGTATCAATACCAACCTGTCATGAAACTAAGTGCAATAATGCAAATGCATGGGTTACAAGACTATAGAGGACTAAAAGGAACAAATGAGATTACAACAGACTGGCAAAAAAGCGGGGAAATAACAAACCAAAAAACAGAGCTCATGCCTCTGAAACTTGAACTGAATTACAGGCTTGTCCTTTAAACTATTGGTAATTTGCCTGCAATGGCTGCTTCATTGTACCGCAGGTTCCACTTTAGAAACAAGGATGAATATCTCAGAGCTTGTATGTCTTTTTATTCTTTGAACATCATTATCCCACACCATCAGACCCTGGTGGGAATCTCCGATATAAGTGAAAACGATAAAAAAAGAAGAACAGAAAGACTCTAATCTAACATATAAGTTGAGATATGAATTCACTCACCAGTCTTTGGCCTAGAAAGTTCTTTCGGTTCCCTCTTCTTTTGCACTCAATACAAAACAATTTCACATCAAAATACACCATATCATGATGAAATATAATGCGTTGTGGTTCTTCTTCATACAGTAGCCACTCAACTCTGAAAATATAAAACACTGATAAACTCGAAGTGATGGAATTATATTACTCACTTACTCAGTGATGTTAGTTACTAGAAAAGAGCACTTACTCTGGCTACGAACAGAAGTAGTATTGGTTTCTTGGGTATACTGAACATAGTAATTCATCACCCTGAAAAACAACAACATATAATAAGATAGATCATTTGTAAAAAGAAGTTGAGGTTAGGAAAAATGCAAATGTGGAAAATCATTTGTGAAAATGGTGTCGAAGTAAAGTGGTTACCTGTAAATGATGCATGTGTTCGTTTGCTGCAATGAAACATTTGCACATTTTGCACATGTAGAAGGGCAAAAGGGACAGCATTTTCATCAAAACAGTATCTACTCCTTTACCAGGTGGATCATCCAACTTCTCCTGTGTGCCCTTGCATGGGGGGATAACGCTTGAAGGGCCAGGGATTACTAGGCTTGCATGTAAGCCTTACCAGGAAATAAAATGTCAGGACTTTTAAAGGCAAAAGGAACTAACAACAATCAGTAAATACCATATCTGGTACCTTTTTTCATGACCATAAATTTGAAAAACGAAAACTTGATCTTACTAAATAGATTTAACACTACTAAGTAAAAAGTCATGCTAAAGGAGAGAAAGGTCTGACCACCACCTAAAGAATAGAGAAAAACAGAGTAAGTTATGGACCTGGGTAACATATACACGGCCCAAAGTGCTGTACTCGGTGTCGTGTATGGTACTTTGACACAACAACAGAGAAAACTAGGAAGCAGTGACAGGGCGTACACGTCATATGTAAGTAGTTAACATAGATATGTAAGATAGCGAACTCAGTCATAGAAGGATATGAGCAGAGATTTGGCGAACTAGATGCACATAAGAAACCACTACTAAAGCATAGAAGAAACCATAATAGGATACAAAGATATATTAGCTGGCCTTGTACAAAGACTTGCACCTTGGCAAGCATAAAGTCTCGTCTCGACCATGAGCCCAATGCGCGATATTGGTCCAAAGACTCATACTCAACATAAGCAACAACTAGCTTTCCCGACCAGCGAGCGCTACAGCCTTGTTACATTGCGAGAAAAAAGCCTTGCCCCAGCCGCAAGCACACTACATTCCTCTCAAGACTCGACTAGCTCTCGAGAATCACAAGTCCGCCACATGGCAAAAAAGTATCGCCTAGCACGTGAGCAATTTTTTTGCAGGTAATTACAGTTAGGGGAATCTTCGTAATGTTTCTAGAAACACTTGGGGGCGAGTTACTTCTGCAACAGTCGACGCAGAAGGAAAAACAAACTTCTTAACCCCCAACAAGTTGGAGGTTAAGAGGGGGCGATGTTTGTACCGTCTATTTTACAAACGGGAGGCCCGCAAATCAAGCCCGCGAAGGAAGATTCCAGAAGTTTCCAGAAATATTGTTGCTCAAGTTGCTTGCATATCATGTTTATATCAAAATTAGGGTTACATAAACTCTATAAATACGTGTATCTTAAACCCTAAAAGGACATGGAATCCTAGGTTGGCTAACCATTCAAGAATTATTGTATCATGATCATCAATAAAATCACTCCCTTCGAGATTCCTCCGTGGATGTAGGCATCACTTGGCGAACCACGTTAAATTCTTCGTCTCCTTTATTTATCGTTTCTTAGCCCTAATTTCGCATAATCATCATCAAATCATCGTGTTTAGTTCCTAGAAGTAATTTTGGGTACAAAAATTGGCGCCGACTAAGGGGATTCGAGTGAAAGAATCATGCTCTTTCCATTGAGAAAAGTGTGGTACAAAACAGCAAAATCATGCACGAAACTCCGTTGAAAAATCAACAGAAAAGAGAAAAAAAAAATTAGGGTTGAAGAAACCTTTGCAACAATTAAAAAAACTGTTGCGAAACAGTTGAAGAAACCGTTACGAATGATGAAGAAATCGTTACGAAGGTTGAAGAAACTGTTGTGAAAGGATTGAAGAAACTGTAACCAAAACAGTAACAGAACAGCTGTTGCAGAAGCTGTAAAAGGAAGCTCAAGCCAAGTTAAAGCGACTAAGCCAAGCCGCCGCCTCTGAGCCAAGTTGCTCTATCAATCCAAGTCGCTCCAGGATGAGCCGAGGTGTTCGAGCCGCTCAGATCCGAGCCAAGCCAGATTCAAGCCGAGCCAAGCATCCAGTTCACCAATCGGTCCAGCCAACCTGGTTCGGTTCGATCCATCCTAGTTCACCCGAACCGATTCTGCTTTGGTTTAACCTGGTTCAACCAGTTCAGTTTTGGTCCAATCAGATCCAGACCAAACTAGTTCAGCAACAACTATATCACCGATTCTGATCCATTCATCTCGCCACGTCAGCAGTCTGGTACAGTCAGCAGTTGCCATCTCAGCAACATATCTAGTCAGCAGTCGCCATGTTAGCAGGTCGCCACATTATCACCTCCGCTGCCATGTCATCGGCTGCATGTAGTGTCAGCACTGTTCGAGTTCCACGTGAGCACCGTTCGGGTGCCACGTCCGCATTGCTATCTGAGACAATAGTTCCAGTCAGCTCTTTGATCCAGTCATCAATTCCACGTATACAACAACATGCGCGTTTCGTTCAAATCTTGTTTCGTCAATAACTTATTCATTTTAAATCTGAATTGAGTGATTTTTGGCTCGTTGGAAGCGTTTTTCAATTCCCTACAACATGGAAGCAAAAATTAATGTGTTCGAGAAACTTTTATATGCACTTAGGGTAGCAACATGATCGAGTTCGAGATATGGATTGCTTAGACCCCTCAATAATTAGCCTTGCATCACTTCGCAAGCACCTAAAGCCTCACCTTGCACATGAGCAATTACATCTTGCTTTAACTGCAAGCATAAAATCTCGCCTTGTACAAATACTTGCACCTTGGCAAGCATAAAGTCTCGTCTCGACCATGAGCCCAATGCGCGATATTGGTCCAAAGACATACTCAACACAAGCAACAACTAGCTTTCCCGAGCAGCGAGCGCTACAGCCTTGTTATGTTGCGAGCAAAAAGCCTTGCCCCAACCTCAAGCACACTACATTCCTTTGAAGACTCGACTAGCTCTCGAGCATCACAAGTCCACCACATGGCAAAAAAGTCTTGCCTAGCACATGAGCAATTTTTTGCAGGTAATTACAATTGGGGTAATCTTCGTAATGTTTCTAGAAACACTTGGGGGCGAGTTACTTCCGCAACAGTCGACGCAGAAGGAAAAACAAACTTCTTAACCCCCAACAAGTTGGAGGTTAAGAGGGGGCGATGTTTGTACCGTCTATTTTACAAACGGGAGGCCCGCAAATCAAGCCCGCGAAGGAAGATTCCAGAAGTTTCCAGAAATATTGTTGCTCAAGTTGCTTGCATATCAAGTTTATATCAAAATTAGGGTTACATAATCTCTATAAATACGTGTATCTTAAACCCTAAAAGGACATGGAATCCTAGGTTGGCTAACCATTCAAGAATTATTGTATCACGATCATCAATAAAATCACTCCCTGCGGGATTCCTCCGTGGATGTAGGCATCACTTGGAGAACCACGTTAAATTCTTCGTCTCCTTTATTTATCGTTTCTTAGCCCTAATTTCGCATAATCATCATCAAATCATCGTGTTTAGTTCCTAGAAGTAATTTTGGGTACAAAAATTGGCGCCGACTAAGGGGATTCGAGTGAAAGAATCATGCTCTTTCCATTGAGAAAAGTGTGGTACAAAACAGCAAAATCATGCACGAAACTACGTTCAAAAATCAATAGAAAAGAGAAAAAAAAAATTAGGGTTGAAGAAACCTTTGCAACAATTAAAAAAAAGCTGTTTGGTAATGCTTTTATTTTTCCAAAAGAAATAGTTGAAGAAACCAAAGTTACGAATGATGAAGAAATCGTTACATTTTTGAAGGTTGAAGAAAAATATTAAATAATTACTGTTGTGTAAGGATTGAAGAAAATTTCTTTTTAACAACCAAAAACAATTAGAATTTAATATTATATATATTTATATTGAATAGTAAAAAAAAAATTATTTTTTTAAAAAAGCAAAATCGAATAAAACTATTTTCAAAAGATATGTACGAAGCTATAAAAGGAATCTCAAGCCAAGTTAAAGCGACTAAGCCAAGCCGCCGCCTCTGAGCCAAGTTGCTCTATCAATCCAAGTCGCTCCCGGGATGAGCCGAGGTGTTCGAGCCGCTCAGATCCGAGCCAAGCCAGATTCAAGCCGAGCCAAGCATCCAGTTCACCAATCGGTCCAGCCAACCTGGTTCGGTTCGATCCATCCTAGTTCACCCGAACCGATTCTGCTTTGGTTTAACCTGGTTCAACCAGTTCAGTTTTGGTCCAATCAGATCCAGACCGAACTAGTTCAGCAACAACTATATCACCGATTCTGATTCAGTCATCTCGCCACGTCAGCAGTCTGGTACAGTCAGCAGTTGCCATCTCAGCAACACGTCCAGTCAGCAGTCGCCATGTTAGCAGGTCGCCACATTATCACCTCCGCTGCCATGTCATCGGCTGCATGTAGTGTCAGCACTGTTCGAGTTCCACGCGAGCACCGTTCGGGTGCCACATCCGCATTGCTATCCGAGACAATAGTTCCAGTCAGCTCTTTGATCCAGTCATCAATTCCACGTATACAACAACATGCTCGCTTCGTTCAAATCTTGTTTTGTCAATAACTTATTCATTTTAAATCTGAATTGAGTGATTTTTGGCTCGTTGGAATCGTTTTTCAATTCCCTACAACATGGAAGCAAAAAATAATGTGTTCGAAAAACTTTTATATGCACTTGGGGTAGCAACATGATCGAGTTTGAGATATGGATTGCTTAGACCCCTCAATATTTAGCCTTGCATCACTTCGCAAGCACCTAAAGCCTCACCTTGCACATGAGCAATTACATCTTGCTTTAACTGCAAGCATAAAAGCTTGCCTTGTACAAAGACTTTTACCTTAGCAAGAATAAAGTCTTGTCTCGACCATGAGCCCAATGCCCGATATTGGTCCAAAGACATACTCAACACAAGCAACAACTAGCCTTCCCGAGCAGCGAGCGCTACAGTCTTGTTATGTTGCGAGCAAAAAGCCTTGCCCCAGCCGCAAGCACACTACATACCTTTCAAGACTCGACTAGCTCTCGAGCATCACAAGTCTACCACATGGCAAAAAAGTCTCGCCTAGCATGTGAGCAATTTTTTTGCAGGTAATTACAATTAGGGGAATCTTCGTAATGTTTCTAGAAACACTTGGGGGCAAGTTACTTCCGCAACAGTCGACGCAGAAGGAAAAACAAACTTCTTAACCCCCCAACAAGTTGGAGGTTAAGAGGGGGCGATGTTTGTACCGTCTATTTTATAAACGGGAGGCCCGCAAATCAAGCCCGCGAAGGAAGATTCCAGAAATATTGTTGCTCAAGTTGCTTGCATATCAAGTTTATATCAAAATTAGGGTTACATAAACTCTATAAATACGTGTATCCTAAACCCTAAAAGGACCTGGAATCCTAGGTTATCTAACCATTCAAGAATTATTGTATCATGATCATCAATAAAATCACTCCCTACGGGATTCCTCCGTGGATGTAGGCATCACTTGCCGAACCACGTTAAATTCCTCGTCTCCTTTATTTATCGTTTCTTACCCCTAATTTCGCATAATCATCATCAAATCATCGTGTTTAGTGACTAGAAGTAATTTTGGGTACAAACAATATTAGTGACCACAACCGCCATTAGAGAACTAAGCAATAACAACAACCAACTATAGCAGGCATGGGAACAAAACAATTACTTGCAAAGACATCTGAGAGAATCATCAGAACTCACTTGAATGCACTGTACAGTCTACCAGAGCAACAGTTCATAACTCAAGCGTTAAGTTCTTTAGTGAGCCATGAATTACTAGAAGCAAAATGACAAACTAAAGATAATTACCAAAATAAATATGCAAAGTTTGATGATACAGAGTTAGTTTTAAACCGCAATTCTCCACTGGAAGAGAGAACATTAGATCTCATTATACAACTCCATACTAACTTGCCTGAATATGGATGCAACAAGTAACATCATTAGATCCGACAAAGGCATGACAATTAGAGTGAGAAAATACCTTGGCGAACTCCTTGTCTGGCACCTGCAATTTCTTTTGTATGCGACCTTTAACGTCAGCCTTTTCAACTGTTTCAACGACTTCATCATAAGTGAAATTTTAAAGTTATGCCACGAATCAAGAATTTATATTCCGGTTTCAACAAACAACATAAATGAGTGATATTTTTTTAACAAAAATAAAATAATAGGGAATCAAAAAATATATATAGATGTTTTTAATGAAGGATTATTAGCACACTTGCTAAATTCAATGCACTATATCTGAGTAAATCTAAATTCAAAGGCCCATGTTTTGCAAAATGGAGAAAGTTCCTGGTTTTACAAATGATATTCATAGGGTAATGGCGGTAATTTAAAATAAAATGTCCGAAAATTAAAAAGATATCAATAGATGTTCTTGATATAGTATTATCTGCTTCAAAAAAAAGATACAGTATTACCGCACGTGTTTTTTTTTATCAGACGACACATGCCATATTCAATGTTTAATATTCGAGTGAATCTAAACTTAAATGTCAATGTTTAGGAAAAGAGGAAAATAATCAGATGTGTCAAAAAGGGGAAAATATTTCTAGCCCTTTTCTTATTTTTTCCATATATGAAACCCATCATTAAGATTTCAAATATGTGAAACCCATTATTAGTTATTAGGATCGTATTTTACTAAAGTAACCTTTTTGTTTTGATAACTAGTAATTTCTGATATTTTGGTTTAAAACAAAAACTATATTTAATCTTCAGGGAAAGTATTCAACCACCCAAAAATATAGGGAAAATCCCCAAATTCATGCTTCAATAGTTTATGACACTGGTAATTCCAATTCTCGTTTACTTCTTCATCCTGGAGTCAAACAGAGCTCTTTTTTTTTTAATCATTTTTACGAATCAAACAACAACACAATTATTACCTTGTTCATCTTTCCAGTAAGATTTCTTTCTTAGTTATTCATCTTCTTTCTTGTATTTTTCTTTTCTTGTGTGGTTCCATTTCTAAGTATCCATTCTCACTGATAACCATTTCACACTGATTAAATAGTTCGTAGGTCACTTGGATGGGTTTGACAAAAACATGCAACCGATTACACCATTAAATTTTGTCAATTTTATGCTACTTTTTGATCATGAACTTATAATTAATTGAACTTATCACCATTAAGGTTGGGTTTCAAGATAATAAATGCTAGGTGAATCACCCATTGCATTTCATGATATTTTATGTGAAAAATTTTCTTTTCAATTGTTTTGTATATATCACTTTATTTGATAACTGTATTTATCACGGTATGTGATTGTTGAAATTATCAAAGTTTTCGATAATCAAAACTATCACTGTCTGCAATAATAGAAAGATGGCAAGTATGTATGGTACTACGAAGCTAAATTGAAAAGGGGTCCTTTCAACCACCATATGTATGGTAAATGTAATATTACAAGGCTGGAAATATTGTGAAATGCAAAATTATCAATGGTTGTGATAGTTGGATTTATCACTGTGCGTGATTGTTGGAATCATCACAGTCTGCGATAATCAAAATTATCACTGTCTGCAAACAAAGAGGTATGCCAAATTGAAAAGGTCGTAGTATTGCAAGACTAATTAAAATTACCAGATGGTATATTGAATTCATAAGAGAAGTTTTTGAAGTCAGCAAACGGAAATGATAAATATGCGTAATGAATTCTGCATATTTAAAAAAAATTCGGATATAAGTTACATAACTAACGCGGCGAACTTGAATAATACACTTTGGTCATACTAAATACACAAGGGGAAAGCTAAAATTTTCACAAATAATTAAATTGGAAATATATTCATTTAAAAAAAAAAAGACAAATAGGAAAGCTGAAAGACGTGCCACTAATTAAACTTACTGAAGTTAAATTGAATTCGGAAGATAAGTTTCTGAAGACATCGAGGATTCCAGGTATAACTGCCTAGAGCAAAAAAAATCAGTCTCAACATACAATTGAGAACATTGCCCTTCCAATAGGAATCGTATCGGCCAAGGATTCAGAACAGTCGATCGATCACATACAACATTCTTCATGTTTTCAATGGAACTCTTTTTTATCACACGAAAAGATAATGTTTCACCTTCAAAGTTAACAATGGCTTCAACACTCGCCTCCATTACCTAGTAAAAATTTCATTGTTGAAAAAATGTCAGCTCTATCATAAAAAAATGTGAGGGCTATTTAATGTTTGGTACCAAGCAAATGTCCAACACATTGCTTTGGTACCTAACTTTCAAATAATTAAGGTTTGGCACCTGAACTTACCGTTGGCTGTCAAAAGCAAATTTTGACCAAACTAATTTTTACTTTTTATTATTTTTATTCCAAAATCACCTGATTTTACAAATATAGCCCTAACCTTTTATTATCTTCTATTTGGTTCACACATGCCAAACCTTCTTCCGATACCAGCACTACCAGCACCATTATTGCTATAGACACCAACCTCTCCCACAACCGTATTCTTTCTGAATTTTGTTGTTACTTTCTTCTTTAAGCATCCAATCATGTTTTTAATCTCTCTTTCTTAGAGTTTCATAAAGAAATTTTAAAAATTGAATAACAAAACAGAAGAAACTGAAGCTACCACAAAAAGAAAATATTGAAACAACCCTAGGTTATGCTTCATACTGGTATTACTTTTGTGATCATGGCGATGATGATATCTACTTATCATCTACTTAAAAGTTCAATTTCAAATTTTATTTTAGAACCGGATTTAGGTAAATCTTAATTGTTTTTATTTTTATTTGAATGTTGTAATCAAGAAGAAGATAGAACTCGTGTTATTGATGGTGATGATCATAGTAGGTTATATTTTTAAGTGAAATGGTGTTACTTATGTTGAATTAGGGCTGGATGTTAGTATGGAAATTGGGGATTTGATTGATAAATATAGTAACGGGTTATGCTAGAAGAATTTAAATTGATAATTATCACGTTAGCAAAAGGGATACAGGGAATCGACATGAAACTTCGATAGAAAACATAACAATTTGGGTTTTTTTCTTTTAATAAATTTATTGTCAATTTACACGATTTTGGAATAGAATTTGGGTATGGGTTTGATTGACCCATTGAATAGGGTGGAATAGAAGATTAACCACCCACACAATCCATCAAGCAGCAACCAACAAAATTGGAAGTGGAGGTTGGTCGTGAACGAAGAAGATGATGATAGAAGAAGTAAGCGGGCTTCCCTCAACTATTTTTTGTTCCTTTTATAAGTGACGGGTGTCTTTACCATCAGGGAATTTTTAAGGGATAAGTTTGTCAAATTAATTATTTTTATTAATAAATATTAAATTAAATAAAAGATAAATTAGTGAAACAGAGTCTTTGACGGTCAACGTCAATGTAGGTACCAACCCTTAATTTTTTAAATTTTGGGTACCAAAGCAATGTGTTGGATATTTACTGGGCACCAAACATTAAATAGCCCAAAATGTGAACTGTGAAAATTATAAATTTCATGGTATTGTGAAAACAACAATTATCACGACATGTGATAACTACAATTATCAGTGACAACTAATATTTTGGGGAAAAAAAAACTTGAGAGTAATGATCAGATGCCGTAAGTGATGGATTGAAATATCACAAGTTAACAGTCATCAAACCCTAAAACTCATAAAAAAAACAAAAACGTACAGATATTAATCATTATGATTAGAGCTTAACCGATTCATGAAAAGATAGGTAGAGTCATGCATAGCCTAATACGAAGAAGGCTACCATAATAACTTAAAAATCATTAAACACAAAACGAGTTTAGTTGGAAACTAATGAAGAAACACGTATCAGAAAATAGGAAAAAAAAGAAAAGAATCGGTAAACCTAAGAATGGTTATGAACTCCGACTATGAATTTTGAGAGTAACAATGAAGTTTCTACACTGATAATAAATGATTGAGCATGTTGGAGTATAAAAACAAAGAGAAAAGGATAAACTGAATCCCTAAAAAAAAAAACGCCAACGAAAAACGCCATAACTAACGACTGATTATGAACTTAACGATTTTTTTTTTGTTAATAATATATAATGGATAAAGGTTAGATTAGTCCATCTCAAAATGTGAAAACTAGATTTAATCATAACTAGGGCTGTTCATGGTCGGTTTTGGTTCGGTTTCCAGCCAAACCAAAACCGAAACCAATACTATTGGTTTCTAAAAATCTAAACCAAACCAATCCATTAACCATTGGTTCGGTTTCTAAATGGTTTTATCCGGTTTCGGTTTGTTCCATTGGGTTAATGGAAAACCTATTGTATGTCAGTTTTCTGAAACTGACAGTTCAAATCTTTAAAAAAAATAACACAGTTGAATTTTTTTAACCTACCTGCAGAATGTAATTAACACACAAGCGTAGTTCATAACTCAAGTTTATAAGCATAGTTCAAAACATAAACATTACAGATTCAAAATACATAAACTCCAAGTTCTGCATGCTCCAAATATGATCTCGTCTAGGTAAGGGTAGAACTTAGGTTTACAAAGTGTGAGATGGACGTGGTAGATTAAATCTACTGATTTTAATCAACGGCCTATACTTATCGGTTTTCCATTGGTTTTTGGTTCGGCTTTCAGGTCAAACCAAAACCGAACCAGTAATGTCGGTTTTCAAAAAAAAATTTACCATAACCAATCCATTAGTAAATGGTTTGGTTCGGTTTCTTCCTTATCGGTCTGGTTTGGTCCGGTTCCGGCGGAAAACCGAAACCATGTTCAGCCCTAATCATAACCTACTAATCTTAATTGTAAATCTTGCATTTTGGGCCATAGATACATATATCATCTCAATGATGGGCTTTTGAAAGAGAAATGGTCCAAATTTGGGCTCCTCAAAAATTTCCGCGTGTTTACAGCTTCACTTTAGGTAGTTTTCTTCGCATATACATAAAGCAAAGTGTATAAATATATTTGCTGAATTTTTTTGTGCCGCACAATATGTTAAACACGAAGACACTGATATACGTAGGTTCTTCCAGCATTTCTGCATTACGCATGTTTGATTGTATAATCTACCGAATTCGTAGTTCACTTTCACGCCTAACACATGGATCCTTGCAGGTCCAGATCTCTACCAGGCACCAAATTGCCCGTACAAAAACAGACTATTGGATCATGACATAAGCTTACTTTTTAGTAGGGGTGTGCAAAAAGTCCGGAACCGCGGATTTCATCCGTATCCGTCCGCAAAATTGCAGGTGAAATCCAATCCGCAAGATCTATGGGCCGGATACGGGCGGGATTCTCAAATCTGTACTTTTAGTGGTTTGGTTGCGGTTTGACTTTGAAATCCGCGAATTCACCCGCACCGTAGCTATTGTACATTACTTTACAACATTTTAGTGCATGTTCTAATAATCTAACCATGAGCAATGGGGCTTCGTGTATTACCATTAATGTTTTGGTCAGTTTCAGATAAACCATAAAATGACTTGAAATCGAGAAAGTTTCAAATCCACCCTGCGCACAGATGAATTTATAACTTTTTTTTTAATCGAAAATTCACAAGTTTGTTAATACATTTCTAATACACTAGTATTCAATAAGAGAAGCCTTGATTGCTCGAACCACATTTCCCTGTATTCACCCCTCTCCTTAATTAGGATCTTAGATTACATATCAATGGGCAGCGTACATGGAGAAGATGATAGATGATGTGCATATTAGTCTAAACTGCTGAAGTGGAAACTTCAGTACTGACTGAAGTGCATATTAGTCTAAACTGCGTCAAGATTCTTATATCAAAAATTTCACAAGTCCATTCTAAACTAACTGCTCTATATGCCCAGCTGCAAAGATCAACACAATCGTTGCTTCCCTGAGGAGCTGTGTATTATGAAGAATTGGGGTTTGTTGTACTTTTTTGTTGTTGTATTTTTACTAAATCCGCGGTTAATTCGTATCCGGCCTGTATCACCCGCTAATCCGCGGATGTCAAATTCGCGGGTGATTAGGCCGGACACGGTTGGATTTTCCAAATCCGTAATTTTGACGGATTGGATGCGGGTGACCCATAATCTACATCCGTCCGTCTGTTGCACACCCCTACTTTTTAGGATAATTTTTACTTTAATTAATTTTTTAAAAATGTTTATGCTAGAAGGATCCAGTAAAAAATTGGGACCATCTACTAACTCCCATACTTTCTGATCCAATGGGCTCTTGTAGTCTACAAAAGCTAAACCATACCAGTGATACCACCTACTCCTCCACTAAACCATGTTTATCCTAATCAACCCACGTCATTTATGTGACATCCAGTTTGGTGTGCTTCTTCTATTGGCTATTTACATATCTTTTCCTTTTGTCTTTCTCTGCATCTTTCTAAGTTTTTCTTTCTTTCTTTCTTACATATATCCGAACTTTCAAATTCGTGTTAAAAAGAAGTTTTACATACTCTCTCCCTTTGAGCCCACTGGAATTTCCTTTCCCAAACAGATGAAAGTATGAAGCTCTTATTGCACGAGTAGTGCTACGTTGATCGGGGCTGTCTCCCGGCAAAAATCCCGTGAGATACAGCCCCGCTGGAGAATTGCAAGGGGTGGGGTATAGGTGTTGTGGGGCCCGTTGGTTGTGTCTACCGGGAATCCCACGGGATTTCAGCCCCGGTAGATGTAGCACTATTGTTATTGCACTTGATTTTAAGTACAAATGGCACCTTCAATGATTTTTAGGTTTTAAAGAAATTTACCGTAATAAAAATTTTCCAATCCTGATTCTTGAATCCTTAACCCGTAAGTTCAAGCGCTTAACATAATTTATTTCCGTTTAAAAGGAAAACAATAAATACAATGATAAAACTGTTGAGGTGTCATTTTGTCGAGTTTAAAATTTTGAACATACAAATTTTTTTCAAAACCTCAAAGGAAAGTAATTTCTCCAAAACAAAAACCATAAAAAAAAGGTTTGACATAATATAATAGCGCATCCGATCAGAATCAGTTACTGCACATGGTTTTATGTATGCGGTGAAATAATTTAAGTTTTTTCTTCAAAAGATACTTATAATGTTGGTATAAATTATTTTAGACGATTCTTCTAAATTAAAACTTGGAGAATAATATATCTTGGGTGGTTATGCGTACACTGCTGACGAGCTTCAACATTTTGTATGCATGCTCTCTGCTTTAGGCATCACTTAAAAGTAGGTGATCTGTTTCATATATTAAAGCCGATAATGCATACAAGTAAAGTAGTCGTGATGTTTTGCATCTCAAACTTTAACCAACACGGGAACTATTCGTTTTGGATTGTAATTCTGGAAGGAATATAAACAAGCTTTTACCTCGTGTCACTTAGCTTCACCATATATATCCGATGAGACGCACCCGAATAGACATGCATATAACTAACTCAGTCAGATTTTTTTGCGGAAAAATATAACTGAGCTAATTGGGTTAAGATACCAAAATCCATATAAAAAAGTAGAAAATACCAATAGGTCCTAGAAATAATATATTAGAGAGAGTTTGGTCCAGTTGACTGAGTCAACTGTCTGTTTGGTCCATTTTCAAAATATATTTTACAGTTTGGTCATAGAAATTATGGTTTGGTCCTAGGATGACGTCATGGACGATGTAATTGTCATTGTGTGGTGACAGGAATATCCTTTTGGGACTGCATATATAGACAAAAAAACCCTAGAAAATATCTTATTTTCAGATTTACTTTCCCTCTTTTTTTGTTTTCAGATCTAGTTTCTTTCCTTTTCCAAGTTTTTTTCCCTGCTAGTGATGAAGAAGATGAAGATGATGATGAACGATTCTCTCTTCTCTCCATTTTTTTCTCTGCTAGTGATGAAGAAGATGAACGATGATGATGATGATGAATACGATGAAGTTTTGCGTTTTTTTTTTTTTTTTATGTTTGTTGTTGTTTTGATGATGAAGACGGTGATGTTAAAGATTCTACTGCTATTTATGATGATGATGAACCTTTATAATCTTCACATGCTTGGGTAAGTTTCGGATCTACAAAAGAACCTTGAAATCCTTTGATTTCTTCATCTTTTTCTTTTTCTTCATCTTCACTTTGGATATTTTGTTCTTGATTTTTGGATCTGCTGCTGTTGTTGTTCGTGTTGCTATTGAAGACGATGAAGATGAGTTGCTGCTGCTGATGAAGAAGATGAAGATGACGAAGTTCATTTCTGGAATGAACTATGGTTTGTGATGAAGATTTTGATGTTTTTTCGTCTGTTGTTCCTGCTACTGATGGAGACGATGAGGATGAGTTGTTGCTGCTGATGAAGAAGATGAAGTTCATTTCTGGAATGAACTCTGGTTTGTGATGAAGATTTTGATGTTTTTTCGTCTTTGTTGTTGCTGCTGATGATGGAGACGATGAAGATGATGAAGATGAGTTGTTGTTGCTGATGAAGAACATGAAGATGACGAAGTTCATTTCTGGAATGAACTCTAGTTAGTGATGAAGATTTTGATGTTTTTTCGTCTGTTGTTGCTGCTGATGATGGAGACGATGAAGATGAGCTGCTTCTGCTGATGAAAAAGATGAAGATGACGAAGTTCATTTATGGAATGAACTCTGTTTCTTCTTTCTCTGCTACTGTTGAAGATTTGGGTTCATGTAAAGAATGAACTCTGTTTTTAGATCTTAAATTACTAGGTGTTCATGCAAAGAATGAACTCGTGTTGAAGATGAACTCTGTTTTTTAGTAGGTGTTCATGTAAAGAATGAACTCATGTTGAAAATGAACTCGTGTTGAATTACTAGGTGTTCATTTGAAGGAATGAACTACGGAGTTCATCAGATAGAATGAACTCCGCACAAAAAATAAGCAGGAAATTTAGTTTAGTTTTATTAGGAGTTCATTTGAAGGAATGAACTCTGGAGTTCATCTGACAGAATGAACTGCTACAAAAAATAAGTAGGAAATTTAGTTTGGTTTTTATTAGGTGTCATTTGAAGGAATGAACTCCGGAGTTCATCAGACAGAATGAACTGCTACAAAAAAATAAGTAGGAATTAACACGGAAGGGTACTTTGGTCCATTTAATGTTTTTAAATAATTATGGACCAAATGGAAAAGGTGATTTCTGAAATGACCAAACTGACTTGGGACCACCTAAAAAAGGACCCGATCAAGAATGAAGCCACGGCAGGTGTATTAAAATACAACTAGATCTAGCCATTTTTAAGTTCCATGGAATCATGTTTTCGATTAGGGTTGGAAACAGAAGTTATCCCTGATAAACAAAATGGATAACTTAGTCAGAAAATGACATAATTGGACTCATTGTATGACTCGGTGAGTTGACTATGATTTTTGTTCTCCTCTGATCCATTTTAGCTCTTCCTCTGACAAAAATCAAAAAGAACTACAAAGAAAATAAAAAAGTAACAGAGAAAGAAGGTTTATCTGGTCATCCGTAGTTTTGTTTCGAATTTTTACGAGTTGATACAAAAAATTTTAAATAATCCAAAAGTTTAATTGTTTAAAAATAGTAAAAAAAATTGTTTATATTCCACAAACACTGATGTAATATCTGTTTGTATTTTTCATTTTATAAAAACCGAATGAAGATTTAAACAATCTCCCAAAGGAAACATCAATTGTCCTACTCATCTTAATAGCACAAAAGGAGTAACAATAAGGATACCCAATAGGGCCAAATACAGACAAGATAAGTATTCATTCGTCTCTTTCTTTTCTCTTGTACGTTACGTACATTGAATTTGTTATGTGGAAAAAAAGACATCCACAACATTATGTGTGCATTGCAAGTATACCTCGCCGGAAACAGGGACTGTTACATTAACGGCGTGACAAAATGAGTTTGGTTTGTACTTTTTGTTATGAATTACCACACAAATTTTACTTCATCCCATACTGATTTGATTTCTCAAGAAAGTAGAAGCTAAAAAGGTGCAAGAAGGAACATAGACAATGAAATGAAGGCAGAGACATTCCTTCCGCGGAATTTTGGTTGATAAAATAACAAGGAATTGTTTCGCCTCAAGTTAAGGGAATTGTAGTTGAAGAATCCATAAAGCATGGGTATACTTGGGAGTGGGACAACAAAAGAGTGTCGCCCTCTCTTCCTCATATAGCCTTAGATTCCATGGAAAAGTTTCCAAGCAAAGTGATACTACAGTGTTATTCCACCAAGGTCATTTTCGTCATTTCCGGAATCAGACGTGTATCTTTTGTCCTAATCTTAATCTCTAGAAAAGTAATTCACATTTCATTTCTCATCTATAAATATGATGTTAAATAATTACCCCAAATTTCATCGCAGCTTTGGTAAATGAAAGCTTAGAGAGACAGAGAGACAGAGAGTTTCGTTTCATTTCATATCAACTCTCTAAAAGGAACTCAAGAGAGTGAGAGAGATATGGTACCGGCAAGTGCACCTGAGATGGGTATTGCTGTTGCTAAAAGTGTTGGTACTTGGAGGTGGAATTCACCAATACCATATCTTTTTGCTGGTTTAGTAGCAATGTTATTTCTCATTGCTTTGTCATTAGTAATTCTTCTTTGTTCTTACTACAAGAAAACATCACCAGCATCACATCAAGAAATGGTCGATATTGAAAAACCTGCAGCTGTTGAATCCGTCCTTCAACCTTTGGATATGGAGCCGACGATTGCAGTAATTTTGCCCGGAGATTATATACCACGGTTTCTTTTGAAACCTTTCCCCTTTTCTTCTTCTTCTTCTTCTTCTTCTATTCCTCCACCTCCTCCTTCATCAAGTGATGTTCCAACTGCTAGCACTGACGACAACCAGGTAGAACAAGTGTAAGATCGAACACGCCCGCGGGCCGAGCTTTTTTGTAGAAATATATGTACCTAGGAAGTTAGATACAAACTCTTATAAAAACAGAAATTTTGTCACGGTTTATTTTGTTTTTATTTTTGGTTGCTTGTTGTTAATTATGATATGTAATTTTTGATAATGAGTATAAATGAAGATCACGTTCACCGGGAGCATATATACATATATCTTTGAGTACAAATCAGTGATAAACAGGTGGTGTTCTTGATTGTTTTTTTGTTCCTTTCATCACAACTGGTGGTGTTGAAGAAGATGAGTATTTGACACTGATTAATTACTAAAAAACATGTTTTAGTAATAATCATGATGGCGGTTAATCGGAAAGTGTGTAAATGCTGTTAACGATCAGAAATTCATTACTGATATCGGCCTATGCGTGCATGTTCAATCAGGGGCACCTCTGTACCTAAGCTGATATTGATCAGGCAGTCTCTTCACTGAACCTCGTATCTCCTGCAACCGTGCCCGCCGTCCGCACTTGGCCAAGGAGTAAAAATGGAAGAAATAGCGAGACCACGCAGGTATCTCGACAGGCCATATGCAGGCTATTCTTCCGTTTCCTAGCATCATCTTAAGAATGGCTGGGTAATGATGCACTAAAATGGACAAATCCGCCGGAATAGACACAGTTGCCGCTACATTTACAAAAACGCCTTTCCTTTCTTATGCGTCAGGTCGCGCGTAATATTCATCATGTTCCTTTATGAACTGCGCCCACAAACAAAATAAACAAATGATCTAAAAAAACACAAAGTTGGGGGGAAGGTGGACCTTGCGTGCTTTACCTGATTAAGCGTCCTTTTAAAGCGTTTTTGGGTACAACAAGCATTACAAGGAACTTTTGAATGACATCGGCATGGGTAGGTCCTAGAATTTCATCAGATTGGTGCTATACACATGTCGATCACGTTGATGACCTATAAAAAATCTTCCTCTGGAGGGACCTCATTAACATGGGCTAACAGGTAGGAAATTCCTCCCGCGTTAAATAAACTTGACATGAGAAGAATCTCGTTAGCTTGTTCTCAGTTTTTACACATGCGAACTGAGAAGCGTTTTATTATTGTTTTGATTCACTGTATTCCGTTTGAACCTTTATTCTTCCTGAGGTGTTCATGTGCAAAATTCTTACTGACCCAACAGATGACCTTTCTCTTTAGGAATTGGATATACTGCACTTTTATAACCACATCATTGTGATTATCTTATCACTGTTAAATAATATCCCCACAAATGGTTGCATAAGCTTACATTGGTAATAGTAGGCTTTAAAGGTTCTTAGCTCGAAAATGCTTTTTGTTTTTCTATAATTTTTAGCTTCTTTTGGAAAGTCTCTGAAATTGTTTTTTTTTTTAATAAGGCAAATTTCTAGTGATTCCGCTTGCAAACATCATTTATTGGATGGCTAAGCCAATCCACAGTGGTGCGCAGTGACAGGCTTGATACGAGATCAAGTATGTTCATGAGGTTTGGTGTTCGTGGCTGCTCTAAGAGTCTTGCCCAAACGAGACACAATCTCAGATGAGTCTTGCCTACTATCTGTAACGTACATATTGATGGTTTTGAAAGTTGTATGTTTAGGCGCCGCAGTTGCGCCACATCCTCTCGGCATATAATGATCAGGTTCTACCTCAGCTAGTCTACTAAACAACCCACTTGGGATTTGGAACATCGAGTCATGCCGTCATGGACTCTTCATGGTAGCCATTAGTTTCTTCTTGACACATTCCACGCTGGTCAGCACCTACTAAGCTAGCTAGTTCGCACTTACGAAAAGTAATTAAAACACATGGCTCTACGATTATGATTACTTTGCCTTCATGTTTGACGGACAGGTAGTAGAGTGGTTGGTGATAGACGCGGTGGGTCGAAGATGTAAAATGAGATTTGCTAACTAGTTTTCTCATATTTTCAAAAAGAAAATCAATGCAGATTGGAAAAACGGAGAACCCATGAGTGTTATGGGGGTTAGGGGCTTTAGGGCATAGAGAGATATATTAATTGGGCCTCGAACGATGGAGGGATCCGTGTTTGTATTTTTGAGGTCCCCTTATACTTTTTTAGGACTATATGATACATGGCCACTTTTTGTAAAATCTAAGTGATCAATTACCACAAAAAGATTGGAAATGGTTAGGTAATTATTTGCTTTCAAATGCTTAATTTTTGAAAAAATATTTGATCAAAAAGATGTCCCTCTTTTTTGAGTCCAATTACTATAACTCCTTATGTATCCTATCTTTTCGGGGTATAATTGGCAATTTTTACAAAAAAGAAAATCAATGCAGATTGAAAACGGAGAACCCATGAGTGTTATGAGGGTTTGCTAACTAGTTTTCTCATTTTAGGCAGATTGGAAAAACGAGAACCCATATTTATGGGGGTTAATTTTAGGGCATAGAGAGATATATTAATTGGGCCGGCCAAGGAGGAGACTTTTATATGAAAATCAATGCCTTTTTTGTAAAATCTAAGTGATCAATTACCACAAAAAGATTGGAAATGGTTAGGAACGTAAAACCAAAAATGTCCCTCTTTTTTAGTCCAATTACTATAACTCCTTATGTATCCTATCTTTTCAGGGGTATAATTGGCAATCAAACTTTAATATAACATATCTAAAAATCCGTGCCTTCAAATTTTACAAATTTTATCTCGTTGGAAAGGTTATAAAAAACTCTATGCAACGAGTACAAACAACAATATTAAATTTAAAGTTTTTGCGAAAAAATTCAGAGGTATTTATCATTTTAGGCACAATTTTAGAAAATTAAATGTACATCCATTATGCAAACCACCAAAAAGGATACATAATACTTTACTCAGCAAAATTTTGGTTTATGCATCACCTAATTTTCCGTTGCAATTAATAAAACGATGTACTCACTCTGTTTCAAGAAAAATGATACTTTCATTTTAGGCACAATTCTAGAAAATTGAATGCATAGCCATTATGCAAACCACCACAAAGGATGCATAACACATCATGCAACCATATTTTGATTTATGGATCGACTAATTTTTCGTTTCAGAAAAAGTGATACTTTCATATCCCGTTTCAGGAAAAGTGATACTTTCACGCCGTTTTGGGAAAAGTGATACTTTCGCCGTTTCGGAAAAATGAAACTTTCGTTCTGTTTCAGGGCGAAAGTATCACTTTTTCCGAAACGGGGAGAAAGTATCACTTTTTCCGAAACGGGTGAAAGTATTACTTTTTCTGAAACGGGACGAAAGTAATCGTAGACAAACCCCATCTTCATAATTCTTCTTCGGTCGGCCTTTCCACCGTGGCAACGGTCGTACTAGTTTAGAACCCAAAGACTTAAAGAGTAAAGAGAGAAAGAAATTGAAGTCCGGAAGAAAAAAAGATTGATGCATTTTCTTCAGTGGGTGACAAATTCACTCTTTAAAAAACTCTATTATCGTTTCCACTAGTTTTTGCTTTTCTATTTTAATTCATCGTGGCTTTGGCTATTTGTTTCGCACAGTACATTTTCTTATGTTGGCCCCTTTCAAATATCAGCTTAATCATGGATGATATTTGATTGACTTATTTTGCCCGGCGAGATTGGGGTATACCCAGATTAATTGGGTATATCTAATTTCAAGGGGACATGGTGTGTCATTATTAAAAAGGATGATTTTACTTTAATACCCTTGAACTAATTAAATCTTAAAAATAAACTCATTTCTTAATTTCATTAACCCTAAAATTAAAAAACTAAACAACTCTTAATCTTCTCTTCTTCATCTTCATCTTCATCTTCATCTTCCATCAACCAAAGTCATATAAAAATCTTCAACTTTGATTTTCCAAAAAAATTGTTGACTCTACCAGCGAAAAGAAGACTATAAATGATGTTTAACAAACCCATCATTGTGTTGTGTGATTGATTGTTATATTAGGTTGGAAATCGAAAATTATGATTTCTGTGTTTTTGGTCGGCAAGGTCGTAACATGCATATCTTGCCGACTTTTCATAACATCCATGGCGACGATCAAATTTTTTCAACAAATGGCGGGGTATTTTTGAAGACCTTGCTTGAGCTTATACCGCCGGGGGTATTTTTCTCAACAACCGGAGGGTTTTTTTTGTAGACCTTGCCGACTAATATTTTTCAATAGCACTCTCCTGTGTGTCAAAAAAAATAAAGTCGGCATGTTCTTCATTTAAATACCTTGCCGACTTATACCGCCGGCGGGGTTTTTCAACCGTCGGCGTGGTATTTTTCACCAGCCGGCGGGGTTTTTTTGTAGACTTTGCCGACTAATATTTTTCAATAGCCATCTCCTGTGTGTCAAAAAAAAAAAAAAAGTCGGCATGTTCTTCATTTAAATACCTTGCCGGCTAAAATTGGTCGGCATTTTATTCAAACAAAGACCATGCCGGCCATATATAGTCGGCACCTTATTCAAACCTCTACCTTGCCGACCTTTGACATTTTTGAAAACCAAATTTTTTGATCTTAATCGAACTCACAAGACGGATTAAAGGTTTAATCTACTGAATTTTCATTTTCAAAATTTTTATCTAAACTCAATTAATTAGCCTAATCAGTTTTTTAGTGTTAATTATAAAAGGGCATTTTTGCCATTTGAAAATATTTGGTTAAGGGGTAACCTCTTTTACTTTAAAATGACCCTATTTTGTCTTATTGGGTATCCCCAATTAGTTTGGGTATACCCAATCTTCCCAGGTTATTTTGTTGATGTTGACTGCCATTCCACTCATTCTCTCTCAGGAACATGTTACTGTTCCAGAATGAGGGACCAAAGAGATCTTTAGATCTCAGAGTCTTAATACAGTTAGATTTATGTGACACTATAACTTTTGCTCACAGCATAGGAGAAACTGTGTAAGGAAGTTTTACGAAATGAAACTATTTGATTACTTGATTATGTTTGCTTTCCGTTTCCTTTTTCTTTTTCTATTTTTTTTTTTCTCGTTTTTTTTTTAGCGAAAATCTGAACCAAATAGCTCTGGCGAAAGGGCAAGATCCGAATAGGTGATTCTCGGTTTCCTGAACTTGAGAACTGCATAGTTGGCAGTTTGGGTCAATTTCCGGGTTATGCTGCCCTAGTCTCGAATATGTAGGCAAAGCTTTTCCAGCTAGCTTCCACCCAAAAAGTTTAATTCTTGGAATTGCTTGAATTTTCCATATACTTTTCCATGGGAAATTTATTAATGAATTATCATCTTCTTGAGCTTGATTTGCTAAGAAATTATAAATGTTTTTTGCCGAGAAGAGTCCTGAATGATGGTGTAACCACTGGATTTTGTCTTCTTCTTCTTTTCTCGGGGTCATGGCTTAAATTTTTTTTCTAACCTCCGGGCTAAAGTAACTGTCTAGTTTTCCTTGATCCCATTTATTTTCTATAGTTATGAGCTCTTGAACTCTTTTTGGAGCTGTTGTAAGGACCCGCAAGCACGTCAACGCTATTTGACTAGTCAAGATACGAATTAACCGTTAATGACTCGATTAGTTAGAGATGAACCTTAATTAACATAAATTAATCTAACAACGTTTTAGATTCAAAACTAGTACCGCTGGATAGAGCTTGAAAAGTTACGCGGAATGGACTACTCGAACGTGTAACTCGGATACCGGACGAAGAAGATATCATCGAAATCGTGTGAAAGGAAAAATAGTCATTTTGTGAATTAGCCGACCCGACTGCCCTTATCCATTTGCGAGGTCTCCCATTAACCAACTCTGGTCTTATCTACCCAACCGAGAGGATAAACTCGTATCCCTCCTCTTCTTCTCTCTTATTCTTCTTCTTTCTTATTTCTTTTTCATCTTCGTTTTTCTTCTGTCCTTCTTCGAGCGATTCTGAGAGTTTGTGAGAGATCGATTGAGAGAAGTGTCTGATGAAACAATTAGATGATGGAGGTGGTGTTGTGATGGTGAATCGTGAAGGAGGAGAGTTAGGGGATTGATATAGTTCTGCTCGAGATGATGAAACATATAAGTAGAATTAGGGTTTCTTTTAATTGTTTGGAAATCGATTCGAGAAAGGATTAAGAAGAGTTAGATGAAATTACAAGACGGGTTTGTTTGATTGAAGATTTTGATTGTTGAATTATCAATTGGAGATTGTTCCGATGAAGAATCACTAAACCAGGTAATTTAGGGTTTTTTTAATTTGAAGATTTAGTTTGGGGTTTTTGTTTTGATTGATTTATTTGTGAAATTGAATTTGGTTTGGTAGTCTATTTCATGGGTTTGTTGTTAATTAGGGTATGAAGGATTGTATAAGGTTTAATTTAGACTTATTTAAGATAATTTAGTTTCAAGTTAGGGTTTTGATAAATTGAAGTTGAGGATTAGGTTTTCTGAGATGAGAATTACTGATGAAGAATAATTGGGAATTGGGTCTGTGATGAATTACTGGAATATGAGGTTTGGGTTTGAGTTTGTATTGGGAATTAACTGAATGGTTTGGGAGGAAGATGAGTTATTGAAATGGGATTGTTGTTAGTGGTTTAGAATTATAGTTTTGTGACAAGAAGATTGTTTCTTCTGAACTGATGCTGCTAGTTGTGTTGGAAGTCGCAAATGTATGGATTGTGTTTGTTGAGTCAAGAGAAAGGATTGTATTATAGAACACTGTTGGTGAAGAAATTGAAGTGGTAGTAGTGATGGTAGAGAGGTTGTCGAATTAGTTGGAGATTATTTAGAGTGGGGGCTGTAGATGATGATGAAGATAATTATAATTGGGATGTTGCTAGTTTGAGTTGTAAGGATAACATAAGATTGATTGTAACTCTTAAAATGGAGTCTGGTGATATTGTTGCTGCTGTGAGAGTTGTTAAATTGAGTTACAGATGAAGGTGGTTACGTTTTGATTCAGCTGTGTTAGGAGTGCTGGCAGTGTTGAGGGTGGAAGATGCATTATGGATATTGTTGGTAAACTGTAGTGGTGCAGATGGAGTTAGAGTCTGTTGTGGTAGAGTTGAATTGGAGATAATGAATGTGGAAGTAATTTAGTAGGTGTTATGGTTTAGCTGAATTCTGGTGCTGCTGGAGCTGTAACTGTGATTAGTGGGCTGAGTATGATCTCAACTGAAGTTGCAAGTGTTATGAATGAGGTTGTGGTGGTGTTGTTGAACTGGCAGAAGACTCGGAAGAATGTTTTATGAACACTGATTTGTCGTCTTGAGTGTATTTGAAGTTGAGTTGGGTGGTCTATAGGAATTAGAATTAGAAATGGTGATTATAGTATTTGAACTGAATCAAGGAAGTGATGTTTTGCTTTTGTATTTTTTTAAGAGAGTTAGAATTGCTCTTGATCTTGATATGTGTTGTTTTGCATCATTTTAGTCTTGGCAGGTTAGGTATTGCACCTTGTTTGTGCATTGGTATTCTTTGGCCTGAGCAATGGCTCTGGCCTATGCATAGGATTTGGCCTTGAGCTTTTCAAATTCGTGCATTAACCCGACTGACCTAGATTACCCTGACTCAAATATTTGAATGAGTTGAATCGTTTTGACTCACCGAGTTCCCTATCTTGACCCGAGTTGACTCACTTGACCGATTTGGACTTGACCTATTGACTTTGACCATTTGACCTTAAACGTTGACTGTTAGATGACTCCTTCTGACCAAACATTGACCAGTGGATTATGGATCTCGAGGTAGGCAAGGCTTGTCATCAAAATGGGTGGGAATCGATAACGAACTCTCTTGTATTCATTATTGTTTTATAAATCTATCTTTTGTGAAATCCATGCATATCTTTGTTATTATATGATAGTGTATGCATGTATTATATGCGTGTATTACAAACTAGTTTTCTTTTACATTTTGGGATGGGCTTGGATCTTTAGAAATAACTAATATCTTTGTTTTGGGAGTATTTACTTATTTTTCAAAATGTGATTCTTTCCATTGACTGGAAAGCGGTTACATTCTTTATTATTTGTTAGCATGAAAAGGAGAAGGTTTCCTTTTGATTGGTGTGAGATGTGTGCCCCAAAATGTTATACCTAATTTATGCAAACCTAGATAGGCCTCGTTGGGTTGAATATTATATAGGTCTGGTTTTAATTTGGCCATTATATTTTCCTTATTTTTGTACGGGGGCAACGCATGTCTCATACATGGATGTTTATTATTCTTTTAAATTACTTTCAAAAGCTATATTATATTATGTTTTGGTGTTTAGAGAGAATGATGTTGAGAATCTTATATAAGATTGTTGGATTTACGCGGGGATGGTAAAGGGGGCTCTCCACTATATAAGCACTTCGATCGGATATAATTTTGTTACCATTAGATCTCTTTGGATACTTGATATGTAGAGTGCGCATAGAATAAGGTACTGGTAAGGTACATATCGTTTATGACTTGAGGACGGAAACCTCATGGGCGCTTTAATGATCATTGAAGAATCCACAACAGTCATGCCTTGCTACTCCGAAGGAAGACGTCGCTCAACTATTATTTATGTTGTGAATGTGTGCCGGTTTAATGGTTGGTAGAACTTTATATTTCAGTACAACTTATTATTTTAATATGCTTTATCTGTTTTTCTGTGTTTTATCGGTTTTCAGCAAAACCTGCTGTTGATGGGTGAAAACTACTCCTGCAGAATTTGGTAATTTGGGGTGTGGATGAGGAATGAATCTAAACCTTCAACAAATGCACTGCACGGTGAGTGCTTGTAGATTCGAGAGATCAATCTGTGCAAGTCCGGCCTAAACCAAGAAATGGCCGTTCCAGACTTGTTTCGGTCACAAAGTGAAGGAGATGGGGTTGATCTTAGGGAGGGAAGCGAAGAAGGTGTTGAGATTGTGAAGGTGTTGGCTTGCTTATGACTTGTAACAGAAAGATGAGCAAGCTTACGGTTGATGCAAGCAGCTCGAGTGTTTGAATACGGTTTGTATTAACACTTGGTTTCGCTGTCCGAACTTGTGTTGTTCTCCGTTATTCCCTGTTGTTTGGAAATAGGGCGGAGACCCTATTTTATACAAGTCATTGAGCCTCATTCACGTTTCTCGTGGGAAGTGGAGGTAGTGGAATGATGGAGTAGTGGAGTTGTGTGTCGGTAACACACGACCAGTCTTGCCCACTTTTCCAGCTTCATCTCTAACCGTCCATGACCTCCTAACACGTTCTTGTGATGGCGCGTTGCACGCCGCACGCCGTAAACCGCCAGACCAATACCCCGGTAAGTATCCCCCAGTTGTGACATGATTGATGTCCTGGAATGTGGATCGTGGATCCACGAGAGATAGCATGTAATGCTCAATTGAATAACTCACGTTATTCGTAAAGTCGATACTTGTGAAGTATCGTGTGTATTTTATGCAGGTACTGCATTACGGTGTGGTAAAGTGATGGATAATGACTCCTCACTAACCAAATAACTCCTGACCAGGGTTGCATAACCAAGCTGGTGAAGTCGGACGGACGAGATGATGTTTGAGACACTCATCTGCGACCGTTGGTGAAATTAGGGTTTTTAAAGAGGTGCGCAAGCATCACTCTTTAGCTTGGTCGAAACCAAGCGTGGGAAGGATTTTGAGAGGACCGACCATACATGCGTGTTGACGGCATGATGGTGTAGGTGCCTTGTATTCCGTTCCCTCATGAAAGCGCGATCCGGGCCTCGATTTGACCGTCAAAGAGGAGCGGTCGAGATTGATTTTGCGATAAGAGTTTGGTACCGCAAGAAGCCGCGCGCCATACCCTTTTCCGGCGCGTTTTCCAAGACGACCTAGCTTGGTCGGTCTTGGCCGGTTGGTTTGGCGTGTAGACGGTAGGCTGATGTCCACGCCTATGTCTTACCGTCTCATGAAGCGCGATCTGGGCCACTCGATTTGACCGTCAAAGAGGAGTGGTCGAGATCGACTTGCAATTTGGGAAGTGTAGCCACGCATGTTTGAGCGGGCGTTTTGGATTGGCCAGGCATGATATGCCTTGGCCGACCGCATGGAGAGGTAGATGGGCCCACGGTGGTCATGCTTTGGTATGACCGGACTGCTCGATTTGATCTCAGTGACCCTCCATTCGTGCCGGAGAAGATGGACGCGCGTGATGGCTCGAACCCTAATTTTGGCTTTCAAAGCCGCGCGACCATGCTATTTCAAAGCGGACGAATGTGTTGTAACCAACCATGGTTGGTTTTGACCGATTGGTCAAGTGTGTAGGCGGTCACATGGTGATTGTGTCGACATGCTCCGGGCCCTTTGAGTCTACATCTACACCCTCCATCTATGCCTGCGAAGATGGACGGTTGAGACCGTTTTGCGGCACATGTAATATGCCGCAAACCCTAATTTAGGGTTTTCCGTCCATAATGCTTGGTATGGACGGTTTCTTGGCAAGCGAAGGCCAATGGTCGACCATGCGGGGTCGGTTGTGTGTATTCCATACCTGCTTGGGGGTGATGGAATTGATCTGGGGTCGTCCAATCATGCTCGTGGAGTTGGATGACTGCGATCAGATCATATCCGGACTGATATGGTCAGTGCCGGATGCTCAATCGGGCTAGTATAACACACCGAGAGGGGCTCAATCGGGCTAGTATAACACACCGAGAGGGCTCGGGCTAGTATAACACACCGAGAATCAGCATGTACGGGTATTTCGTACATGGATTCATTATAGTGCTTGGAGGTTCGTGTTACTCTGTAAGAGTAACACTCAGTCGTCATGCCACACTGATAATGATTCATTATAGTGCTTGGAGGTTCGTGTTACTCTTACAGAGTAACACTCGATCGTACAAGACTCACGATATGAAATTCACGGGAAGGGATTGTTTGCTAACATGTCGACCATAATGGCCGCATGAGTTTTCTCACTCTATCGGTTATTTACAAATTTAACCTTAAACGAAAATCCACCATCAACATTAAGTCCTTTATACGCACTAGCACATAATGGTTACATTATTGTGTGGTAGGCATGAGATGGTGACATACATACGTGAGAAAGGCAGGATAAAAGGAGTTTACCCGGAAGAGTGTTGGTCGACCGCTAGTTTCCCACGCCGTTATGCTTGTATGGAATCCTTTGGTGGGGCCGGTTTCTTTCTTTGGGTATTTGAATCAAAAGAGGAACGGAATTAGGACCATTCATGCCACACAATTTCTAACGACCAGTGGAGAATTTTAACAATGATGCGATAATGATTCATTATAGTGCTTGGAGGTTCGTGTTACTCATGTAAGAGTAACACTCGAGCTCGTGTTAATAAGAATTCATTTCATTTTGTCTTTCTTCTAAGGCAATATATTCTTCCTGAATTCTCGTCATGCCACACGGTAATGAGTACATCTTCAATACCTGGGTCGCTAAGAGTTGTTACTTATGTATGCTCCTGGAATGTGGCTTGTATGAAATACAAGACGATATGAAATTCACAGAAGGGATTGTTTGCTACATGCTCCGTTCTTGGTGAATTAAGTGAGGGAGTATCCAACACTTTATAAATGGCTTTTATCTTTTACAAGATGTCAAGTCGCATGAGTTTTCTTTTATTTACAAATTTAACCTTAAACGAAAATCCACCATCAACATTAAGTCCCCTCACCGTCATTCCTCAAGCTTCTAGCACATAATGGTTACATTATTGTGTGGTAGGCATGAGATGGTGACATACATACGTGAGAAAGGCGGATAAAGGAGTTTACCCGGAAGAGTGTTGGTCGACCGCTAGTTTCCCACGCCGTTATGCTTGTATGGAATCCTTTGGTGGGGCCGGTTTCTTTCTTTGGTATTTGAATCAAAAGAGGAACCAAATAAGGGAGGAATCCTTCTTCTATTGGGATTCTTCTAATTTTTTGTCTATAAAAGAGACAAAACCCCTTTCTTTTCCTCACGAGTTTTTTTTTTTTTTTTATTGTTGAAGCAGCTCCCGGGTCTTCACTTTGCGTCGATTCTTCGCTTTGCCGCACGGAGTCGCTATCAGAGTCTTGTGTTCTTGAATCACTTGTGCGCCGCCCGAGGTAAGTTCCGCTCCTTCTTTTCTTTTTTTTTTTAGAAAGTAAAACCCTAGTTTGTTAGGTAAACACTTTTGTAAGACATGTGCATGCTTAGCTTTTTCCGCCATCTAGCTTGAATCCCGTAGACACAATTCCCATGAATAAAGAAAATTGTGTTGTGATGTATGCGGATGAATGCGGGCCCGCCGTGTATGCCGGAACGTGGGTCTTATTCACATATGCTTGACTGAAATTTGAAACTTATACCGACTTGAAAGTTATACCGGAGAACTTGAAGTCAATACCAGACCGAAACTTGTACCGGACTAAAATTCGTACCAGACTGAAATCGACTGAATTTTGTGCCGGATTTGAATGGTATTTGGACCGGCCATTGCATGCTCCGCTCGTGAGTTGTGTCTTGCCGTGTGTGACTACACTTCTCATGTGCTTTCATACAAGTTCTAACTCCTGTCTTTTATCTCATTGCGGTAGAAAGAAGAGAACTCCTATCAACATGTCTTCGAAGATAATGCTGGTGCCAAGTCAGGAAGTGTTGACAGCTTCAAGGATATGCCGAACATCAATGATGAGTTGTTCACCTCTCCTTTTCCAAATATTAGGAAGCATCCTTCTCATAAGATAGTCTTGCTTTCCGATTCAGAAAATATGGATGCTGACCCATTTTCTTCTTCCGCACTTGTGATGAGATTTTGTCTCCAAAGGAACGAATATCCGCCTTCTCCTATTGACTTCAAGATTTGCCATGCTCCACTGGGTTCTTATGAAGGATGGATGAGACGCATGTTGAGTAATAAGGGCATTAAGGACAATTTGACCAAAGCACAAATTCTCGATGCGGTCATGGCATCTGCTACCCTCGAAATTAGGAAAGACACCGCGGGCTTGATCACCTTCATTTCTCGGTGGCGTATTTCTACTCACACAGCCATATCTAGATGGGGAGAGATGACTATTACTTTGGAGAGTGTAGCCGCGTTAATGAACCTGCCTCGTTTCTTAAGTCTTTTTACGAGCTCTCGATGCGGAACAAAGTAATTATGATGCTATACTTCAAAAGGCGGAGGGATTCGAGAGTCTGGACAAGGAGGAGAAAAAGGATGCGAGATGCTTTTATACTTGGTGGGTTTCGGAGTGGTCTTCTGCAGACCCAGAGTTGAATCAAGAGTTGGAGAACGAGCTCAGCTTGATCGCGTTCCTGTCTTTATGGCTATCCAGAGATGTATTTGATGATGGTTCAGGGAAGAAGACCATAAGAGGTGAGCTTGTTAAGATTGCTATAAAGCTGGCGCAGGGTGAAGTTCTTCCTCTAGCTGCATTGTTCCTTGGATCGTTGTATTCTCATCTGGACGCTTTAGCAATGGATATGCACGTTTCTAACGGGTACAAGAAGGTGGAGTCGCATGTTCACTTCGCTTTTCTTCAGGCGCTCTTATGGGAATACTTCAGAAGTTATGCTCCTACTCCTGCACCTTCACTCGTTAACTTGTACGGCAGCTCGAGAATACTCCGATGGAATAAGAAGCGTCCTAAAGCCGGTGCGAAACTTGTGGAGGTATTTGACAACATTTCTTCCGTAGATTTTCGTCCATGGGGGCCGATTCACCCTTCCATCGTTCAGCCAAAGACCTTTGCTGACGATCCTGGCGTTGTGTTGCGTACTGATGTCAAGACCATGAGATCCGGGGAAATTATTTACTGCGCAGCTGCATTCCGAGATACGTCCCGTCTCTATTCGACGGAGAATTTTCTCGTGACTCCGTACAACATCGACAGGGCTGCTCGCCAAATGGGATTCGATCGGGGTGTCCCATTTATCCGTCCACTAGGGGCTCCTAAGAATTCCTTCCACAAATTCTTAACGCCAATGTGTTCTTAGACCGGGTAAGCCTTCCCTTCTCGGCCTATTGGGAGAAACCCGGTGACCGAACGGTATAAAGAATTTTGGGGGAAACAACTGTGATCTTCCGAAATTTTCGAAGAGTGTTGTGACGAATTCCCGTAGTGAGCCATCTTCTGACATCTTGACGAAGCATTTCCGGTTGAAGCCACTTCCAGCCAAACGGTCAAGAGCTGAGGATTGCAGTCCCCAAGTAGGAGAGAGACCTAAGAGGCAAGCATGCGGTCCGGTAATCCTCAATTCTTCCAATATGCAGGTATTTAAATCTCCTCCCATCGGTTCTTTCATTTCTCCAGTGTAAATTCTTCTAAAACGATCTTTGTTTTAAATCAGGGAATTTCGAAAGATAATGCCTTCACAAGGTTGGCACGCATTCAAAACGGGAAGGCCGACGGTACTGGTCTTCATGCTGAGAAGTCTGGCGGTACGGACCTTCATGCTGAGAAGTCCGGCGGTACCGACCTTCATCTTTGAGAAGTCCGCGCGGTATGGACCTTCATGCTTTGAGAAGTCCGTGATCTGGACCTTCATGCTGAGAAGTCTGGCGGTATGGACCTTCATGCTGAGAAGTCTGGAGAAACCGCTCCTTTTTCTGACCACGACAGAGATGATGAAAGCTCGGTGGAACAAGGCGCTTCCCTTAGTGATCTTGTTGACGGGGCTGTGACGGAAATCAACACCCAGAGTGAAATAGATGCCGTAAGGAATGCAAGAGAGACGGTGGCCGCTGTAGTTGAGACGGCTCCCCTTGACATCCATCCCGAACAGCTTTCGGACCGTATGGCTATTGTGGTGACTTCTTCCGAAAGGCCTCCGCAATCGACAAGACTCCCGCGGTCGCCGAATTGCCGGTGATGCGGCACTGGGGCTTTGTTCGATCCTCCTTTTTACTTGTCCCTTATCCAGGTCATGTGTTGGTTGGTGGATTCAGCGTGCCGGTTCGGTTTGAAAAGTTGTACACGACAATCTGGAAGAAACACGGCCATATTGCTACCACCGCGAAGCTCAGGAGTCGTCTTGCATTGGTCAACCGCGTCCAAGAAGCTTTAGTTTCCATCCAGGGGATGAGTGCTGCGACCCCAGTGGAACAGTTACGAAGAGGTGGTTGAAGATTGGAGGTGCCATCTGGACGTGTTTGCGCAGATGCGGCTTCAATGCTCCCTGGTTCTTCAAAGGGTTCTCCGAGATTCGGGAGCTCCGGAACTACATGATGAAGTCCCTTCCGCGGACTGTGTTGCTCGTCAGGAAGAAGAGGTTGAGAGGTTGTCTAAAGAACTGGAGCTGAAGCAGGCCGTGCTCCAAAGGATGAAAGTCTCTCTTGCGCAGAAGGAGGAGTTGTTGCTGAAGGACTTTCCTTGATTTGTGCCATATACTTGTCTCTTCTTTTTTTAGATGTTTCTTCTTTTTGAGTGATAGTGAGGATTTTCTTTCGTAATTTGGCTTCCGGTTTTGAATAGGTAATTGAATTGGCTTATTTTTGAGATAGTTTTGTGAACAACCTTTTTGAAAGGGATTATGTTAAATGAAATTTGCATCTTGGTCATGAATGATTGCGCATGAAATTGCAAATGTTATGTAAAAGGGAGGTACGAATGGAAACAAACATGGCGTTTGATCACTGAGCCTCTTTTTCACATGCGGGATGCTAAGTCCCCAGTGAATTCTAAACTATCTCTCTCGTAAAGTTGTTGAGTAAAACTTACTTGCTTTTGAAGCCTCACTACATCAAACCGGAGTAGCCTCTCTAAGAAAATCCTCCGCAAGCTATCTTTCTGAACCGAGCTTCTCCTGAACAATGCGCTTCAAAGCGCTGCATTCACTGGTGGGGTGATGAAGGAGCCGGTGGTAATGACAGTACCTCGGGTCCATTACTTCCTGATCGGTAGGCGGACTCCATACCGGGGTAGCTCCACCTCTCCATTTCGCACCCACGTCTCCAGCAGCTCCAGAATCTCCTTCATTGGGAAGGGGAAATGTAAGTACCTTGAGTCTAGCTTTTCCTGCGTTAGCGGGCGTTGCAATGTCTCCCCGTGGCTTCGATGTGGAATAGGAGATGAAGTTGGAAGACTTGCGAGTGTCATCATATCTGCGGATCGCTTGCCTAGGTAGAGGGATGTGGAAGGTGTCGTAATGTCACCGCTGAGTGACCGGATTGAACGCTCCCATCCTCTGTATTCAGGCATTTCCTGATTGATTTCTCCTTCCTCAAGCGTTTCTTCAGTTGGTTGGAAGGCCGATGCGGATTGGACAGTCTTCCGTGCTTCAATAAGAGTTTTGAAATACAAATCTTCTAGCAGGGCTCCATAGGCTGCAGGCTCCCTTTCTTTATCCGTGCATACATTGTAGTACTCCGGGCAAGTTTTTTTCCTCCTCGTGGAGTTTCCTCGAGTCTTCGTCTACCGGGCCATGTTGTTCGTCTCTCCGAGTCCCCCGTGATTACGTGCTCTTTTTGCCTCTTCACCGGTAAAGGTGTGACTCTGGCTAATGATTCAACATTTCTTGTGCCGCTGAGTAGATGCTCGTCGACCCTTCTTGTAATTGTGCCGCTATATCATTCAAAAGGCGAAATGTCTCGCTCTCGCCTCCCGGTGATACCTGGCTTGATTTGCCAAGACATCCTCCAAAGATCCCAGCTATGCTTCCCATGATATCCGAACCGCTTTGTAGTTTCCTGGATACATTGCGAGATGGAAACGAAAAATTGAGGATTCAATTTTATGCAACCGATAGATCAATCTCCCACCGTGGTCGCCAATTGTTGATGGGTGAAAACTACTCCTGCAGAATTTGGTAATTTGGGGTGTGGATGAGGAATGAATCTAAACCTTCAACAAATGCACTTTGCGCGGTGAGTGCTTGTAGATTCGAGAGATCAATCTGCACAAGTCCGGCCTAAACCAAGAAATGGCCGTTCCCAGGACTTGTTTCGGTCACAAAGTGAAGGAGATGGGGTTGATCTTAGGGAGGGAAGCGAAGAAGGTGTTGAGATTGTGAAGGTGTTGGCTTGCTTATGACTTGTAATGAAAAGATGAGCAAGCTTACGGTTGATGCAAGCAGGCTCTGAGTGTTTGAATACGGTTTGTATTAACACTTGGTTTCTGTCGTCTGAACTTGTGTTGTTCTCCGTTATTCCCTGTTGTTTGGAAATAGGGCGGAGACCCTATTTTATACAAGTCATTGAGCCTCATTCACGTTTCTCGTGGGAAGTGGAGGTAGTGGAATGATGGAGTAGTGGAGTTGTGTGTCGGTAACACACACGACCGCCTTTGCCCACTTTTCCAGCTTCATCTCTAACCGTCCATGACCTCCTAACACGTTCTTGTGATGGCGCGTTGCACGCCGCACGCCGTAAACCGCCGACCAATACCCCAGTAAGTATCCCCAGCTTTGTGACATGATTGATGTCCTGGAATGTGGATCGTGGATCCACGAGAGATAGCATGTAATCGTCAATTGAATAACTCAAGTTATTCGAAAAGTCGATACTTGTGAAGTATCGTGTGTATTTTATGCGAGTGCGCATTACGGTGTGGTAAAGTGATGGATAATGACTCCTCACTAACCAAATAACTCCCGACCGTGGTTGCATAACCAAGCTGGTGAAGTCGGACGGACGAGATGATGTTTGAGACACTCATCTGCGACCGTTGGTGAAATTAGGGTTTTTAAAGAGGTGCGCAAGCATCACTCTTTAGCTTGGTCGAAACCAAGCGTGGGAAGGATTTTGGAGAGGACCGACCATACATGCGTGTTGACGGCATGATGGTGTAGGTGCTTGTATTCCGTTCCCTCATGAAAGCGCGATCTGGGCCACTCGATTTGACCGTCAAAGAGGAGCGGTCGAGATTGATTTTGCGATAAGAGTTTGGTACCGCAAGAAGCCGCGCGCCATACCCTTTTCCGGCGCGTTTTCCAAGACGACCTAGCTTGGTCGGTCTTGGCCGGTTGGTTTGGCGTGTAGACGGTAGGCTGATGTCCACGCCTATGTCTTACCGTCTCATGAAGCGCGATCTGGGCCACTCGATTTGACCGTCAAAGAGGAGTGGTCGAGATCGACTTGCAATTTGGGAAGTGTAGCCACGCATGTTTGAGCGGGCGTTTTGGATTGGCCAGGCATGATATGCCTTGGCCGACCGCATGGAGAGGTAGATGGGCCCACGGTGGTCATGCTGGTATGACCGGACCTGCTCGATTTGATCTGTGACCCTCCATTCGTGCCGGAGAAGATGGACGCGCGTGATGGCTCGAACCCTAATTTTGGCTTTCAAAGCCACGCGACCATGCTATTTCAAAGGACGAATGTGTTGTAACCAACCATGGTTGGTTTTGACCGATTGGTCAAGTGTGTAGGCGGTCACATGGTGATTGTGTCGACATGCTCCGGCCCTTTGAGTCTACATCTACACCCTCCATCTATGCTCGCGAAGATGGACGGTTGAGACTGCTTTTGCGGCACATGTAATATGCCGCAAACCCTAATTTAGGGTTTTCCGTCCATAATGCTTGGTATGGACGGTTTCTTGGCAAGCGAAGGCCAATGGTCGACCATGCGGGGTCGGTTGTGTGTATTCCATACCTGCTTGGGGGTGATGGAATTGATCTGGGGTCGTCCAATCATGCTCGTGGAGTTGGATGACTGCGATCAGATCATATCCGGACTGATATGGTCGGTCTTAGGATGCTCAATCGGGCTAGTATAACACACCGAGAGGGGCTCAATCGGGCTAGTATAACACACCGAGAGGGCTAGTAGTATAACACACCGAGAATCGGCTGTACGGGTATTTCGTACATGGATTCATTATAGTGCTTGGAGGTTCGTGTTACTCAGTAAGAGTAACACTCGATCGTCATGCCACACCGATAATGATTCATTATAGTGCTTGGAGGTTCGTGTTACTCTGTAAGAGTAACACTCAGTCGTCATGCCACACTGGTAATGAGTACAGGAAATACAAGACTGATATGAAATTCACAGGAAGGGATTGTTTGCTACATGCTCCGTTCTTGGTGAATTAAGTGAGGGAGTATCCAACACTTTATAAATGGCTTTTATCTTTTACAAGATGTCAGCGCATGAGTTTTCTGGTTATTTACAAATTTAACCTTAAACGAAAATCCACCATCAACACCTGCATTGTCTTTAAATCATTCTAGTGATTACTTGAAAGTTAGTTATTACTTCTACTGGGCACCACTTTTAGGGATGATGTGCTCACCCATTACCACTTTCAGTTTCAGAAACTGATCAAATTGTGCACGTGGCGATAAAAGCTTCGAGGAGTTGGTTTCGTTAGTTGGTTAGCTTCCGCTATGTTTATTTTTTTGTATTTATATTCTTTTTGTAAATCAACTCATTTTTAAATATGTATCACTTGAGAGGAGTTCTTGTATTTATTTCAGAGAGGGTTTAGATTCGGGTTAATCTTTGTTTAGAACTTCTATATTAATGTTTTAAATAGATGTTTCAGAACGTTAGTGCCTCATTTTATAGTTAATCTCTTGGATTAGTCAGCTGCTAGCGTAGGGGGCGCTACAGCTGTGTCCTGCGAGTCTTGTGGTTGCGGTATTATTTCCGAATTTGGAATCCATCTGTCTTCTCATATTTTAACCGAGTTTCCATTTTTAACTTGCCAGACGAAGTTTCCTTTAATTAAATCTTGACCTTTTAGGATGCTTGTCCAAATCCAAGATAATTTAGAAACTTTAGAAGCTTCCAGAGGATGAGAATTTGGGAAATATTTTGCTTTGAGAATTTTTGCCCATAGTTGGTCTTTTTCTAATATTAATCTGCTGGCTAGTTTAGTGAGAAGTGCTATATTAAATTGATGAGGGTTTTTAATACCTAAATTACCTTGAGCAATAGGCTTGCATATGTACTTCCAAGCTCTGATGAATCCTCCTTGTATTTTTGCCCTTCTTTATTCCACCAGAAATTTCTTTGGATACGATCTAATTGATTCGAGGTTTCTTTCGGTAGGGCAAGCACCTGCATTTGGTACGTTGGGAAAGCTTGAAGGATAGATTTTATTAGAACCGTTCTCCCCGCTTGAGATAGGAGTTTGGATGTCCAGCCTTGTAAAGTGGAGTAATATTTTTGTATAAGCGGCTCGATGTTCGCTTTCCTATTTTTATCAAAAGATAGAGGAGTTCCGAGATATCCATCATTTTTGGTCAGCATGGGAATTTTAAGAATTCTGTCTATAATTTTTCCATGTTTAGGATGAATTTTTGGGCTGAAGTAGACACTGGATTTTTGTAGGTTTACCATTTGTCCCGTTATATCCCCGAATAGGCATAGAACGTCTAGAAGATTTTTTGCTTCCCCCAGATCAGCTTTTGTGAAAAGGAAACAGTCGTCTGCGAAGAAGAGATGGGAAATATTTAATTGGAGCATTTTTATTGATTCGGAGGCCGGAAATTTTCTTCTCCATTATCGCATTTTCTAGAAGCCTAGATAGGATTTCCATGCAGATCAGAAAAAAGTATGGAGAAAGGGGGTCCCCTTGTCTTAAACCTCTCGAGGTTTTGAATTTTGACCCGGGAGATCCCTTGAGGAGGATTGAGTAAGAAGAAGAGGAAATGCATTGTAATATGAGATATATCCACTTTTCATCAAATATAAAGCCAAGAAGGTCCCTTTCGATAAAATTCCACTCCACCCTATCAAAAGCTTTAGAGAGATCTAATTTAAGGGCCAGATACCCTTTTGTCGCTTTCGAAGTTTTCATAAAATGGATGATCTCATGTGCGATTATAATATTATCGGTGATTTGTCTTCCCGGAAGGAAAGCAGATTGGTTGGGAGAAATAATTTTGTTAAGAATAGGCTTTAATCTATTCGCAAGAATTTTCGAGATTAGTTTGTAGATGGTGTTACTTAGACTTATTGGTCTAAAATCACTCGGAGTTTGAGGAGTTGAAAATTTTGGTATAAGGGTGATGTAGGAGTGGTTTATATCAGTATCAAGAATACCGGTTTTAAAGAACTCCTGAACTGTATTAACAATATCCGGACCGAATATTTCCCAATTAGCCTTGAAAAAACCCGATTGAAATCCATCAGGTCCTGGAGCGCCCCACTGATTCATATTGGATAAAGTGAGCCAGATTTCATTTTTGGTTGGGATTTCTAGGAGAGAGATTTTCCTCATCAAATATACAAGGCTTTATGATGCTGGATAGGTCAAATCTACAATTGTTTATTTGGGTTGTACCAGTGTGGGTAAAGTGGTTTACCAGAAGAGAATAGATTTGATCTCTATCCGAGAGCCAAATGCCAGAAGGTTCTCTAAGGTTATTCATGAAATTTATTCTTTTCCTATTGGAGGCGGTGGCATGAAAATATTTTGTAATTCGGTCGTTTTTAATTTCGTACCATTTTCCTTGTTCTGCTTGGAGATTTTTTAGCTTGTCTATGTCTCTGGAGATATTTCCGGATTTGTGGATGTTCTCGGTTTTATTATTTAAGTTCCTAATATTTTTATGAATATTTCCAAAGATGTCTGAATTCCATTGGGAAAGGATAAGAGTTGGAGTTTCAAGGAGATGTTTTCATTTGTTGTGTTATTGGAGTGTAATTCCCAAGATGCTTTGACTACCTCGTGTAGAGTGGAGTGTGATAGCCAAGATCTAATACATCTAAAAGCTTTCTGAAGTTTCAGTTTTTCAGGGTTTGTATCTAATAAGATAGGTGTATGATATGATCCAACTCTAGGTAGATGAGTTACCTTGGTGTTCGGAAATTTTTGAGATAATAGAAATGAGGTCAATGCTCTGTCAATTCTTTCGCAAATGTTCGCTTTTCCTTTTCTATTGTTTGACCATGTGAATGGAGCGCCTTCATATCACGCATCTTGTAGTCCTATGGAGTCGATTGTCTGGATGATGATAGTCTTGCTGCTAGAACTAGCCTTATTTCCCCATTGATTTTCATCTAGGTCAAGAATGATGTTTAAGTCGCCAATTAGAGCCCAAGGCTTATTCACTTGCTGGGCCATTTCTGAAATATAATTCCATTGCCTAATTTTTTCATCAGTATCAATAGCTCCATAAACACAAGTGATGAAAATCTTCTAGTCACCTAGACTTGCTTCAAAATGACACACGTTATATTTTGTTGATACTAATTTGATATCGATATTATTATGCCAGACGATTGCTAACCCTTTTGCCATTCCCACAGATGGAATAATAAACCAGCCATGAGACTTGGATTTTTTAAAGAATAAATCCATCCGAGACAACAGAGCTTTTGTCTCGGCTAGAAACACTATATTAGGGTTATACAATTGGCAGAGGTATTGTAAATGGTCTTTAGTGAGAGGAGTACCTATATCCTGTACGTTCCAAGACAAGAGCTTCATATTGCTAGACAAAGCTACACTACTAAAATCAGAAAGAATTTTAGCACAAGAGAAGATAAAAAATAAGAAAGGATATGTCTCTATTTAAAATACTAAAAAAAGTCAGGCTAAGAGAAAATGGATGATATCAAAGATTTGTATGAGGAAAAAACGGCTAAGAGAAAATGGATGATATCTAAGCTTTGTACGAGGAAAAAATAATGTGACTATAAGGACGGAAAATAAGCACTTGAAAAAAGAATTGAAACCAGTCTTCACGACTAGAATGCAGCAACAGAACAAAAGATAGGCTGCTCAAAAGCAATTTAAGTTGAATTACATAAATCACAGGTACTAGCCAAGGTACGCTAAATTAACAGGGAAGCAAATGACCTGATCAGGTGAAAAATAACAGAGATATAACTAAGTATGACGCTGAAACTTAAAGTTAAGTTGATTTTACTAACCAACAAGATTAAGACAATATTAAAGGAATATTATATTACAAAGCAAAGCCTAAATAAAAAGAAATCAGAGATGAACGGAGACTTTAAATTTATCCAACAACTGACAGGAAAAAGCGTACCAGAGTTGAACAGAACCAGAACCATTAGTATCCACCAAATCATAATAGTTACCGGATAGAGAAGACATGGGTATAACGGCCGATGAAATAACAATACAAGATAAAATAAAATGACCGGTGCTTGATGAACTTATGAGATAAGAAGAACTTTGCAAAAATATTACTGGGTCCTAATAATAGCACAAAATTTCATAGCATCTCAACACAAACAACCCCTTGGAGAAAATCTCACTGAAATTGCACTAAAATAAGATAATCAAAGAGAAAAGAAGACAAGAGACGAAATTAAAGGATGATTATAATAGTTGAATTGAGAAGAGATGGGATAACAAAGTCAACTAAGAACCATCACCCAATAACATGGTGATACAAGATACCACTGACTTTTTTAACAAACAGGTTCTTTACAAAAGGGAAAGGGAGAGAAAAAAAAAAGGATTTAAACTAAGACAAACAATACGTTACTTGTTACATCAAGAACCTAATCAGTAGTCAACAAATAAACCTCGCCAAAAAGACCCGGCATGGTGAACAAAAACACAAACTGACCACCGAGAAAATATTATGTATTTCTTTTCCATTTTTCCCTTCTTTCTTTTTCTGAAAAATTAAAGAACATAAGAAGGAAACCAGATCGGATTAAACAACAAATAATCAAGGGTAGAAAGGGATGATACCGTAAGGGTTCAGAAAACAAACCATCAGATGCGTAAGGATGATTATTGAGAGAAAGGTAGGACTAAATTCCAAGCACTGGCCTGAGATTGAGCATCTTCATCGGAAAAAACAAATAAATCAAACCCAAATCGAAGAAATCAATACCCAAATCGAAGAATAGAGGAAAAATCTCGGTAACTAAAATGAATTGGCGGCCCTAAGGCCTGCATAGCTCCGGTAGGTTTAGCAGCTCATGGGGATGGTAAAACACTATCTTTTTTCAATGATTTTGAGAAGATAACTAAGAAAGGGAATTGACTGAAGGTTTTCAGAACAAATTCAGAGACATGCAAGGATCCAGATCGAAGAGATTTAAGAATCGACGAGGAACTGGGTCGACTCAATATCGCCCGATCCGCAGACCCTCTCGGGGCGTGGGTTCCTCCACCATTACCTTCACAATCTACTAATACTTTCTCATTAAAAAAAAATTAAATCCATTGCATCCCCTTATTCATCGTTGATGAAACTTCAACTCATACATATCATATTATGAATTTAGGGTTTTAAATTTATCCAAAACATAATGCTAATGGAGGATGATATCATGGGTTTCAAGATTTTGTCAAAAAAAAAAAATGATTGCAAAGATTCTATGGAGTCTAGAAAATAATAAACTCGTGATTTGTTTAGGTTGCAGGGAAGAAAAAAAGTTTAGGTTGTGGGGAAGCGGTGAAGAATCAATAGGGAAGATGACAGCGGGTTTAGGCTTTAATCTACCACATGGAGGTAGCTAACAAATATTTTAATTTTGAATGAAGGTTGTATTTAGTTTTTATAGCGGTTGTATTTAGTCACTACCTAATTGAATGGGTCAAGACTTTTTTTTTTTCGAAGGGAAGGTTAAAAAAAAAAAAAAAAAAAAAAAAAAAAAACCAAGGATTAAACCAAGATCAATACATAGAGATTACATACACATTAGAGTTTCCCAATTGCTCCAAATTAAACTAGGATCGACATACTTGAAAGTATCGTTATCACAAGACCATAAAACTACCAATTGCTTCACCAAATCTATATTTTCTTGCACGCACTTATGTCGACCTCCAAAGACCCTTCCATTCCTTTCCTTCCACAAAACCCAACAAATAGCAAAGTGTAAAATTTTCCAAATATCTCTACCTTTGCCTCGCAAAACATTGTTGTCCCATGCTTCAAATAATTGGAGTAAAGTGCTTTGAATAGGCCAAGCGATTCTGAAGGCAGCAATAAAGTATTTCCAAACTTCAAAAGAATAAGAGCAATGAATGAGTCAAGACTAAAAAGAGTATTTGAATTGGATTTTGGAGTAAACCAGATTTTTCCCCCAACTAAACCCACTTGTTGGAACATGGAGTCACGGAGTACTTGTTGGAACATGGAGTCATGGAGTCATGCCGTCGTGGACCCTTCATGGCAGCCATTAGTTTCTGTGCCTCGTTCAACACTGGTCAGCATTTACTAAGCAAGCTAGTTAGCACTTCATCACATGACTTTAAGATAATGTATTTCAAATGATGATTACCTTGCCATCATGTTTGACGGACAGGTAGGAGAGACTAGAGTCTTAGAGATGTCGGCGCGAGACGCGGTGGGTCGAAGATGTAAAATGAGATTTGCTAACTAGTTTTCTCATACTTTCAAATAGAAAATCAATGCGAATTGGAAAAACACAAAAGACATGAGTGTTCTGGGGGTTAGGGTTTAGAGAATTTGATTATGATTGGATGAACATTCGTTTAAAGTCTACAGACTTAAAATAGTAAAGAGATAAAGAAAATTAAAGTGTAAGACAAATTTCTATGCATTTTCTTCAATGGGAGACAATTTTACAACTAAAAAAATGTTTATCGATTCCACTAGTTTATTTACTGTTCTAAGTTGCGAGTAGTTCATTGTGGCGTTGATTATTTGTTTCACAGTACATCATCTTTCGAATATCAGCTTAATCATGAATGATGCTTGATTGACTTTTGGATTTTGTTGATGTTGACCCACTTCCACTCATTCTCTCTCAGGAACATGGTTTACTGTTGCGCGTCCATTGTTCCAGAACGAGGGACCAAAGAGATCTTTAGAGCCGAATATTATTTATAGAGTTAGATTTACGTGTACGATAACTTTTGCTCATTATTGATCAAAAAAAAAAAAGAAAAAAAGAAAAAAAAATTTTGCACATAGCGAGGGAAAAGTGTAAGGAATTTTACAAACGAGCAGTGCTATCCTGCACGACCTTACGGGATACCTTCCTGTAAAAGCGGCTTTTAAGTCGTTAGATCACTATGTCCCATGACTAAAACCCAGATCCAGAAATCTTGAACCTTTTAGGGAAAATGGTGGATCCCGAAGTGAAAGTGATGGGTCCTAAACTGAATGTAAATCTAACCGTTTATTTGCTCATCCAACGTTTTAGAAACCGCTTTTGCGGGAAGCTTTCCCGCAAAGTCGTGTGGGATAGCATTTATCTTTACGAAATGAAACTAGGTTTTTTCCAGAGCTGTACAAAAAGTACAAGAGATGCAAAGGTGCTCATAGATGGAAGATTAAAAGGAGCAAAAGTTGGGAAACTCGGGCCACAGGGACAGTCATCAAAAAAGAAAGCTAGATAGGAGGTTGCTAAACAAAGAGGTTGTCTCAGTTAAAGATGCAACCATTTTAAAAGGATACCAAAATTTCAGAGTGAAGAGCTTTTTTGCCTCATTTGATTGGGGCCAAACATTTTAATTGGGGGCTAAGCACTAAAGGACAAAAAAGGTTACCCAATCCTAATTTGGGTCACCCCTATAAAAATAGTTTCTAAATGGCTAAAATGCCCCTTAGTGATTAGTATTAAGATTTAAGTAAGTTGATTAGTGTTATAATTTTGTTTAGATAAAAATCAGGTTTTGGGATTAAAATTTGGGAAAATTTTAGTTTTGGGTTTTTTTTGTTTTGAGAAGAAGAAGAGGAGTTTTGAGAGGAAAAACTAGGGTTTTTAGAAATGAGTGATTCAAGTGGAGGGAATGAGGTTGGTGAAGATTCAAACAATAACCATGATTGTGTAGATGGTGAGATTGTCTCTAATAATCCTATGGATTGGATGTTTGATGAAGAGATGTTAATGGAGGAAGCCATGAATAATGGTGGAAATGAAGATCCCATTGGTCAAAATGAAGGAACCGATACTCAAAATGAAGAACCCGCACCTCAAAACAATCAGGTAAACCTCATCTACTCTTGAAATTGTCTGAATGGTGCTCCAAGGGGTCGATTGACGGTCACTGTTTAAGTCGTCAGTGTGAGAGTCGTTATAGTCGGGGTTTGGATTCATTAACGACTCTTCAAAGTCGTCAGTGAATTGGGATTACCAATGACGACTTAAACCTGCAACTTTTCCACGTTATGAAAAATCGTTAGGATGGTGTGATAAACACTGACGACTCTTTATGCTAGGTCAAAAAGGGTCGTTAATTTTTCTTGTTTACAGACAGACGACTCTAAACATAGAACTCTCAGTAAATAAAACACTTAGAGTCGTCATATATGTATTCGTAGAAGCTGACGACCCTATCCCGCCATTTCAAATTTTATGTAGAGTCGTTCGGTGTTTTATTTAAAATACTAACGACCCTTGAGCTATTATCATAACTTTTGATTTCATAGAATCATTTCATTGAATTGTAAAAGGCATACATCTTTCATAGCGATACATTGAAGGAAATGAAATACAATAGATAATAACGGTGCACTTAATCATAAATGGCGTAATTATACATGGTGCCTTCCAAGATAAAGTAGCAATCGTCGAACTCAAACTTTTTCCCACGAAGCTCCTCGTAATAGCCATACGCCTTCCTCAACTGAAAATGCAAACATAGTCAGTTAGTATTGTTGAAAGCTTTGGATAAGTTTTACCTCTTGTTTAAATACTTACTCTTATAGCACCCAACATATTGGGCATGGCTTCCCTTGCGGCCTTGATTTCTCTTTTGAAAACTTCACACTCGAAGAATATCTCCTCGAACCGTTCCTTGACGAGTTTCAAAGACCTTGAGTTGCAATTTCCGTCTAACGCCACAAAAACGATGAAAGCACGGTTCTACCAAGCATCCGATGTTTGATCAATGTCTTTTCCTAGATCTTCAAAGTGGTTTTTCACTGTTTTCCAAGCTCTCACAATAGCGCAATTCTCTTCCGAAGTGTAAGTACTAGTCATGGTGTTTCCTCTTCTTTTTCCTCTTGGATAATAAATGAATGGGAATGAATGTGAAGGTTGAGAATTATGGTTTGGGTGAAGAATGAGTGAGATATGGGTCTCTATTTATAGAGATTAAGGACCCAACAGTCACTTTTTTGAATTTTTAACCGTTGCCCAACTCAACCACAACCAGGTCTTGTTCAAAATTCACATTAACTGCTTTAAGGATCGTTATTATATATATTAACCAAGTGACGACTCTTGATGTTCAAAAGAGTCGTCTATGTGTTTTGTTTACTGAATGACGACTCTAACGTGAAAGACTCTCTGTGCTAAGTGACCTTTAGAGTCGTTAATATGTTTTCCTCCAAAAATGACGACTCATGCCAACAATTTCAAAAAATCTTTAGAGTCGTCACTTGTGTTTTTACAAATCATGACGACCCTTTATGAACTATAGTTATTGAACCAATATTTGAAGTCACTCATTTTATTGAATCCGAAAAAACATACATGTGGGTGAAATAAAATAGAAGGAAAACACATAAAATTGTTCAATACATTGCGCTAGAAAATCTATACGAGTTTAATTATATTGGGCGAATTGCCATTCAACTTCCTCCAAGAGAGTGTAGCAGTCCTCGTGCAGAAACTCATGACCGTACCTTAATTCGTATTGAGTCCGACCCAAAGAACACTGGAAAAACAATTATTTTAATAAGTTAGCGTTGTTGAATAATCATAACCAAATAAATAATTTTTGATGAATGGCCTATTGATTCACAAACTTACTCTACTCATACGGTATTCGTTTGGCATATCGTTCTTACGAGCTTTCAATTCGTTTCTCAGCAGTACGCATTCATTGTATAAATAAGCGTACCTTTCACTTATCTGCGTGAGTGTCCTCCTTGAACGATTTCCGCTTAGTGCTTTGAAAACCTTAAACACACGTTTCCACCAAGCATTGGTGTTTTGATCATGCCCAAGGTAAGGCCCTCTGGTTGGGTCTTCGTTACTGGCCACCCATTGCGCTTCCTCAACGGAGTGCTTTGTGAGAGTGGTGTGTGCTCTGACAATAGCAACATCTTCTAGATTATTGAACGGAGTTGAAGCCATTTTTAGTGTTTGAAAGTGATGGGTGACTGATTAGGAAGATTGAAAGTGATGGGTGAATAAGTTTGGAAGAGATAGGTCTCTATTTATAGCAAAATTGAACCCAACTGCTAGTTTTTTTTTAAAAAAAAACGGTTACTTCTGCAATAACTGCTCCTACTAGTCAAAGTTACCGTTGATTTTCAAAGTCTGCAATAACTTCACTAAGAGTCGTCAAGCTAGATATATATACAGTAACGACCCAAGGTGAAAACTGGGCAGCATGGTTTATATTTGGGAATGTAGAGTCGTCTTTGTATAAAGAGGGTCGTCATTTATCGAGGAATGGGTCGTTGTTCTGCAAAATTAATGTTGACGACTGTTAGTGTCGTCAACCTGTAAATAAAGATGACGACTGTTAGGGTCGTCATTTTAACATCTCAGAAATTGACGACTGTTGAATGATATTTTTGGTTTTCCCTGTAGTTGGTTGTACGGGCGAGCTCTCAACCTGAACCCGTCTCCATTATCGGTCCGCATACCTCCCAACACTATATGACCGATTTGGTACGTTTTTAATATTTGAATCGATGTATATCTTTATGAAAATTGTTTAATTAGTGTTAAATCATGAATGTGTCATTGGTTTTAATGTAGACGTGGAAAACAAAGGCTGAGGTCAAGGAATGGATTATTTCCAAGGCAAAAGAAAAGATGTGCGTAGTTGTTCAAAGCAAACACGTTGATTATAAGCAAATGGAGATGGTATGCGAGAGAGCGGGGGATAAGGAAGAAAGTCACAAAGGGAAGAACTACAAGTATGAAAAGAAGACGACGAGGGTCTACAAAACTTCGTCGAAGAAGATACAATGCCCCTTCAGGATTATTTTCAAAAGGCATCATGAAACTAATCTATGGAGGTTGTATAGTATTCTGGATGGTCGTCACAACCATCCTCCACCTATTACTCTTTTAGGCCACCCAGCATATGCCAGATTTAAACCACATCAAATGGAAAAGGTCCGGCAGATGAAGCGATGTAGGCCCCTTCAGATCCTAAATGCAATAAGGACGGAAGATAAGACAAACTTGTCTATTATTTCCACAATCTACGCTGCCAAAGCAACGATCAAGAGAACTGAATGGGATGGTAGATTAATTATGCAACAATCAGAGTGGTTGGCAGAAAAAACTTAACTACGCCATGCAAACAAGGGTGGGTCCGGGCGACAAAGTGACTCATATTTTTCTTGCCCATCCTAGGATGTTGATTTGGCTCAGTGTTTTTACCAGGTCTTGTTCATAGATTGCACCTATACGACCAACAAGTATAACATGCCGTTGTTGAACGTGGTTAGTCATACTTCGGATAAGCAATCATTCACCGTGGCATGGTGCTTTATGGAAAAGGAAGAAATAGAGGACTATGTTTGGGTTTTGGAACAAGTTCGGTTGATTTACCGTGGCGAAGAGACACCGCGGGTTATAATTACGGATAGGGATTTTGCAGTAATGAGTTTCGTTCGTCAAGTTTTTCCACTTGCTCAACATTTTCTTTGTACGTGGCACATCCAAATGAATATTTTTTTCTAATTTCAAAAATCATATCCAAAAGATCAAGCCTGCAAAGGGTAATCAACGTTCCAAGGAGGAAGACGAGCGTCTAAGTAAACTTTCAAAAAAAGAGATAGCCGAAGAGAAAATGAAAGACAAGGAAAAATATGCTGAAGAGGGTGATCTATGGTAGGATTTCTGCAAAGATTGGGACCATTTGGCTCAATCGAAGACCGAAGTAAAGTACTATGCAAATCTTCAAAAGCTTATTGATGATTGGAGTACGGATCATAAGAAGGTTGTCGACTATTTCCTAGATACATGGTTGAATCCTTGGAAGGAAAAGTTTGTTTATGCATGGACCAATAAGTACAAGCACTACCAAAATGAGTCCACGAGTATTGCAGAAGCGAGTCCCATGGACGTTTGAAAAAATTCTTCAAGAGAACACACGGTGGGGTAGTTACGGTACATGAAGCTATTCACGAGCACGCCGAGGATGATCTTAGCAAGATAGTGACTCAGATGGAGTATAGTAAGGACCCTTTTTTGAAGCAATACATGGAAGACAAAGAATTGCTACGTGGGGTTTCACACCAAGTATCATGTTGGTCAATAAAGCATATGATGACTGAACTTAACAAATTTCGAGCGAAAGCTTCCGATGGAAAAGTGATTAAATGTAATTATACAACTGAGACGTGGCTTGGCCTCCCGTGTAAACATAAGCTCGGTGGGTACAAGTTGATCATTCTCATTGAAGATATCGATCCTTTTTGGAAGCAACTTGGGTTCACCCCAAATCCCACAAGAGTTGCTGATGAACAATTTGGAGACCTTGAGATTGGAAAGTATATCAATGAGAAATATCGAAAAATGAATTGTGCAGGAAGACAGATACTGGTTTCTAATTTGTGGCCGGCTTCCCGTAAGAGTTTGGGAGTAGAAGAAGAGCCAATCAAACAAAAACCACCGGCCAAGAAACAAAAACCAAAGAGTTGCAAAAGTGACATGTCACGTCATGAGACCGAATATACGGAGTAACTAAAAAGTCAAACAAAAACCACGGTCGGTTAAGCGGACACGTATGTCCCCATATCTCTTATCCCTTTCTTTTCTTCTCTATCGAAAGAGAACGAGACTCATTTCTCTTTCCACCTCTCACAGGCACCTCAATCCCATCTCTAGCTTATTTCTTTTAGGGTTTCCTAATATGTCTACGGATTTTTTGTAGACCGATAACTAAAAAGTCGTTTGGAGAAACCATCTCTTGGTAATATTATGTGAAAGCGGCAAAGAGTTGCAAAAGTGACATGTCACGTCATGAGTATGTCCAGTATGTTCCTTTCAAAGCTTCATAGTTCATATCATGGTCACTTGGACCTGATTTACTTTCTTGGAATTCGATATCATTTTTCCTTTAGATCTTTCTAATCGGAATATACGGAGCTAGAGGTAATTATTTATCTATTGGTATGAGAACTCTTTCGTACCCAAGGCAAGGGGTCTTCCAAAGGAAGACATGGATATTGTAGACCATGTGGTCGGTGTATCAAGTAACCATTTTGCTGGTTTGCACTTTTCTTTAAGACACTTTGAACTTAGTGGGGCTAAATTTGAATTTGTGTGAATTCAGAATTTGCCAAACGAGCGGAATGGTGACGATAAGAGGAATAAAAGGTAATCCGCGCACCCCAAGAGATTCCCAAGGAAGACCACATCGTGTTGCTTACACTTTGTATAAAGAGTATACCGATCAACTTCCTCATGTGATCTTGGATCACCTTTTATCCACCGACGACGTTGACGGCAATGGAAATTGTGGTTACCATGTTGCAATGGAACAATTAGGGCATTTCGACGAGGCCGACAAACTAAAGCTCACCCAAATCGAATATGCAAGAAAAAAAATGTCAGAAAAACTAGTTCAGGACAAACAACTATATTTGAAAATGCTCATGGAAGGAGATCAAAAAGAGAGGGAATTGAAGTTTATGGAGTTGGTTTCAAACGTGAAATGGAGGAAGGGGTCGAAGAAGGCCGGTTATAAGTTTTGGATACAAATGCCTTTTGGTGTCCAACTTTTGGCGGACACATTCACTTGTGTTGTAATTGTATTCAGCAAAGGCTTCCCCGGTGCCTCTTATATGTAAGTACCCTCAAAAACGAGGTGCGAGGCGGCGATAAAGAAAAGAAGAATTGTAATGGCACATGTCAATGATAACCATTACATAGGCTTGAAGATTTCCGAAGAATGTCCTCTACCACGGGTGTATGGTGATTGGGGAGAGTACACCAAGGAGTGGACAAACCAGTATGAGTATGGAATGAACATTTGTAATGCTATGGACCCAACCCCGGTTTACTTAGACTTGGGAAATGAATCGTGAGAGAATATGTTTATTCTCAACTATGCATTGCATTTTGAAGCATACTTTTTGATAATGGTTGTATCTTCTACCCAGATATTTGTATTTTGAAGAATGCTTAATGGATACAATGCGTTTTATCTTGCGGCATACTCTTGTTTATCTACAGCGGTTATCGTAGTTGGATTAAACCACCAACGACCCTCATAGGTAATTTGAATTATGTTACAGAGTCGTCAACCATATATACATACACCTTAACGACCCTACCTGTAAAAATTGGCCAGTCTCCTGGATGTTTATACGCCTAAAAGTCGTCATTCATATATACATACACATTAACGACTCTAACGTTAAAAATTTGAAAGTCTCCTGGAATTTTTTTCCAACTAAGAGTCGTCATCCATATATACATAACCATTAACGATTCTAACCTTAAAAATTTGACAGTCTCCTGGATGTTTAAATACTTAGAGTCGTGATCCCTATATACATACAAAGTAACGACTCTAGTTATAAGCCTAAGAGTCGTTATTATTATAGTGTATACATGGACGACTCTATTAAAAAAACCCTAACGGCTTTTTTTGTATACACTTTTCCCAAAAAAAATAGCCGTTGGTAATTATTGCATATATAGAGGAACACATCCAGGAGCAAATTCAATTGAAAACCACCTCAAGAATTTTAGTTTTTAAATGGCAAATCCTTCATCAACTACCAATTCAATTGATAACATACTTAGAAGATGCAAGCGACCAACCAAATCAATATTGGCAATGGAAGAAGAGATACGCAAAAAAAAGCATGCGACCTACTAAAAAACCGTACACTTTCACGCCATATCCTACTGTTTATGGGTAAAAATCGTTTCTGCCGATTTCGGTAAATTCGGTAGGTGAGTGAGAAACTGATTCAAACCCTAAACAAATATGCTGCACGTGAGCACTTTATAGATTCGAGAGATCAATCTGTACAAGTCCGGCCTAAACCAAGAAATGGCCGTTCCAGACTTGCTTCGGTCACAAAATGGAGGAGAAGGGTTGATTTGGGGAGGGAAGCAAAGAAAGGTGTTGAGACCCGAGAATAGTTCGGGAGAGTAGTATCTCGACTTGTATCAGAAATTAAAAGCTTGGGAAGCTTGCAAGAGATGAAAGCTTTTTGGGAGAGCTTGCAAAGTTGCCTTTCTGAGAGTGTAGTATTTTTCTCCTGACCGAGACTTGTTGTCTGGTGGAAATAGGTAAGACCTATATATACAAGTCGAGATTTGAAACGTACTCGACCTCATGAAGGAAGAGAGTAAAGGGTGAAATAATGGGAGGAGGTGGTAACCGCATGGTGTTAATGGGTGAAAACGTTTTCACCATTATTTCCTCTTTTATTTGACCGCTTTATTCCTTTTCACGCTTTCTTAATGTGAGCGTAGTGTACGCTGCATGCTGTGACCGCCAAACCAAAACCCTAGAAAGCATCCCCCAATTTGTGTTGATGTCTCGAGTGTTGGTTGCATCTTGCGTGCAAGTGGTGCTTCTAGGGACGCATGTGGCATGTGCCAATGGCATGTGCGGAATGCCTTCGTTGCGAGTTGCACCTCGAGCGTAAGTGGTAATGCCAAAGCTGCTAGTGGCGTGTGTGGCATGTGCCAACGGCATGTGCGGAATGCCTTGGTGGTAGGTTGCACGGTTTGCAAGTTAGGCTACCAGCGTGTGTGTTTGGCATGTGCCAATGGCATGTGCGGAATGCCTTGGTGGTAGGTTGCACGGTTTGCAAGTTAGGCTACCAGCGTGTGTGTTTGGCATGTGCCAATGGCATGTGCGGAATGCCTTGGTGGTAGGTTGCACGGTTTGCAAGTTAGGCTACCAGCGTGTGTGTTTGGCATGTGCCAATGGCATGTGCGGAATGCCTTGGTGGTAGGTTGCACGGTTTGCAAGTTAGGCTACCAGCGTGTGTGTTTGGCATGTGCCAATGGCATGTACGGCCATGTTGACCTAGTTGCAAGTCTTGCAAGCCTAGGGCGCTATATTTGGCGTGGGCCAAAGGCATAGCGGCTTGGAAATATGGCTGCGATACGTGTTGGCATGTGCCAATGGCACGTACGGCCATGCGACCTAGTTGCAAGTCTTGCAAGCCTAGGGCGCTATATTTGGCGTGGGCCAAAGGCATAGCGGCTTGGAAATATGGCCTGCGATACGTGTTGGCATGTGCCAATGGCACGTACGGCCATGCTGACCTAGTTGCAAGTCTTGCAAGCCTAGGGCGCTATATTTGGCGTGGGCCAAAGGCATAGCGGCTTGGAAATATGGCCTGCGATACGTGTTGGCATGTGCCAATGGCACGTACGGCCATGTTGACCTAGTTGCAAGTCTTGCTAGCCTAGGGCGCTATATTTGGCGTGGGCCAAAGGCATAGCGGCTTGGAAATATGGCCTGCGATACATGTTGGCATGTGCCAATGGCACGTACGGCCATGTTGACCTAGTTGCAAGTCTTGCAAGCCTAGGGCGCTATATTTGGCGTGGGCCAAAGGCATAGCGGCTTGGAAATATGGCTGCGATACGTGTTGGCATGTGCCAATGGCACGTACGGCCATGTTGACCTAGTTGTAAGTCTTGCAAGCCTAGGGCGCTATATTTGGCGTGGGCCAAAGGCATAGCGGCTTGGAAATATGGCCTGCGATACGTGTTGGCATGTGCCAATGGCACGTACGGCCATGTTGACCTAGTTGCAAGTCTTGCTAGGGCGCTATATTTGGCGTGGGCCAAAGGCATAGCGGCTTGGATATATGGCCTTGTTTCCATGGTGCGCAGGGTGCGGCTTGGTTTGGCATTGTTGCCATGGTGCGCAGGGTGCGGCTTTTGGTTTGGCATTGTTGCCATGGTGCGCAGTATGCGGCTTGGTTTGGCATTGTTGCCATGGTGCGCAGGGTGCGGCTTGGTTTGGCATTGTTGCCATGGTGCGCAGTATGCGGCTTGGTTTGGCATTGTTGCCATGGTGCGCAGGGTGCGGCTTGGTTTGGCATTGTTGCCATGGTGCGCAGGGTGCGGCTTTTGGTTTGGCATTGTTGCCTTGGTGCGCAGTATGCGGCTTGGTTTGGCATTGTTGCCATGGTGCGCAGGGTGCGGCTTGGTTTGGCATTGTTGCCATGGTGCGCAGTATGCGGCTTGGTTTGGCATTGTTGCCATGGTGCGCAAGGTGCGGCTTGGTTTGGCATTGTTGCCATGGTGCATTGTTGCCATGGTGCGACTTGGTTTGGCATTGTTGCCATGGTGCGCAGATATGCGGCTTGGTTTGGCATTGTTGCCATGGTGCGCAGTATGCGGCTTGGTTTTGGAATTAGGGTTCTGTGTTGAAAACCCTAATTTGGTATTTTGAAAAAATACCCCTATTAATTGTTTACACTTGAGTTAAATGCTCTTAGTTAATGTGTTGCGGGTAGCACTAGGTCATGGGGTTTTACGATTTTACCCCTTGTTTAAAAACCACCATCAACATTAAGTCCCCTGCTTAGCTCGGAACAGGGGCTTTGTTGCGAGGTAAGCATAAGATGGTGACAAACTATTAACAAAGAAACCGTAAAGAAAATTGAAGGAGGCTTGTCGACCTTCTATAAATAGGATTTGGAATCCTTGCCTCACGGTAGTTTTGCACAAATCGGGAGGTCGGCACAATTGGTGGGCCCGGCGCAGCTTGGGCGACGTTGGGAAGTTGGCGTGAGTTGGGAAACTGAGTGTGCTAGCTGGTGGGACCGGGCGCAAAGTGTAGAAGCCGTGCGTGCTTGGAGGTCGGCGCAATTGGTGGGCCCGGCGCTGCTTGGGCGACGTTGGGAAGTTGGCGTGAATTGGGAAATTGAGTGTGCTAGCTGGTGGGACCGGCGCAAAGTGTGCGTGCTTGCAGGTCGGCGCAATTGGTGGGGCCGGTGCGGCTTGGAAACCGTGCTTGCAGGCGTGACTTGGGCGACATTGGGAAGTCGCACCCTTTGTGGGCCCGTTTCTTGCACGCGTGATTTTGGTAAAAGGGAAATCCTTCCATATTTCAAAGTATTCACGCCTATATATATATATATATATATATATATAAAGCCCCTTTCTCCCCATCCTGCGCTTTATTCTTTCCTCTTTTCATACTAGCGGCAAAGAGAAACCAGCTTCCAGGTATGTCTTCGAGTACTTTTCTCTTTTTTTTTTTTTTTTTTTTTTTTTTTTTTTTTCACGTAGGTGTAAACCTTAAGAGTAGGCGCTCCCACAATCCTTGCATATGATTTCTTGGCGTGCCTCTTGTAGAAAATATTGTATGTATGCAACCAAGGGAAATACTTGCATATATTGTTTGAACCCGTAGGAAATATTGCATATATGAATTTTCGGTCCTGAAAGAAATATTTGAACCCTGAAGAAAATACTGCGTGTGTATTTTGAACCCGTAGAGGATGCTCCGTATATAATTCTGAACCCGAAAAAAGATACTGTAGTCGCACTTGTACCCGTATAGAATGCCGCGTATATAGTCTCGAACCCGAAGAAAATACTGCGTGTATAGTCTTGAACCCGAATAAAATACTGTGTATATAGTCTTGAACCGAATAAAATACTGTGTATATAGTCTTGAACGCGAATAAAATACGTCCTCCTTCCCCTTTCTTTTTTTTTTTTTTTGTTGTTGGGTACGATTATGTGTCAGGGAGATAACTTCGTCTTTCTCCGTTTGTTTTGTGCAAATATCTTATTACCAAATTGTTATGAAGGAATTCGATAAGATGTTACCTGAATCAAATTTCACTTCGTCGAAGGATGCTCATAATTCCAAACCGAACACAGATGATGAATTCTTCACTAGAGCCCTCGCCCCCGCTCGGAAGAATCACCCAGGTTTCGTGCCAATTTTGCTAACCGGTGGTGAGGATGAAAGGAAGACACGTTCGGTTTGCCCAGAGAGCACCATTAGGTTTTGTCTTCATAAAGGGGTGTATTCTTCTTCCAACATTGACTTCATGGATGTGTCAAAGCCCATTGCGTTCTTTTGATAGATGGGTTGAGTTCATGGTGAGCAAGGAGCATATAAATACCAACTTGACTCGAGCGCAGTCATTGATGCTTTGTCAAGACTTCGATGAAATCTCCCAGTTAGGAAGGATATCCCGTGCTTGGTTGCTTTCATCTCCGGATGGTGTTCGGACACCCATACAATCATATGTAGATGGGGCGAGATAACTTTTTCCTTGGAGAGTGTGGCTCTCTTCTTTGAATCTTCCGTGAACCGGAATCTTAAAATCCAATTATCTCGAAAGTGAGGTGAAGATGCGGGATGACCTGGCCGCTAAGTTGGGGATTTTGCTCGGAAAGACTCCATTGCGAAGTCGAAGGATTCTGCCTTTAAAAGAGGATGAAAGGTGCCCTTACGGTTGGTGGATATCTCAATGGTTTCCTGACGAGTTGGAGCCCGAATGCAAAAGCGCGATCTTCATGTCGCCGCATTTTTGGCTCTCTGGTTGTCCGAGACATTTTTGATGACGGTTCTGGCAAGAAAGGAATAAGACCGGAGTTGTTAGCGATTCTGTGAAGTTGGCAAAGGGTGAAGTTCTTCCCATTGGCAAGCTGTTCCTTGGTTCCCTGTATGTGCATCTGGATCACCTAGTTGCGAACATGCAAGTTTCGAATGGTTTCATGAAAGTGGATTCATATGTGCACGTTGCTTTTCTGCAAGTCTGGCTATGGGAGCACTTTGAGAAGTATGCTCCGAAACCGCTGCCTTCGCTTCCCGTGAGTTGGGGTGGCTCCCGAATTCTTAGATGGGTGAACAAGCGTCCAAGAGTTGGCGTGAGCTTGGTTAGTTTTCTTGATAAGTTGCATGAAATCAATTTTCGTCCATGGGGGCCGGTCCATAAGTCAGTGACTCAAATTGACACTTTTGCTTCTGCTCCGCTCATGTCTTTGTCTTCTGATGACGCTTTGAGCGTTGGTGAAAAACTGTTCATTCAAAGCTACTTGCCCGGTTATATGCCGTCTTTCTTCGTGGGGTCTTTCCGATAATCCGCATACAATATTGACCGTGCTTTGCTCGTCACATGGGTTTCGATCAAGGGGTGCCTCTTGCTTACCAAATAGGTGATCCCTAAAGATTCATTGTGTGCCGCCCTTAATGCCAGTGCCCTTGAGCCGGGTATCCGCCTTCCCTTCTTTCAAACGGGAAGAGTAACTTCGACGACCTTCGGCTATAACGAGTTCTGGGGCGACGAGTTTATTATGATCCAAGATTTTGTGAATAGCGTGGTGGAGAACGTTTGTTGCAAACCTTCCCCAACAGTTTTGAAGAAGTATCTAATGTTGAGAGATCTCAAGCGAAAATTGCCTAGCAACTCGGAAAGTCCCCAGGTCAAGGAACGGAGAACGAAGAATCGTGCTGGCGGGTTCCGGACGGTTTCAAAAAACCCTCCCTCAGCTCTCGTGTCTTTCAGTTCTTCCAATAACCAGGTATGTGTCGCCTCTTCTTTGGTTTGTCTCAAAACACGTGAATTTCTGCTGAAAACATGTGTCTTGTTTCCTCCAGGGCTTCGGTAGTGTTAATGCTTTCGCTGCCCTTGCACGTTGCCAGGAGACAACAATTTCTTCAAAGAATTCCAGCAGCACTGAGCCTTCTCATAGCGATGATGAGTCAGAGAAAGAAGAAAGTTCGACAAGTGAGAGTGATTCCTCTGGCAGCACCGGTTCTTTTTCGGGAAGTAGTTCGGTGAGTTTCGCGCTTCTTTTCTCTCTTCTTATGTTTCTTCTTTTTGAAAAATGTCTAACTCGAGTTCGCAGGAGGAATCCGATTCGGAGGATGATTCTGGGGTAGAGGCACACGAAAACTTGCCTTTGGTGACCACCGCTGGTGACTTGGAGATGGGCGTTAGACAATTGCCGGGCACAGATGTGGCTCAAACGGCGGATGATTCTCTGATGGTTGTTGCCGTAGACATGGAGGAAGACCCTCTGCGAGTCGTGAGGCCAGGTGCAGGCGTCATTTTTGATCCTCCATACTTGGTTCCTTATCCAGGTCATGTGCTGGTTGGCGGCTTCAGTGTGCCGGCTAAGCACGAGGCGTTGTACACCAGAATCTGGGAGAAATACGGACATATGGCCAGAACTAAGAAAGTCACTAGTCGATTTGCACTGGTTAAGCGTGTGGAAGAGGCTTTATCTTCCATCGAGGATATGCGTGAGGTGACCGGTCACACCGTTTCAAGACGTTATTGCCGACTGGGAGCACCATCGCGACGTGTGCGTAGAAAAAGAGTTCAACACTTCGTGGTTTGTCGAAGGCCTTGCTGAGATCCAAAAGTTGAAAGATGCGGCAATCGAAAGCCTTTCCACCGAGGAGATTGCACGACAGGAGGTGGAACTCGAAGAGCTTTCCAAGATGTTGACTATGAAGAGAGCGACTCTTGAAGATGCAAAGTTGACTTTCTCCAAGAAGAGCAGACTTCTGTTGGATAATTTTCCTTGAACGTTTCTCTGCTAAACTTTCATTTAGGTTCTTTTTTTTTTTTTTTTTTTGAAAGACATATTGGATGTCTGGTTCAAAGCTTGACCTTTGATAGGCAGCTGGTAGCTTTTTAGGGTATTGGATTATTTCTGGGATGAATGGTTTTGATAATATGACTCTGATTATGTTTTGGGAAAGGAATATTGCTTTTATGAAAGTGTGTGCTAGCAATAGGCACAAGACTCAGTAGTATGACGGTTTTACTAAGAACCTAAAAATAGATCGTATATCTTGTGCAGTCTAAATTTACTCACTTCATAGGTTTTGTGAACACGCCCCTCGCCGTGTAAAGGCGGCTTTGCTGGTAGCATCGCCAGTTAGTCCCCAATTGCTGGTAGCGTATTCAGCGAGTCTCCAGTTTTCTGGTGTAGTTTTAACAACTGATAACCGGGTTGTCTGGCGGTTGAGTTGGACTGAGTCACAAGTCCCCAATTGCTGGTAGCATCTTCAACGAGTCCCCAGTTTTCAGGTGTAGTTTTACAACTGGTAATTGGGGCATCTGGCAGTTGAGTCGAATTGAGTCGTCTTCCCCTACCATCTAGATATCTGGGTCGAAGAACGAGATCGACAGTCTGACATTGTAGCCGATAGATCAATCCTCCCGATGTGGTCGCCAATTGTTTATGGGTAAAAATCGTTTCTGCCGATTTCGGTAAATTCGGTAGGTGAGTGAGAAACTGATTCAAACCCTAAACAAATGTGCTGCACGTGAGCACTTTATAGATTCGAGAGATCAATCTGTACAAGTCCGACCTAAACCAAGAAATGGCCGTTCCAGACTTGCTTCGGTCACAAAGTGGAGGAGAAGGGTTGATTTGGGGAGGGAAGCAAAGAAAGGTGTTGAGACCAGAATAGTTACGGGAGAGTAGTATCTCGACTTGTATCGTAAAAGTAAAAGCTTGGGAAGCTTGCAAGAGATGAAAGCTTTTTGGGAGAGCTTGCAAAGTTGCCTTTCCGAGAGTGTGTATTTTTCTCCCCGACCGAGACTTGTTGTCCGGTGGAAATAGGTAAGACCTATTTATACAAGTCGAGATTTGAAACGTACTCGACCTCATGAAGGAAGAGAGTAAAGGGTGAAATAATGGGAGGAGGTGGTAACCGCATGGTGTTAATGGGTGAAAACGTTTTCACCATTATTTCCTCTTTTATTTGACCGCTTTATTCCTTTTCACGTTTTCTTAATGTGAGCGTAGTGTACGCTTGCATGTCAGACCGCCAAACCAAAACCCTAGAAAGCATCCCCGGTTTGTGTTGATGTCTCGAGTGTTGGTTGCATCTTGTGTGCAAGTGGTGCTGCTAGGGGACGCATGTGGCATGTGCCAATGGCATGTGCGGAATGCCTTCGTTGCGAGTTGCACCTCGAGCGTAAGTGGTAATGCCAGAGCTGCTAGTGGCGTGTGTGGCATGTGCCAACGGCATGTGCGGAATGCCTTGGTGGTAGGTTGCACGGTTTGCGAGTTAGGCTACCAGCGTGTGTGTTTGGCATGTGCCAATGGCATGTGCGGAATGCCTTGGTGGTAGGTTGCACGGTTTGCAAGTTAGGCTACCAGCGTGTGTGTTTGGCATGTGCGGAATGCCTTGGTGGTAGGTTGCACGGTTTGCAAGTTAGGCTACCAGCGTGTGTGTTTGGCATGTGCCAATGGCATGTGCGGAATGCCTTGGTGGTAGGTTGCACGGTTTGCAAGTTAGGCTACCAGCGTGTGTGTTTGGCATGTGCCAATGGCATGTGCGGAATGCCTTGGTGGTAGGTTGCACGGTTTGCAAGTTAGGCTACCAGCGTGTGTGTTTGGCATGTGCCAATGGCATGTACGGCCATGTTGACCTAGTTGCAAGTCTTGCAAGCCTAGGGCGCTATATTTGGCGTGGGCCAAAGGCATAGCGGCTTGGAAATATGGCCTGCGATACGTGTTGGCATGTGCCAATGGCACGTACGGCCATGCTGACCTAGTTGCAAGTCTTGCAAGCCTAGGGCGCTATATTTGGCGTGGGCCAAAGGCATAGCGGCTTGGAAATGTGGGCTGCGATACGTGTTGGCATGTGCCAATGGCACGTACGGCCATGATGACCTAGTTGCAAGTCTTGCAAGCCTAGGGCGCTATATTTGGCGTGGGCCAAAGGCATAGCGGCTTGTAAATATGGCCTGCGATACGTGTTGGCATGTGCCAATGGCACGTACGGCCATGTTGACCTAGTTGCAAGTCTTGCAAGCCTAGGGCGCTATATTTGGCGTGGGCCAAAGGCATAGCGGCTTGGAAATATGGCTGCGATACGTGTTGGCATGTGCCAATGGCACGTACGGCCATGTTGACCTAGTTGCAAGTCTTGCTAGCCTAGGGCGCTATATTTGGCGTGGGCCAAAGGCATAGCGGCTTGGAAATATGGCCTGCGATACGTGTTGGCATGTGCCAATGGCACGTACGGCCATGTTGACCTAGTTGCAAGTCTTGCAAGCCTAGGGCGCTATATTTGGCGTGGGCCAAAGGCATAGCGGCTTGGAAATATGGCCTCATGATACGTGTTGGCATGTGCCAATGGCACGTACGGCCATGTCGACCTAGTTGCAAGTCTTGCATGCCTAGGGCGCTATATTTGGCGTGGGCCAAAGGCATAGCGGCTTGGAAATATGGCCTGTGATACGTGTTGGCATGTGCCAATGGCACGTACGGCCATGTTGACCTAGTAGCAAGTTTTGCAAGCCTAGGGCGCTATATTTGGCGTGGGCCAAAGGCATAGCGGCTTGGAAATATGGCCTGCGATACGTGTTGGCATGTGCCAATGGCACGTACGGCCATGTTGACCTAGTTGCAAGTCTTGCAAGCCTAGGGCGCTATATTTGGCGTGGGCCAAAGGCATAGCGGCTTGGAAATATGGCCTGCGATACGTGTTGGCATGTGCCAATGGCACGTACGGCCATGTTGACCTAGTTGCAAGTCTTGCTAGGGCGTTATATTTGGCGTGGGCCAAAGGCATATCGGCTTGGAAATATGGCCTTGTTGCCATGGTGCGCAGGGTGCGGCTTGGTTTGGCATTGTTGCCATGGTGCGCAGGGTGCGGCTTTTGGTTTGGCATTGTTTCCATGGTGCGCAGTATGCGGCTTGGTTTGGCATTGTTGCCATGGTGCGCAGGGTGCGGCTTGGTTTGGCATTGTTGCCATGGTGCGCAGTTATGCGGCTTGGTTTGGCATTGTTGCCATGGTGCGCAGGGTGCGGCTTGGTTTGGCATTGTTGCCATGGTGCGCAGGTGCGGCTTTTGGTTTGGCATTGTTGCCATGGTACGCAGATATGCGGCTTGGTTTGGCATTGTTGCCATGGTGCGCAGTGGTGCGGCTTGGTTTGGCATTGTTGCCATGGTGCGCAGATGCGGCTTGGTTTGGCATTGTTGCCATGGTGCGCGATATGCGGCTTGGTTTGGCATTGTTGCCATGGTGCGCAGGGTGCGGCTTGGTTTGGCATTGTTGCCATGGTGCGCAGTATGCGGCTTGGTTTGGCATTGTTGCCATGGAAGTAGGCGGCTTGGTTTTGGAATTAGGGTTCTGTGTTGAAAACCCTAATCTGGTATTTTGAAAAAATACCCCTATTAATTGTTTACACTTGAGTTAAATGCTCTTAGTTAATGTGTTGCGGGTAGCACTAGGTCATGGGGTTTTACGATTTTACCCCTTGTTTAAAAACCACCATCAACACCTACGAAGGAAGAACAAGAGTTGCGCGAGGCCAAAAAACGAGACCAAGAACAATCCCAACTCCATGAAAGATTCAAGCAAGTCGAGGAAGAGACCGAATGGGTTAAAAATTATTACATCGTCAAGGATCTCCACGAAGAACATGAACATGATAGTATATTTTGGAGCCAAGTTGGTTCGGGTCCTTTCGTTAATAACAACAAGAAACTACGATATCCTTACTTGCCGTCCCACGTTAGTCATAGGACGATTCTTGTTATAAAATGTTGCACCAAGTACAACGAGTTTCTCGCCCGGCACAAAGGGGATAGGCGTGCTGCTCAGGCCTCATATACCAATTGGAGAGGAGAGCCTTTTTATCACATTGAAGCCGCCATGCTAGTTGAATCTCGCACCAGAAACAGGAATAACATGTAATGTGTTCAAAGGAATTTCCACCTTCTAATTAATATTTAATATGCTACTATTCCAAGTTTCCTTTCAATCGAGATTCAATTTATTTTAATAAACAGTCGTTATCTATGTTTGTTAATTCAGTGACGACTATACCTAAGTCGTCATATAATTAATTTTGTAACAACCTCCTCTTGAGTCGTCAACAAGTTTAATCACGTAGCTAACGACCCTAGTTGTGAATTTTAAAAAAAAACGACCGTTGGGATTTTCTTCTATATAATACCACCCAATCCTTTAGAGAAAATAGCCCAAAACCATTCTTTTTTCCACCAAACTACGTAATCTTTCAATTGCAATGGTTGAATGGGAACCGTATGAAGATTTGTGTCTCGTTAAATCGTTACTATGCTATGTTATTAACATAACGATTCAATTGTAAACCCATGTAGGACTTTCTCCTAATGGAATGTCAAGTAGAATCAAAGAGTCGTTACTATGCTATGTTATTAACATAACGACTCAATTGTAAACCCATGTTGGACTTTCTCCTGGATGTTATTTTAACTAAGAGTCGTCAGTATATCCCATATAAAAGCAACGACTCTATATACCTAAAAGTGGTATTCTCTGGATTTAATACACATATAAAGTCGTTGACCTGCTATATGATCACGCTAACGACTCTATCCATAGAAAATGTGGTTCATCTCCTGGATGTTTTGCTAACCTAGAGTCGTCATTGGTTACCATATAATAAATAACGACTCTAGCCATAGAAAATGTGGTTCATCTCCTGGATGTTTTGCTAACCTAGAGTCGTCATTGGTTTCAATATAACCAATAACGACTCTATCTACAAAAAAAATATGTCATCACTGTGTTAATTTCCCTCTGGGTCATCACTGCTACAAAACAAAGCTGACGACCCTCACTCTATCACAGTGTATAATCTTGACTGCATTAGAGTCCTACATTATTCTAACAAACATACTAGTAAACATCCTTCTTAAAACCAAGTAGTTTTAACAAACCGTCCAAACCAAACACATAAGTAGTTTCATAAAACACATAAGTTCAAGTCATAAAGTAAAATAAACATAAGTTCAAGTAGACGGTAACATCTCCTCACTCAAGACCACCATCTCGACCTCGACCTCCTCTTTACCTCCCTGACCGGGAAACTTTTCGGCTTTTCTTAGGAGGAGGACCCTGAGTATCACTGCCCCCTAGGGAACCACCATCTTCTCTGGTACCTTGTTCATCATGATGTTGGCTACTTTTCCCATGTTCACCACGTTGTTATGCTAGTTGGCTACGTGTTTTCCGGGTCCTCTTACCTTCCTTAGCCAGCTCAGCAAACATCTTCTTTGCATTGGGATTTTCAATGTACGTGAAATAATCAGCGTACCGACGTTGCTTCGCAGGATCAATCACTTCCCCTTTGTCAGCCGAGCAACAAAAAGCCTTGACAAAAAGCTTCATTTGTTCCCTCTATATGCATTCAAAAAACAATTCACATGAACTGACGTATATTTGTATGTAAATGAATAACACAATTACACAAATAAATACTCGCCACTAGTTTAAGAATGGTAGTATCATCTCTACCGTCGGCTTGAGAAGCAAAGGTGGATGCTCTGTTGGTCCTCCTACCCGTAGTCTGATCTATCCGTATTACTCTACTATGGGAGAAGCCTTCGTACCATTGATAATAATCCGTTGTTGCCTCGTAACCTTCATGCACATGCACCCAAAATGTGATGTCTACGAGGCTAGAGTGTCTATTATTCCAATGCTTGACATCAGTTGCAGGTTCATAAACCACTTTTATGTCATCCTTGTCGGCCTCACATTTGTTCAACTTGTGCTTGAACGGAGGTACATAGTCTTCATCGGGTGAATCTTGAATAAACCCAAGTTGACGCATGATTCTCATAGGATTGTACATTGAAAAACCGTTAGGGTGAAACAAAGGGCCATGGTAATACACGACATCTTCTATTGCGCCAACTCTAGCATCCTTGTAAGGAGTAAAGATTACCTCTTCCGTCGTGATGTTGTCAAGTTTTTTACGCATTTCTATCAACGCATCAGTTTGTTCCCTATCCTGGGAACCGGAGTACAACCAACGGGTTCCTGTTGGACTACCTGGGCTCCATTTTGGGTTGATTTTCACATCTTCATTGTCTTTGAACAGTGACCGGAAATGATCATAAATCCACACCTACAACAACCAAAGTTCAAATTTTTAAAACAATCAAATAAACAGAAAAATATATCAAAGGAAAAAAACATACTAAAAAATACAACTTTCATCAATCCAAATACCTGGATTAGAGCCAAATTCCCATTAATTTGAGAAGTTCGTTCACGAGATCCATGGGAAAGCTGACCATTCAGATGTGCAACTATGGCAGTCCCCCAAGAGTACTTGTTCACATCTTCTAAGGGGTCCAAAAGCTGAAGAAGGTTGGCGCTGACCCTGTTACCTTTGTTGTCGGGAAATACAACCGACGCAAGGACGTACAACAAATACGCAGCCACCGCATAACGACATTCCATATCAGAGAGACCTCCTTTTTTTTCCTTCTCTTCTATACCAGCAAACATCTGCCTAATCTCCACAAGTTTGAACTCTTTCTTCGGGTACTTAGTTCCCGGCACGAAAAGCCCATCAGTCTTCTCTTTATCCCAGCCAAACAAGTTCTTGGTCCATGTATAAATTTCATCCCAACTAGGCCTTCTCTTGAAATTGTCACTGGTTGATTTACCTTCGACCTGCACCCCTAATATCTCGTTTTCGCATCATCGAGTCAATGCCATCTCGCCAAAAGGAAGTTGGAATGTGTCGACTTCAGCGTAATACCTTTCACATAAACTAGATACTGCAACCTTGTCATACGCAATCACATAGTTCACAACGGCATTGTACAAACCGGAGTTTTCAACATATTTTATAACTCTTGCACATTCACCTTTTAGCGGCCATAACTCCATTTTCTTAAAAGAAGATTGGTGCCTGAAAAGACGTGCGGCATTCTTATGATCCTACAAAAAATAAACAAATAAATATTAAAAACATATTAGAAAGTTAATATCAACCAACTAATCAAATAGCAAGCAAAGTTGGGATTCTTACGATTGTCTCATAGATGGTATGAGCCCACGATCCAGAATATCCAAATAGAACTTTGCCCCCATCTCTAGGTTCTCCTCTTGGTTTACCACTTCAAGAGGCTCCAACATCAAATGAGTAGCGGGAACGTGTCTCGCGCTGGGTGCAATATCAGTTCCATCCTTCTTAACCATATTTACCGGCTTCGGCTTTGCATTCTGTTCTTCATGTTCTACATCTTGTTTACCATCATCCTCTTCATCATCCTTACCAGCAGCATCATCCCCTTCATCCTCTTCCTCCTCATCATGACCACCATTATTACCTTCATCCCCTTCCTGCTCATCATCACCACCATTACCATCATCAGAATCATCACCAGTAACATTATCTTCATCATCATTATCACTCTCTACTTCCTCTTCACCTCATACGGGAGGATCTTCTTGTATCTCCTCTTCTTGGATTTCTTCTTCTTCACCACTACTGCTAGCGGAAACAACAGTAGAGTCTGATTCTGCTGAACCCGACAACTCATTACCTTTGTCTCTTGGTTCGGTGATAGAAAATGATACCTCACTCGGCTTTTTACCGCGTAATGGACCGGCAAGTAAGTATTTATCGTGGCGTGGAGCTTTGGAAGGAGGAGTTATCTTCATTGGAACCTTGTCTTTGGTTCTGCATTTGGTTTCAAAACAAACAAACCAAAAAAAAACCCAATAAGACATCAACTTTATGGTTATCAGATCAAGAGTTGTCACTCAAATGATCTACAAAACAAACGACCCTTGTATATCATGTGACGACTCAAAGTAATATGATGACGACCCTTCCAAATAACAAAGGGTCGTCACAAAGTCGATAACGATCCTACTATTTGGGTTGACGACTCTAGCGCATATAGTTAACTTCCGACTCTAGGGGAAATGAGATGACGACACTATCATTTTTTGGAATAGAGGGCTGTTCGAGTTCCATCTAGAGTCGTTAAGAGATAAAAAATGGTCGGCAATCGAGAGTCATCATCTGCAACCTAAAAGATTAACGACTCTATTCTAGGGCAAAAAATGTTGAAGTAGCAGAATTAGGGTCGTCATCTTCAACCTAATACACTAACGATTTTTCATAAAATAAGCATGCAAATGAAAAGTCGTTAGGGGTATCCACTAAGATAGTAACGACCCTTTATCTGAAACCGCTAAATTTCAGTTACCAGACTCAATTTCACAATCAAAACACAACAAAAAAACACATAGAAGGTGGGTTTAAGTTCACATACCTTCTAATTGGACCCATATCTTCTTTGGGTTTCGATTTTTTGGGTTTGGGAGTTCGTCCCTGGATAACCTTTCCTTCGACGGTGTCGACGAGATTGGGGATTTGAAGTGCTTTTCGAGCAGTCTGTTTTGTACGAGCCATGTTTGAAGAAGAAGTTAATCGTCGATTCTCTTCTAACATCGACGATTAAACGATGAATCGGTCGAAGAAAAAAAAAATCGTGGAGAGTCGTTAATGGTGGTGGTATAGAAGAGAAATGGGAGGAGAGGAAGATGAAGAGAAAAAAGAGAAACTGATTTTCTCTTTTGGTTTAGTTTAGGGTATATGAATTGGAGGCCTAATTATGATTTCTAATTAGTGTTCACTGATTTTTAAGATTTGTGTTTAGTAAAGGGTAAAACAGTCTTTTCAATATCGGATTAATAAGCCCCTCAAAAAATTGGGGTGCAAATAAAAACTTAAGGCCCCTAATTAAAATGTCTGGCCCCCAATCAAATGAGGCTTTTTAGCAAAAACTACAGCGCTTAAACTACAAACCAGTTGATGCGTCGTTTGGGATTTATCATGGTAAACTCTATAAAGGCTGGATAAGATTTCTAAGAAAATAAGCAAACTCTATACATCGTGCAATCTGTGTTGTAAAGGCGCTCTAGGCGCCAAATTACCCTAATTTTTGTTGTTTTCTAATTTTTCCTCTACGCGTCTAGAGCGTCCCTCGCCTCGCCTAGCGCCTAATACAACATAGCGTGCAATACCGAGCACCAAGTATACTTTGGCAATACCCAGCCATCATCATCCTGCAATACCAAATAGTAGAAACCAAATACCGATTGCAGTACAAGTTGGCATTGCCATAATGTCAGTATTTGAGTCCCATAATGTCAGCATTTGAGTCATTCAGTGTGTCACTGGAACTAGGATGATAATGGGCTTTTATGCCAATTTCGTATGGCCCAAAATCTCGTGGAGTGCAAGATTGTGAGGCCAGCATCCAAGCAAATACCCAGTCAATATGTTCGAAAACTGCCTGTTTCATCAGCGATCAAGCTTTTCTACCTACCATTACCATGTTTTTGCATTTTAATTACCATGATTTTGCATTTTAATGAGATTTCTAAATTCTGCTTATTTTATGTGTTCGACCAAGTTGGCTAATTCCGCGAGGATTATGCAACTTACCATTTTCCGGGTAAAGAAGAATGTTCAGCAAGCAAGGAAGAATCTAAACTACTCCCTCTATTTTTGGAAAATATACTTTGATTTTCTCATTTTATCCTAAAATAGACCAAATTCAAAAAGTGAAAGTATCACTTTTCCAGAAATGGAGAGAGTAGTTTGCATCCATATAGGAAGTTATGATGACATATTTCTTTGGAACAAGACTACAAGGGCGTACTGGAAAATTAGAAATGCGCCAAAAGACCACCTGGAAAAGCACCCGCGAAATCCCAACACAACAAAAGACCGAACGCACTACGGCCCAAGAGTCCAAGACTACACAACAAACATTTCCAACGCAGAGAGATCAAATCCAAACCTACCTAAGCTGGTGGTTTAGGTCCTACCTAACAACAACTTAACCCACCAATATTATGTTTCTTGATGGCTGAATGAAGGCCGGATGCATCCAAAATAGATAGCAGTGTAAAGTGGCATTGATTCTATTCGCCTACCATCACATAATGTCAAGAACTACTCTCCCAACATTTACCTGGAAGTAACGAAAATTAGGGCAACAAAAAGTTGCATTTGTTGTCACTTGTCAGATCTCCATTTTCCTGGCCAATCAAAATGGCAGATACAACTCGTGTGTTTGTAGCCTAAATTTGAAAAATAAATAAAAAGCGGACAATGCCAAACATGTACCAGTAAACTGTATTTTGTGGCCACCCGAGAAGGGCCAACAATGGTCGGTCGGAATCACTCGATCGAGCAATGTTTCAAATGTTAAACCATGATAATGGATATGTACAGACACCAATAAACTGCCCGATGATCACTCGTACAGTAAAGAGGGTAAGTCTTTTTTTTTTTTTTTCTTTTTTTTTTTCGCTGCGAAAATAAATCTGAATTAAACTGAAACTGATACACTATCTTGAATCAACAGATTCTCAATGACTCTAGGAGGATTATCAGACCAAACTCTAGTAACTCGATATTTCCTGCTGAATTTTGCAAGTTTATTGCATAATCTAGGAACATATAATGACATAATCAAAAGGGAATAGTTTTTAGAATCTCTAAAAAGCATAAAGAAGAAAGCCTTCATTTTCCCATGCGATAACTGGTTCTGCGCTATTGATATAGTTTGCGATTCCTTGTAAATCAGTCTCCAGAACTATATGAGAATGTTGCAGCTCCTTGCTCCATGTCACCGCATCCAAAAACGCAAGGCATTCTGCATGTTCCGAGTTCATTACTCCTGCATAGCATTTTGCTAAGCAACCCCTCCAAGTTCCTGTGAAATCACGCAAGTGCAATACCAGTTATTCTAGTGTTGCTGTCATAAGAGGCATCACAGTTAATAACATAATATGGATATGCAGGTGGTTTCCACACTAAGTTTTGAAATTCATGGTTTAGAGGACTGTTGTGCTGAGATTGTTCTTGCAGATTCAATTTACTGATGTATGCTGGAAAACTCATAGCTCTCCTTGCCACTGTACTTGGATCAGCCTTCTTATTTTGAAAATTAACCTCACAGCGCTCATTCCAAATTGTCCATGAGACTGTCATGACCATTATTAACCAATCTGTAGTAGTAAGTTGTTGTTGCCTGTTTATCATCCAAGCTTCAAAGACTGCAGCTATATTGTTTTGTGCACCCGCTAAAATTGTAGAACCACCAGGTATAGACATCCATACAGCCCTTGAAAAGTGCAGTTAAAGAGAACATGCATGGTGGTTTCTTCATATTGCCCACAGAAAGGACAATCACGATTTAGATAAGTACAGTTTCGAGAAAGCCTTTCCTTGGTGGGTAAAATATCAGCTAAGCACTTCCACCAGAAGTGCTTTATTCTTGGCCATATTTTTATACTCCAGAAGTCCTTCCAAGTTAAGTTTGTACCTTCAATTTTCAGAGATACCTGCATGTTTCCCAAGCTGGTTTCATGAAGTTTATTGTAAGATGACTTGAGGGTGAAGTTCTCATTTCTCGTCAGATTCCAGATGAGTTTGTCAGGTGCAGCAATTGTGATTCTCATGCTCAAGATTAATTCTGCAGTTTCTGGTTCAAATAAATGATGCACAAGAGAAGTATTCCACTGCCTGCCTCCATTGAGAAAAAGTTCTTGTACCCATATATAATTCTCACATTCATTATTTCCCTGTTTTGGAGACAGAGGGACTGTTAGACCTGTCACCCAAACATCTAACCAGATTTTAACCTTTTCTCTACAACCAACTCTCCATCTGCTATTCTCCTTCACAAACTGAACTTGCTTTTGTACCCCTTTCCAAACCCACGAACAGTTCTTTTTAGGGTTCGCATGCAGCAAACTAGTGCAAGGAAAATACTTTGCCTGTAAAGATTTTACCCACTGCTCATCAGATTTAATGCATATTCTCCATGCAGCTCTAAGTAAGAGTGCACGATTTAAAATCTTCAGATTCTTGAAGTCCTCCCAAATTTTTATGAAGGCCAAGTTTCTTCCACGAAGTGATATACGTTCCTTTTTTATCAGTGAATCCCCACCAGAACTTGCGTTGAAGTGAATCAATATGTTTAATAGTTTCAGCTGGTACTTGCAGACAATTCATCGAATAAGAAGGAATTGTATTGGTTACTGTGTTGATCATTAGCGACTTGCTACACTGAGACATCGAATCTCCATTCCAGGAAGATAACCTTCCTTTGATTCTTTCAACAAGTTTTGAGAAACATTCAGATTTTTTCCTCCCAATTAATAACGGCAGTCCCAAATATCTTTCATGGGATTACATCTTTGGTACTTTAAGACGTCTTGTGAGTAATCTGCAGAATCAATGAGGAACACCAACACTACAATACACACTGGATTTGTTGAAGTTTACTAATTGACCTGATGCTTCACCAAAGTCTTCGATGATTTGAAGAAGATTATTAACATTGTGAATGTCCGCATTGATGAAGAGAAGGCAATCGTCGGCGAAGAACAAATGTGAAATTGATGGTGCATTAGGAGCCAATTTGATGCCTTGTATCTTATTGTTTTGCTCAGCATGAAGAAGTTGACGAGAAAGAGCTTCCATGACTATTATAAATAGGTAAGGTGATAGTGGATCACCTTACCTAACACCTCTAGTCGGCTGGTAAGCAGGACAAGGAGTACCATTGAGAAGAATCGAGATTCTTGCAGTACTTATACACTGCATTATCAAATGACAGCATTCCTGGCTAAAACCCATTTGAAGTATAGCATCCATTAAAAAGGACCATTCAAGCCTATCAAAGGCCTTTGACATGTCCAGTTTTAGAGCAAGCTGTTTAATTGGATCTTTTTTCTTTTTCATTGTATGGATGATCTCTTGAGCAAGGTGTATGTTGTCTGATATTTGCCAACCCGGAATGTATGCTCATGGAGTGGAGATATAATCTTACCCATTACCTTCTTCATTCTAGCTGCAAGAATCTTCGAGATGATTTTGTAAGATGTATTACAAAGAGCTATTGAACGCAAATCAGATGGAAATTGCTTGTTCTTTGTTTTTGGTATGATGGAGACATTCGTATCATTTAAACTTTTCAGTATGAAACCAGTACGGAAAAATTGCTTCACCATCTCTGTCACGTCTTTGCTAACAATATCCCATTGTGTCTTGAAGAAACCCGATGGGAATACATCCGGACCAGGTGACTTCCATGATTTCATATTCTTAAGTGCTTTAAGAATTTCAGCATCTTCTGGTATTTGAGTTAGCTGCATGTTATCTGAAGCTGTAATAACTTGAGGGATACATTGGAGAATAGAGTCATTCTTTAGTGGTGAAGAATAAGTATGGATATCACTGTAGTGCTTGACTAATAAATGCTCCAGATCCTCCCTAGAAGTACACCATTGCCCATTCTCATCTTTTAAAGTTGTGATGTTGTTTCTCGATCGCCTTCTATTAGCATTAGCATGGTGATATCTTGTGTTCTTGTCCATTTGTAGATAATACTCATCCCTGGATTTCTGACCCCAAAAATCACTTTGTACTTGATGCCAATGTTCAACCTGATTTTCAATACTCTGATTTTGTTGATTAGTGTTGGGGTTGACAGCTTCTTGTTGAACGGACTCAATTTGTTGATGCAGAAGATGTATGTTGCTTTGGTATTCCAAAATTTCTCCCTATTGCACTTAGACACAAATTTTCTAGTTGTGGTAAGATGTTTTGTTAGTTGGAAAGCATGTGATCCATTAACTGGTACCCTCCATGCAGCAGCAACTTCATTTTTGAGCGATTCATCACTTTCATAGCATTGAAAGTATTTCCAATTTCTTCTTCTATCCCCATTAGTTATATAAGTATCTAACATAATGGGGCAATGATCTGATCCAAGTTGTGGAAGATGTAGAAGTTTATCATCAGCAAAATGAATAATCCAGTCTCCATTTACCAAAGCTCTATCCAGTCTTGAACGTCTAATTCCCGTTCCATGCACGTTACTTGACCAAGTGAAGGATCGTCCTGTGTACCCTAAATCTTCCAATCCAGCATCATGAATGAGTTTGACATATGTGGCATCTTTTGAAGAAGAAGCAATTGTGGAAGTAGTGTTTAAAGTTTGTGAATTATTAGAGTAAACACTCCTTCTGGTTTCATCTTTGAAGACCAAATTCAAGTCCCCCAAAACAACCTATGGCTGCTTTACATTTGTGCTGAGATCTTTTATATAAGTCCATTGTTTCTGCTTATGGTTAGGATAAGAAGAGCCATATATGCATGTAAGAAGCCATTCTGGCTCTGAAGGGTCATCCTGCACCAAACAGTTAATAATCCAAGATTCGACATTCACAACTTTAAAATTAAATCCATCTTTCATAATAGAATTAGTCCTCCAGTGAACCCTACAGATGATACTAGTTTACTATTTGGATATTTGAAAGGTTTTATGAGTTTCTTCATTTTATTCTCACCTGTTTTAGCTTCGGAAATAAAAATAATATCTGGGTTGTATCTGTATATTAGATCTTTCAGATTATCCCTAGTTGTTTTGCTCGAAAAAACCCTGACAGTTCCATGCTAGAGTCCTCATTGTACTAGAATATTTACTACAAGCTAGGAAAAGATACTTATACGGAAAGAAAAATAACCAATATTTGTCAACTTTATGAATAAATGCAGGATAAGAGAAATTAGTAAAAGAAGAATATATTACCATGTTTGCGTGGCCATCTTGAGGTTGATTAGCACCATCCATAGTATTTGCAACATGATTTTCTCTATCATCCATCAGTTCTCCATCCATGAGTTCAACATTATCCTCCATATTATTTCCCACCCCACCATGAGCAAGCAAGAATTGGACCATGAATTGAAGGTCCCGATCCACTGGATTGAGTGTTTTGGTTTTTAGATCTTTTAGAGGTTCTGGTTTCATCCTCATCATCCTCTTGATCATTGTTCATTTCCACATGGACAAAGTCATCATCAATACTTCCCTGTCTGGCTTTTTCTTCAGCAGCAACATTATTTTTGGCTTGAAGGTGTGCTTCATATTCTTCTTGTGTCATGGACCTTTCTTTTAAAATTTCAGCCACTTCTTCACAGCTATTTTCATCATGATCTATGGTATAACACTTGGGACAAAGATCATGAGGCTGCTTCATCCAGTGATAGCAAATCCAGATTGGTTCACCTGAATTAGTGTTCCACCATTCCCCTCTTTTAAGAGGCTTTTTGAGATCAATCTCAACTCTTTGTGATCATGCTTCCTGAACGTGGTCTGCAGTTTCTGGGTTTGGTGCTTATTTTTTTGCCCAAATCTTCAATAGCTTCATTCGCAACCGCTTTGTGGTGATGTTCCAATAGCGGACCCTTAAACTGTAGCGTTCCATTCTTTCTTATCAAAATAATAATATTTGTAAGCAATTGTAGTGGTATACACTCTGGAAAATCCAAGGGGATTTTTTTATAACATCCTTCATGTCCTTCTCGAAGTTGAACTTGAAAACAAAAAGGTATTTCCCTACAGTCTTGACATCCCTTCTCTTATAGTTTTTCCAAAGCAGATTTAGCTCTTCTTTCACCTCTGAGATCTCAACGTCATCGTCATCATTTATTAGCTTGCCGATCAAGCTATTTTTCCATTCATTAGCAGCTTCAGTGATATTCTTCGTGGATCCAATGGAACCTCTGGATCTGATCGAAGTAGTCTTCATTTTTTTAGTGATAACACCTACGTTGTTGGAACTTTGAGTATCCATTTCTTCAGAAACTTCAGAAAGTTGTTTAAGGTTTTGACTCTTTTTCTGATTACAAGAATGTTTTGGTTTTCCTTTTGTATTGTAATAATAGCATTTAATATTGACTGTGACAAAGATATTTTGTTTCCTAAACACTGGCATAGGATAATTCCAATAACAGAAAGAATTATATTTTGTTGACAGCATGTGTATGCAAGCCACGGAATAAGGAAATTTCCTAGTATATCAGATGGTTTTGAGTGGAAAGTTTAATTTTTGAATTTGTTGATCATGAATCGGTATTTGACTCAGAAAGAAACAATGGCATTTCATGGCTTCAAACATTTGAATGGTAGTAGGATAATGGTTCTCATACTGAGAAAAACTTAATGTTGAACTCATACAAGTTGAAAAATTGTCGTAGATAGGAGATTGTTTACTGGCAAAACCGCCAATTGTCAAGAGAAGGAAGCAAACTCTTTGAACATAGATCCAAAACCGGATATGGTCCATATCAAAATCAAGACAGCCTGCAAAACAAATTAGACCGCCATTAGATATAAAGAAGAAACACAAAAATGATGAGAAGACAAAAGGATTTAGAAAATCAAATCAGAAGATAGTTCAGGATAGGTACAGAATAGATAAAAACTTAACCATGAAATGTGAAGGAAACCAAATAAAGAGAAAGTGCTAAGATCATGCTAAAATCATGCGTAAGAACATATGTAAGATTGGGATGATAATGTTAAAACTAATTATGATTTGGAAACATTAGAGAGGGTAATTCTTGTGTGAAATAATGTTTTTCCTTTCTACACTTAAATGAAAAGTAGAAAAAGAATTTTCTAGTTCCCAAAACTAATTTATTTCCGTCATCCATGAAAATTAAGAAGAAAATTTATATAACATAAAAAGGTTTCCTCTTAAGTTGTGAAATTTTAAAAGGGTATTTTGAACCATAATCATCTCTTTCTTTCTTCTACACATTGTTTGACCTTTTTTCAACTTGAGTTGAATCTGAATTTTCCGAAAAAATTTCGAACCTCAAAATTTATGAGCAAAATTCATATATTGTGGATTAAATTTTTTGTTACCTTTTTTCAGCATCTCGAAATATTATAATTCAAAGTTTTCAAATTAAAGAAAAATGATTGAAAATTGTATAAATTAAAAACTTAAAGCCTTTGTTATGACTGAAGAACTACAAAAAGTCATTATCGAGAACTCATTTCAGTTGTCCAGCTGTAACGACTATTTGGACAACTTTCACCACCGAAAATAATGGTTTAGTTAACTGATTATAATGGTTAAAACCAACTTTAATCATTACGACATTATTACATACATCGGTTTCCATTTAAATAATTCAACGAATGGTCATAACATGATAATGTTAGCAGAATTATGTTAAATACAGATTCTGGTTTTTTATATTACAGAAAAAATATTTATCTAAGTTTCCTCAAAAACTCTCAGGAGTAAACAATCAAAGGGAGAATAATAATAATCATTATTTTAACCTTCGTATATGATTTTTTTTAGCTTTATTATTAGAAAAGGAAACTTTATATTGAGAAAAGATAAATTCACCGAGGTCGTGAAGAAATAATCAACTAGAATGAATAATTGTTCCCCACTTGAAGAGTATTTCATTAACATCTAAAAGCTTAAATGTATCCTCTCTATATAGTTTGCTTAATAAGAAAAGTAACCTTGCTATTTGGCTATTCTTTTCGGTCCCTTTGGCTAGCTCTTAATATTCTATCTCAACCATTGGTTGAACTAATCTAGTTCCTAAATTGGGAATGGTGAACCGTAGAACCCGCGGTGGATCCATCGTTGCATGCTATGAACCAGTACCTTAATGACATCTAAGAGGTAGTTGAATGACTAGCCAAAAATCATTTTTACAAGAAAAATTAGTTGATTTTCTTCCTTTGAGCAGTCATAAAAAGATCTACTATTACGCTCTTTCCAAATTTTCCAAAGAATAGCATAATAAATAATGCTCCATATTTTTTTGCATCTCCCTGTTAATCCACCTCTGCTCCATGCACAGAAACAATCCACGATTTTCTCTAGCTGATAGTAGTAACATTATTTGTGTTTCTCTTGGCATTAATATAAACTCATCATACAATCTTTATTAAAATTACCGCAACATAGTTATACATACCTTTTTTTCTCTCTTTTTTTTCTTTTTTTTCCTCGTTCGAAATGTTCAACGGTATCTAAGTTATTGTTGTTCTCCATAAAAAACATTCCCATGTAAAGAATTTCTGAGAGTTTTGGAAAAGATCCTTCCATAATAAACTTAATTCCATTAAATTGGTGGATTTACGAAGAAAGAAAGATCAACTCCCAACTTTCCCAAAAAGTTTGAAAACTTTTCTTGATTATTCATTTTTATCGATATAGTATGTAACAACATCCAAGAAATGGATAAAATATATTTTACTAAATATTTAGATTTTGTGTCCAGTTTGATCCATCAAAAAATTCATAAAACGATAAGATCTTTTATAGCCATCAACAAAGGTTAGACGTATTGAGATTTTAATAAAGATGGGCTCGAGATGGGATCGAAAATTATCCTCGTATATTTTTATGAACTAACCGAAAAGGGCGAGGCGAATATGAGAAGAACTCAGACTATATGTTTTTCCGATTGTTTTCTATGCGGGCAAGTATTACACTAATAACCAAAACCTCAACATAACAAAATTCTATAACAAAAGATTTCTTTTTATCCGCGCTTGGATAATCCAAACGCCAATGCCAAACATCATGTGGCTTATTCTATCATGGATAAACTAGAAAATCAAATGAACTAGACTTTGTCCATAAGTAATAAAGACTTCTTATCAAAATATCACTACCACTTTGTTTCACAATGAGTCACTCCTGAAAATACACAAAAAAACATGAGAAATATATATGACACCTAATTGATTTAATTTATTGGTTCACCAAAATAAATTTGAAATTTGGATTTTAAGAAACATTGTCTAAAATCAGTATTTTGGATTAGAAATTTAGTTTACCAATTTCTCCAATTGATGTTTCATTATCATCAGGAAAGTTAACTTTGACTTAAGCAAACATTTTGCGCGATCTGACGTGGACTAGGAGAATATAATAAGAGAATTGAAAATACCTCCTCGGACCCTATCAAGACAATTGATCCAAAAAAGATATTGGTTTATGTTCACAAAGAGTATCAACCACCAGGTGTTGAATCTGCTGAGCATACGAATAATTCCATCAACAAGGTGGAGAGATGTGAAGCTCCTACATAAGTAATTATTGGTAACATATCCAACAAAGATGATACAACCATTCGGTAACAGACAATCACATATCCAACAAAGATGATATAATCATTCGGCAACAGACAATCGACACTGAAGTTCAGGTAGCCTCCAGGTTATCGATACAATTTTACTTATTCCTAATAGTTTGTAAAAAATGTGATTTCTCTTGCTTCTCCGAGAAGTGAACTACAGTTAGAGTGGGTACGCTCATTGTCTGCAGTGCTCAACTTGCATTTGTTGAACAAATAACATTTCAAGCAGCTAATCGAGCAACAAAAGAATTAGCAACAGAGATTTTTAATGGTTGACTTCCTATTACTACTTGTCCTGGTAATAATATACTATTAATAATGTGATTCTCGGCTCTTTAAGAAGAACTCGTTGGGAAGATTATCTAAGGAGCAAGGTGGGGTTTATTCATAAAAATCAAGAAACACGGAGCGGATCTCCTTCCAGAAGTTAAACATGACTATTAATGATGATAATAATATATTTAGTATGCTAGACATGTTTAAAGATGGTAAATATCACTACAGGAAAAATATACATCTACAACTGGAGATTTACAACGCTTCGCTAAGTATTGTAGAAAGTCCTATGTTTTACAACTGGTTTCAAAGGAAGAGTTGTCGTATATCATCACTGCCAACCCTTAGGAAACAAAGGGTTGCGCTAAGAAAACAAACGACAACTCCTTAAGCAAAACAGTTGTGACGACATTTAGCTATAACAACGTTGTTCCATATATGTAGTGACTTAGCCTATCACAACACTCACAAGTGTTGTTGAAGAACACAAAAACATGATAATGAAAAATATGTTAGAGGGGAGATTTGAACATGAACCTACTACATGGAAGTCTAGCTCATCAACCACCCTTTCAGTTCACAAGTTTTGATTTTTTTCTTTTTTTTAAATAGAAACCTACAACAACACTTATAAGTGTTGTTGAAGTAAAAATATATAATGTTCCATATATGTAGTGACTTAGCCTATCACAATTCTCACAAGTGTTGTTGAAGAACACAAAAATATGATAATGAAAAATATGTTAGAGGGGAGATTCGAACATGAACCAACTGCATGGAAGTCAAGCTCATCAACCACCCTTTCAGTTCACAAGTTTTGATATTTTTCTTTTTTTTAAATAGAAAGCTACAACAACACTTATAAGTGTTGTTGAAGTAAAAATATATAATGTTCCATTTATGTAGTGACTTAGCCTATCACATCTAACAAGTGTTGTTGAAGAACACAAAAATATGATTGAAGTAAGAATATATAATGTTCCATATATGTAGTGACTTAGCCTATCACAATTCTCACAAGTGTTGTTGAATAAAACAAAAATATGACAATGAAAAATATGTTAGAGGGGAGATTCGAACATGAAACTACTGCATGGAAGTCTAACTCATCAACCACCCTTTCAGTTCACAAGTTTTGATTTTTTTTTCTTTTTTTTTTTAATAGAAAGCTACAGCAACACTTATAAGTGTTGTTGAAGTAAAAATATATAATGTTGGAAAAAATGAGGTTGGGGGATTCGATCCTGAGCCTCAAGTGTGGAAGTCTACACCACTAACCATCCTACATTATCACATGTTCTGTCAAGTTTTTGGTTCTTTAATACACTAACTATACACTAACTTTATGACAACCCTTCATAAGTGTTGTAAAACAAAATATAATGCTCAAAAAGTAATGCTCAAGTGACTGAGCCGTAAACAGCGCGAAGCCTCTCTGTAATACCAGATAGATGTATTTCACTCTCGAGAATAGAAAACTTGTCGCGCTTGTTTTGCTAAAATGAATGATCGTTAGAGTATTGGTTCTTATGATGTTTTAAATTGACTAATGTAAAGCCATCTTCTACCTTCACACCAAAACTGGTGTGAGCCCAATCACATTTGAATATTGGAATTTAAAACATATGATTGAATTTCTTCTAAAACACCGTAGAACCCAAATGAAGCTGTTAACTGTCTATTTTACAAGAAAAATACTAGTGTTAGTAAAGGAAATACAACAAGAGTGACAATGACAATAAAAATTCAATATCGTAAAAACAATACATTATACTGACTTAGACTAGTCCACTCACGGCCAGGTTTCGATCTCAGAGCCTGGTATGCGTACAATGTGCAGAAATAGGGTTTGTTTAAGGTTTCGTAGAATATTCCTAAGGAAGAAGGAATCTTACCTAAATGGATGCATTCATCGTTCTTACCAAGTTTCTGACTTAGACTAGTCCACTCGCGGCAAGGTTTCGATCTCGGATCCTGGTATGCGTACAATATGCAGAAATAGGGTTTGTTTAAGGTTTAATAGAATATTTTGGAGGAATTTTACCTGTAAATGGATGGATTCGTCGTTCTTACCAAGTTTCTGACTTATAGTAGTCCACTCACAGCTAGGTTTCGTTCTCGGAGACTGGTATGCGTACGATATGTAGAAATAGGGTTTGTTTGAGGTTTCGTAGAATATTCCGGAGGAATCTTACCTGTAAATGGATGGATTCGTCGTTCTTACCATGTTTATGACGTAGATTAGTCCACTCACGGCCATGTTTCGATCTCGGAGCCTGGTTTGCATATAATATGCAGAAATAGGGTCTGTTTAAGGTTTCGTAGAATATTCTAAAGGAATCTTACATGTAAATGAATGGATTCGTCGTTCTTACCAAGTTTCTAAATTATACTACTCCACTCACGGCCAAGATTTGATCTCGAAGTCTGGTATGCGTACAATATGCAGAAATAGGGTTTGTTTAAGGTTTACTAGAATATTTCGGAGGAATCTTACCTGTAAATGGATGGATTCATCGTTCTTACCAAATTTCTGACTTAGAGCAGTCAACTCGCGGCCAGATTTCGATCTCGCAGCCTGGTTTGCATACAATATGCAGAAATAGGGTTTGTTTAAGGTTTCGTAGAATATTCAGAAGGAATCTTACCTGTAAATTGATGGATTCATTGTTCTTACCAACTTTCTAACTTATAGTAGTCCAGTCGCGGCCAGGTTTCTATCTCAGAGCCTGGTATGCATACAATATAAATAGGGTTTGTTTAAGGTTTCGTAGAATATCTCGAAGGAATCTTACCTGTAAATGGATGTATTCGTCGTTCTTACCAAGTTTCTGACTTAGAGTAGTCAACTCGCGGCCAGGTTTCGATCTCGGAGCATTGTATACATATAATATGTAGAAATAAGGTTTGTTTAAGGTTTGGTAGAATATACCGAAGGAATCTTACCTGTAAATGGATTGGATTCGTCATTTTTACCAAGTTTTTGACTTAGAGTAGTCAACTCGCGGCCAAGCTTCGATTTAAGAGCGTGGTATGCATACATTTATGCAGAAATAGGGTTTGTTTAAGGTTTCGTAGAATATCTAGACGAAATCTTACCTGTAAATAGATGGATTCGTCGTTCTTACCGAATTTCTGAATTAGAGTAGTCAACTCGCGGCCAGGTTTCGATCTCGGATCCTAGTACGCATACAATATGCAGAAATAAGGTTTTTTTTAAGGTTTCGTAGAATATCTCGAAGGAATCTTACCTGTAAATGGATGAATTCGTCGTTCTTACCAAGTTTCTGACTTAGAGTAGTCAACTCACGGCCAGGTTTCGATCTCGGATCCTTGTACGCATACAATATGCAGAAATAGGGTTTTTTCAAGGTTCCGTAGAATATCTCGAAGAAATCTTACCTGTAAATGGATGCATTCGTCGTTCTTACCAAGTTTCTGACTTAGACTAGTCCACTCGCGGCAAGGTTTCGATCTCGGATCCTGGTATGCGTACAATATGCAGAAATTGGGTTTGTTCAAGGTTTAGTAGAATATTTCGGAGGAATCTTACCTGTAAATGGATGGATTCATCGTTCTTACCAAGTTTCTGACTTATAGTAGTCCACTCACGGCCAGGTTTCGTTCTCGGAGCCTGGTATGCTTACAATATGCAGACATAGGGTTTGTTTGAGGTTTCGTAGAATATTTCGGAGGAATCTTACCTGTAAATGGATGGATTCGTCGTTCTTACCAAGTTTTTGACTTATAGTAGTCCACTCACGGCCAGGTTTCGTTCTCGGAGCATGGTATGCTTACAATATGAAGACATATGGTTTGTTTGAGGTTTCGTAGAATATTCCGGAGGAATCTTACCTGTAAATGGATGGATTCGTCGTTATTACCAAGTTTATGATTTAGAGTAGTCCACTCACGGCCATGTTTCGATCTCGGAGCCTGGTTTGCATATAATATGCAGAAATATGGTCTGTTTAAGGTTTCGTAGAATATTCTGAAGGAATCTTACATGTAAATGAATGGATTCGTCGTTCTTACCAAGTTTTCGGCTTATAATGGACCACTCAGGGCCAGGTTTCAATCTCGGAGTCAGGTTATGCAACAGTATGCCAAAATAGGGTTTGTTTAAAGTTTCGAGGAATATTCCGAAGGAATCTTACATATAAATGGATGGATTCATCGTTCTTACTAAGTTTTCGGCTTATAGTGGTCCACTCATGACCAGATTCCGACCTCGGAGCCATGGTATGCATACAATATGCCAGAATAGGGTTTGTTTAAATTTTTGGGGAGTATTTCGAAGGAATCTTACTTGTAAATGGATGGATTCATCGTTCTTACCAAGTTTCCGACTTATAGTAGTCCACTCCTGGCCAGGAATCGATCTCAAAGCCAAGTTATGCATACAATATGCAAAAATAGGGCTTGTTTAAAGTTTCGGGGAATATTCCGGAGGAATCTTACATGTAAATGGATGAATTCATCGTTCTAACCAAGTTTCTGACTTATAATAGTCCACTCATGGCTAGGTTTCGACCTCGGAGCCAGGGTATGTATACAATATGCCAGAATAGGGCTTGTTTAAGGTTTCGGGAAATATTCTGAAGGAATCTTACCTGTAAATGGATGGATTCATCGTTCTTACCAAGTTTCCATCTTATAATGGTCCACTCAGGGCCAGGTTTTAATCTCGGAGTCAGGTTATGCATACAGTATGCAAAAATAAGGATTGTTTAAAGTTTCGGGGAATATTCCGAAGGAATCTTACCCGTAAATGGTTGGATTCATCTTTTTTGTGAACTTTCAGACTTCTTGGTTCATAATTTGTAAGTCGTTATACCGAACTTGAAGTTTGAATCGACACCGAGCTTAATATTCATCAATTTTGATGATGTATCATGCTAAGTTTGAAGTCATAACCCTCTCAGAGCTTCTTGATTCATAGTTTGTAAGTCGTTATACCGAATTTGAAGTTCGAATCGACATTGAGCTTCATATTTATCGATTTCGATGATGCATCATGCTAAGTTTGAAGTCAGAACCCTCCCAAAGCTTTTAAGTTCATAATTTGTATGTCGTTATACCATATTTGAAGTTTGAATCAACACTGAGCTTCATATTTATCGATTTCAATGATGTATCATGCTAAGTTTGAAGTCAGAATCCCCCCGGAGCTTATTGGCTCATAGTTTGTATGTTGTTATACCACATTTGAAGTTCGAATCAACACCGAGCTTCATATTTATCTATTTCGATGATGTATCATGTTAAGTTTGAAGTCAGAACCCACCCGAAGCTTCTAAGTTCATAATTTGTATGTTGTTATACCACATTTGAAGTTTGAATCAACACTGAGCTTTATATTTATCGATTTCAATGATGTATCATGCTAAGTTTGAAGTCAGAACCCTCCTGGAGCTTCTTGGCTCATAGTTTGTATGTTGTTATACCACATTTGAAGTTCGAATCAACAACGAGCTTCATATTTATCGATTTCGATGATGTATCATGCTAAGTTTGAAGTCGGAACCCTCCCGAAGCTTCTAAGTTCATAATTTGTATGTCGTTATACCACATTTGAAGTTTGAATCAACACTGAGCTTCATATTTATCGATTTCAATGATGTATCATGCTAAGTTTGAAGTCAGAACCCTCCCGGAGCTTCTTGGCTCATAGTTTGTATGTTGTTATACCACATTTGAAGTTCGAATCAACACCGAGCTTCATATTTATCGATTTTGATAATGTATCCAGCTAAATTTGAAGTCAGAACCATCCTGAATTTCTTGGTCCATCTCTAGTAATCTTATAACTTGAGTTTACCAGTGTGAACTAAAGCTACTTCATGAACAGTATGACTTGTCAAAATTACTTCATGACCTATGCGACTAGTCGAAATTCAAACCGGAAGCACAAAGAGAAAGCACAAAAACACAAAGAAACACACCAATTATCGAATTCATTTTTCATTTTCCCGATTCATTCTTATACATTTTTTGGATTTTTTTATATCAGAATGTCGATAACAATGTCCTAAATTTATTAATATTTTTTTTGGATTTTTTTTCATGTCAAAGGTTGATAATTAAACCGAAAACATGAGTTTGTATTAACACAAAGAGAAAGCACAAAGAAAACACATTAGCCTTGATCCGTATGACCCTCTTAACTTAAATCTATACCGTCCAAATATTCATAATCCGCATGACCCCATACTACCACATCTTATCCGTTCAAATTCTTTTAGATAAAACGATTTTTTTTCTCTCACTTATCTTCACTTTTCTCTCGTCTCTCATCTTCCCTCCTCCCCCAGAAAAAAAAAAACCTAACTCAAGTTGCGCCTCCCTCAGAAAAAAAACCCTCACTCAAGATTTGTTTAACCAGTGATTTAACAAAGGAATCAGTTTCAGTATGAAGCAAATCAGAAATTCTACATATGAAGAAACGAAACCAAATCTCAAAATCTCAAGATTTTCAATTAAAAGTCAAAATCGAACTCCAAATTTCTCTTCCATCTATCTTTTCTAACCGAGAAAGAAGTGGTTGCTGTGATGGATCTATTAAGTGGTTTTTCCTTAAATTTGTGTTTGAATCGAGAAAGAAGCAGATCTCGTTGATGCTGTAGAAGATGAATCTGTAATGGAATTAGGGAATTGATGTCTGTAAGATTTCAAGAAACAAGGGTTTGAGGTGAACTTGAGATGAGGTGAAGATTTAATGGTTTGATTGTGTTGCAGTGAAGCTTTGAACAAGAAGGAACTTGTGGTGGTGATTGTACTGGATGAACTGGTGAGTAAGAGGAGGAAATGGATCTGTGGTGAGAGTCTGATTCGATAATTAATTGATTAGAGTTAAGATGAATGAATAGATTCGGAGATGTGGGTTTGGATTATTGTTTGAATTTGAACTTATTGGAAGAAGAAGAAAAGGGTGATGCTCGGTCCTGTGGCTGCCATGTTCTTGTGGGTTATGGGATGAAGAATGAGAATTCTCGAGTTCTAGAATGAAAATTGGTTTGAGTCAGTAGTTGGTATCGACACCAACAGGAAGGAAGACGGAGTTGTGCTAACATTGGGTACACATTAATTGGCAGAAGACTGAACTGTTGCCGTGAATCTGATGGAATTGAAGAGTTGGTGAAGACCTGTTGCTGTGGGTTTGAATTGTGCTTGAAGATTTGGTGGTTGATACTGGTGATGGTGGTTGAGTCACAGCATATTGATGGGAATGGCGGTGATATTGCTGCGAGGATCAGCTGGGTATGGAGCTACAAATGAAATTGATTTGAAGCTGTAATAGATGGTATGCAAGAAAAAGACTGGATATCTTTTGTTGCAATGCACAATGATGCATTTCTTGCTGTTGCTTTCTATTTCAGAGGCAGATTTGGATTTGACAAAAATGAGAGGTATACATTTTAAGCACTGTTCATTACTACGAACTGTATTTGGTCACTTGTACATGGTCATTGCTTGTGGTGTTTTTTTTTCTACTCATATTAGTTACTTATACATGTCTTCGTCGTAGGTGGCTCTGAGGCCGTATATTGTTTAGTACTACAGAGAAATGAGATTTCAGAACAACTCAAACACTTAAGGGTTGATATTGGCTCTTAGTTTGGGTAATACACACTGAAGGAGGTTGGTATATAAAGCATGCGAGGTCTAGTGGTTTTAGATTTTTTTCCTTTTTGCTTTACTCTTGTTTTTTTGGTGATATGCCTTCTTCTGTGAAAAAAGATGATTGAAATGTTTGTTAGCTGAATTCTTTAAATGCTAATTAGTACTGTACTTCAGTGCGAATTAATTGAACTTTTTGACAATAACGTCCTTTTATCTAGCTTCATAATTTTTGTGTCTGCTTCCATATCTGAATTATACAAGGCAAAGTGATTTTTTAATTTTTTTGGCATGAGGAGGCAATGACTTAAGGTGGCACAACATCCCAGCCTCCTAGCTTAAAGAATACACTTAATTTCTCTTCCATGTATGTTACAATTGACTCCTTTCTCATTTCGTATCTACTTTAGTCTTCTTCACACTCGTAACGATAGAGCGAGCAGTGTGGTTGACTGTCACAAAACTTGCAGTTGGTTTTGACAGTCTATAATAATCCTAAACCCTTACAAACGTTGCTGCCAGTTTGTAAAATTGTCTTCACACTCCCTTGTACTGCCATCTGAAAGTTTCTTGGGTGTAGAGTAGTCACTTAAGGTAGCATACATTTCAGGTCTATAGTCTACATTAAGTGTTTATAACCATTGAGTTCAGTCATTAAGTTTTAGATTTTTTTCCTGAGTTAAAGCAGGATACCTCCCACTTTGCTAATATTTCTATGACTTATTATTTTGCTAGAGTGGGGAATTAGGCATCCATTTTTAGTTGGATGAGTAACAGGTGATATTGGTATATAAAGTTTCGTTCTCTTGCTTAAATGGGGAAAATTGAAACTGCATCCAAAGATTTTGGGTGGGGTGTGGGGTGTGTGTGGGGGTATGTTGTTAAGTGTTTGGCACCCAAAGAAATGCAGTGAATCTTGGCATTATATAGCAAAAGTAACAACAATGTGAAGGAATGTCAGACACATATGCACACACATGCAAACATATAAATTGCAATTGTTTTGTTTTGCTATTTTGATAACAGGGTACCTTTCTTGAGCACCGTTTACCAATGAGTTATTGATTTATTATTTACCTTTGTCCATCTCACATTGTCTGATTTTATTTTTTAGTTGACCTATCTTGCTTTCTTACTTTACATTTTGCTGGTGTTCAGTAAGAATGTAATGTTTTGAATAGTTACCTGATTTGTTAAGGATATCATTTTGACCATCATTTTGAAGCAAGGATATCATTTTGACCATCATTTCTGACCCATGCGATCTCTATTGTGGTTCTAAAGTTGCAGGGAACAAAAGCAGGCGATAGTTTGCTAGAAGGATGCGTTCTGGTGACTCGAAAGTGGCTTTCAGCTATTATTGTTGCGGAAATTAGAGACTCATTAAACTATAGTGTACATCACCTGTTTGGGGTAAGAGCAACAAGTTGTCACTTCAATGTGAGAGCTTTACCGACCTTCTGTTATCCACTACAAGCAATCGAATTTTTGCTTGGGATTTTTTCATGATATGTTAGCATGAGAGAACACTTTACCGACCTTAATTTTAGACAGTTCAGGGCAATCAAGTGTTAATGGATTCTATTAACAGTTAAATTTGTAATCTTAAATCGGTGATTCCTTCCGAAAATCTCTGAGAAAAAATTTGCCAAAATTTGTATTACATGTTCATGACCAATATTAGTGATGTATGGAAGTAAGCCACAACAGAGTTGATTCTTTACTTGTTCATATCTGTTACTGGAAGCACTGGAATGGTTATCCTTTAATGATTAAGGTGTAGATTAAAGTGTATATTCGTAATCAAGACTTGTTGTTGAACTTATATCCATCTGTTCTTGCAGGTTGCCTTCAGGACAAAGGTATTCCACCCTAATATTAACAGCAATGGGAGCATCTATCTTGATGAGGCAGACAAGATGTTGGACATGGATTTTGAGCCACAGATTCGGAAAATTGTTAATGAGATACCTCCTCGCCGCCTGACGCTGATGTACACTGCAACTTGGCCCAAGGAAGTGCGTAAAATTGCTGCCGATTTACTAGTTAAGCTTGTTCAGGTTAACATTGGGAATACTTGACGAGCTTTCTGCAAACAAGCTTGAAAAATGGTTCTTGAGCAGGGTTTGATTTGTGTTATGTCCATTATATGCTTGGTCATGTAAATTTTTTTATCATTTTCTTTTCTTTTATTGCGCAACACACTTTCATACAAGCTGATTTGAAGTTAGCTAGGTAATGCAATTGGAGTGGCAGGTTAACTTGAATGAATGTAAATGTGTTACACTGGCAGCTTAATGTGAATGTGAAGTACTTTCGGCAATTCGGTTTCGGCTATAATTTTTTTTTTTTTCAAAATAGTTTTATGCACACAACTTCTAATAAGAGTTGTGTTCCATATTTCAACTACACAAACCAATGGTTGTGAAAGAATGTCTTTACGACATAATTAGGTGTTGTCCAACATAGTTTTACAACTCTAACAAGTATCGTGCAAATCTTATTCATAATAGTAATAAGAGTTGTTACATATTTCTACAATACACATCCTAGGTTGTCTAAGATAGTCCTTCAACTTATACAAGTGTTGTGTTACATATTTTTACGATACACATCCTAGGTTGTCTAAGATAGACCTTCAACTTATACAAGTGTTGTGTTACATATTTTTACGATATGCATCCTTTGTTGTGTAAAATAATCCCACAACACAAGCAAGAGTTGTGTTAGGCTTTCAAAAAAAATCGAAAGAGAATCACAACTTTGGCAAAATATTGTCGAAACATGAACCACATCACCCTTTACAACTCTTAGTCAAGCATTGTAGAAAAGCTTGGACTTTCTACAATACCCCACCTACACAACTCATAAAATTGTGTTGTCGTAGGTGTACTACAACGCTAATACAGTGTCGTCAATGTTGATTTTTCCCGTAGTGTATGATGACTATCCAACATTTTCATCATTGCCGTAATGGAGAACATGAATAAAAGATAGTCACTCTCCCCCGTCAAATGGTTTTCAACCTGTTTTGTGAGGTGATAAGGATACAAGTACTGAACCAAAAAATAGGGAATTTACTAAATAGCTCATGAAAAGAATTTTCAACTGAAACACTTTCCTCGAACTTGTTAATGTAGTTTTTCGCTTTACCTATTTTTTCCAGCTTCTTATTTCAGGAGGTTCTGACTTTATATCCCTCTGCTTCTATTTTTCTTTTCTTTAAATAACTTTATTTGCATCAAAAATAAAAATCATCAGGAAAATTAGCAAATAAATCATTTGAAAGCTTTTGATATATGTAACATAAACTAAAATGTCAAACATTATGTGATGCACCACTATCTATTATGCAATGTGTAGAAATATTATTTACTAATTGGTTAGTGCTGGTCAGATGTGTGTTAATTATTACCGTTTGATTCTAACTTGATGCATACAAATATTTAGAGAAATTAAACTATTTAATTGTGAAGCCTGGCATACTAACCAAAGAATCAGTAGAAAGCTTCAGTTGAGAGAAGACACTTGCAGTGGAAATAACTATCCAGGTTGATTGATTTGTGCTAATAGGGGCGTTGATAACTATTTCTTTTAATTTATTTAAAACATATAAAAACAATTGTCTATGACATTGAAAAAACGGGGGTATAAAAATCACACCCAATAATTCGTTCAACAATCTTTATGGACTAAACTCCAATATAATTCCGAGAGCACATACTTAAAAGAGAGCTCAATCAAGAGATATATCAAAGAGCTTTATCTCTATTTCTCAACGATATCAGCAAATCAAACAGATAGAAATCCGTGAGCCTGATTGATATGAGAAATAACTTGGACGGTGCAAATACCAATGCCCAAGTTCCAATCAATTTATATCCAACAATCAAGGTCGGATTTATCAACTGATTGAACTACGCACATCCTGTGATATTTCAATTATATAAAAAAATAATGCGAAAAAGAAATAACACAGACACCAGAAATTTTGTTAACGAGGAAACCGCAAATGCAGAAAAACCTCGAGACCTAGTCCATCTTTGAACACCACATTGTATTAAGCCGCTATAGGCACTAGCCTACTATAAGTTAACTTCGAACTGGAATGTAGTTGAGCCCTAACCAAGTCTCACACCGATTAAGGTCCAGTCGCGTTCCTTACGCCTCTAGAACCACGCCAGATTCTGCGCACTTGATTCCCTTAGCTGATCTCACCCACAACTAAGAGTTGCCAGGACCCAAAGTCGAAGACTTATAAACAAATATGTCTCCCACAGATATGTTTATTCTTTATTCGGTTTTTGTTCCGTTTTTAATATAAATCAAGGTGAACATGAACCAATTGATAATATGGTCTTATACTCCCGAAGAGCAGCCTATAAATATCAATCACCTCACAATAACCCAATTGATTAACAGAAAAATTTATTGCGAAATCACAAGAGTCTGAGACAAAGAACTGTTGTGATTACTTTTTATATCTTACCTATCGGAGATAAATATAGAGCAAATCTTAGAGAAGATAGTACTCAACATGATAGAACAAGTAAGATCAGAATACGCAACTACATAGAAAATAGTTGGATCTGGCTTCACGAATCCCAAATGAAGTCTTCAAGTCGTTAACCTATAATGGTTTCGGAAAAACCTAGGTTAAAGGAGAATCGACTCTAGTACGCAACTAGGACACAGGAAAGTGTCGGGATTAGGTTTTCCAGTTGCTAGAGTTCTCCCTTGTATAGTCTTTAAAATCAGGGTTGCTTACAATCAAAGCTAAGATAGCTTAGTAACGAAGCATTCAATATTCACCGTTAGATGAAATCCTGATTTAATATACAATCTAAGTCTGCTTAGAAATTAAGAAACTTATTCCCACCATTAGATGGTCTTAGGTTGTTACACACAAATGAAATATACCTTCATTTAGATATGGGTAACCGTGCCTAAACGTATATATTGAGTTGGCTCAATAAAAGTTAACCGATGTTAGCCATATGAACACTTTTAAATTAACCATATTCATCTAACACTTCTAGACCAAATATGATGATCAATCAATCATGAAAGATAATCAAATGAATCTAATTGTGTTTTAAATAGAGTTGTTCAATTATTCACTATCTCATAGAAATATATATGAAAAAATTGAAACAATATCGGATTGATTCGTAATCGTTCAAAGTACTTATACAAAAATCAATTCATGAACATTAAGCCACGGTTTGCAAAGATTGCATTCCTTAATTCATAAATGTTTTAGTTAATGAGTATGAGAATCATACGTAACCGATTTTAGAACTTGACCACTGTGTTCGCAAACCAGGTGCGCCAACAACAGCTCCGGGCCTTGGTCAAAACAAGTCGTTCGCAAACCAGGTGCACGAACAACTGTTCTTGGCCCAACTCAGGTAAAACCGTTAGCATACTAGGTATGCAAACAAGGTTCTTGTACCTTTTCATGTGAAACCGTTCACATACTAGGTACGCAAACAAGGTTCCCGGACCCTAATTATCATAAAATAGTTCGCATACTGGGTATGCATACCATGTTGTATCCAGACATAGGTATTTGTTCAAAACTCTCATTTCAATCATTAATACATCCTTGGAAGACGACAATGGTAATCTGACACATACCATTAGCTTAAAGTAATTTTCAAGTGATCGAATGATCAATACGAAACTTCCCAAGTTGACATCAAATATCTGTCTCACTCAAATCATGTAAGATGTTCAAGGTAATTTTCATATGATCATCTTTTGACTTAATATTTAGTTTCCAACAAATAAATTGTCTCCAACTAGGTGCAATCAAAGTTTTAACAACCGTTAGTCAATCAAATCAATAATAGAAAACTACAATAACAATGCAATTATCTATTTTCCCACCAACGGTACTCGCAGAGCTTCTTGATCCCACAAAAGTCTTTAAACGAGCGGTCACAAGAGATTTTGCCTAATTAAGGTACTTTCCTCTTTGGATAAACGGCTCCACCAGAAATAATAAAAAGTGATTTTCCTGGCTCTTAGGATGATTGGTCAAACCATTACTAGGATCGGTCACACCAATTAGAAGGATCGATCACACCATCACATGGTGATTATTTATGATCGGTTACACCAATTAACAAAACCGGTCATACTAAGTTATAAGTCAGACGTTGTGATTAGTTATACCAAGATACATAACTGTTAGAGCATAGCTCGGTTGAACCCACCAAGCGTTGGTATATCAAGTTCGGATGTCATATTTTAGTGAATCAAAACTCATGTTAAGAGTCGCTTGATTATGTACTAGAGTCAACTTCGTATAGGTTAGATTGAAAGTATTAGGATAATGAGACTTTACAAGTATTGCGAAGACTTGAAGATGTGAAGAAGCAAGGAGCTACAACGACAACAATCATCCTTCCACTTGAGGTTAGTGATATTTGACTTGAACTGTTTCATTCCCTAACGTATCTTTCAAGTCGTGCATATTGAAAACAAAACTGCGAAGCATATTTGAACTCTAGATAGACATAGTATTAAGGAATACAATACGAGGTTTATTGCTTAACCATTAAACTTGGTAGATAAGACATCGCCATAATTATTTGAATGCTATTGTGATTATGTATGGGTATGAGGTGAGGATTTCATCCTAGGGAACAATCTTTTACATGTGTTCTAAGGAAGTAAGTTCATAAACTTGTTTGTGAATCGAAAAGGAAATCGCCAGGCATTATTGGGATTGTTATTCATTGCATATCTTGTGAACATCCAATATGTGTGATTTAGTATAACCGTTCATGACTTGTTGTGTTCTTGGTAAAACTATTCACAAAGGCCTGACTTATGTATTGGTATGACTTTTATTAGTGAAACCGATCTTAAGTAATCACCTGAGATGGTATGATCGGGCTTGTGATTTTATGTCTGGCCAAATATGGGAAAGGGGAACCGATCCTAGTGAGAGGTGCAGTACATCACAAAGGGGAACCGATCCTTGTATAAGGTGCAGCAAGGTTTATAGCAGAAAGGGTAACCGATCATATGAACATGTGCAACATGTTTTTAGGCAAAGGGGAACCGATCCTATGGACATGTGCAACACATATAAGTTAGATACCATATATATGTGGGGAACCGATCCTAGTACCTAGTCAACCAAATTTTGGAAAGCTAGTGTGACTATGCACAGTACTCACATGGAAGGTAGAACCGTTAAACCCATGATTTGTGATTGAATGTTATTTGATCAATCGCATAGTTCTTGAAAGTTAGATGAACCAATTCTAAAATTGTTTGGAAGTGTGGCAAATCGGTTTCAAGGTTGTAAGTGTGAAAGAGAACTTACAAAGTTAAGATGTCGACATACTTTGAACATGTGCTATGAATGTTTATTATTTAATTGTTCAAAGTTACTCCTTAATAGCTAAGGGAAGAGAATCCCAGGATCGAAACATAAATAAGTTAAGAATCTTTTAATTAAGGTTATTAACTTCATTTTTAGGAATATACGAATTAGTAATGTGCATTTACTAATTAGAGATTTTCTGAGAGATTTCGATCATTATTTTTGGACAGAGCATTTCCAGGAATTATGGAAACCGAATTTGTGCTTTAATGAATATCTTGAGAATATTTTCGGTTTTGGAAATTCCTTGGTGTCCGAAATTCCTTGTCTATAAATACTTGAAGTTTCCTTTCTAGCAAACTAATCCTTCGTAACAGCAAACTACCTCTTGTTGTGCTACTACTGGTGAAGCCGCCTATTCGGAGAGGAGAGTAACCTAATTAGGCGAAATCTCTTACGGCCGCTCAGTTTAAAGTCTTCTTTGGGATTGAGAAGCTCTATTAGTACTGTTGGTGGGAAACTAGATAATTGCGGTTTATCTTTTGTTTTCATTGATTTGATTGACTAACGGTGGTTGAACTTTGATTGCACCTAGTTTGTTTATGCTTGAGAATCTTCTCTTCTGATATAAGATTCACTCAAACTAGTTCAGAGTTTTGACAGGGATCTTTAGACTGTTGTTAGTTCTAAAGACGATCTTGTGGTAATCCATTGTTAACAGACTCCGTTCTGTGCGTGATTGATCACAAGAGATTCAAGTGATTGTGTGCAGGTGTTTATTGAAGATCTAAGAAGATTTGAAGACAAAGAAGATATTGAAGATTTCTGATTTGTGGGTTCATAATCTTTGGTGTGCACAATACTTGTTTCGGTAAAAAAAAGGATCCAATTAATAAACGGTTTATCCTTGTGATAGATTGGATTGATTAATTAAGTAGATCGGCATCAACACAATTCTTTGGATTAAGAGTGTTGTTGGCTTAATCTTAAACGATTTCTTCGGTAATTGAACATAAGATAGATCTAAGTACCTGACGAAGGAGTTTATGTTAAGATAAACAGAAGAGCCTTTGTCCGACTCATATCACTTGGTTGAATAGAGTTGATACCAAACAGATTTGTTGTTCCTTTACTGTTTGGAATACGAACCAAATGAATTGTTCCAAGTTCGTGACTTAGGTCGGAGGCATGGGAATACAGACGGAACAAGGTGAACTATAGGTTTAGTTGCTTGGTCTCAACTATACGAAGTTAGGTGTAATTTTGTGTAGCGGCTTAATCATGAGAGTATTCAATTATGGACAAGGTCCCGGGGTTTTTCTGCATTTGCGGTTTCCTCGTTAACAAAATCTTGCTATGTTATTTACTTTATATTTCCGCATTATAATTGTTTTATTATAATTAAAGTAAATTACACAAACGTTAATTCCTATTTACTTGATAAGTGAATCCTATTGTGTTTGGTTAAGTCCGAACCTTTTTATCAAGTAACATACTTAGTTGTTGTATTGTCTCGATCTCGTATTCATATACGATCACACGAAGTGTGAACCGATTAGTTGTATTGTCTCGACTCAGTCCATAGACAATCACATTCGGAGAAAGGACTTATAGGTAGGAAAAGTTTTAGCTTGAGGTATATTTGGGTACCCTCACCTTTTCAATAACCTAAGTTAATATCGGTTCTACCATATCACACATATTGGTCATCCAAAGATTTGCAATGAATAGCCGGACCAATAAGCCTAGATTTCCCTTTCGATTCACGAAACAAGTTCATGAATGTACTTACTTCAAACAAATGTAAAACATTGTTTCGTAGGATAAAATCTTCACCATAACCCATTCACATAATCATAACAATATATACAAGATTAAGTTGATGTCATATTTACAAAGTTCAAAAGATTAGTGTTATGCTTCGTAATTCGATAAATTCCTTGACACTTTGATCATAATAATATGACCAAGTCTAATACTAGAGTATTATCTATAACCTCGCATGTTATGTTTTCAATCTAAAAGATTTGAAAGAAACAAAGAACAAGTCAAGTCTGAAGTTACTAACCTCAAGCTGAAGGATAATGTCTTCGTTGTCTTCAATCCATCTTCAGATCTTCGTGAGTAACCGGAGCACAATATTTCTATCGTTTCTAGCCTAACCTAACAAAGTCGACTCTAGTTCACTAATTAAGCAACTCGGGTTTTGGAACTAAATATGCAACCAAACTTGACATACCAACGCTTGTTGGGTTCAACCGAGTAGTGCTCTAACAATCTCCCCCTTTGTCAATTTAGTGACAAAACTCTGTTACATACGGAGATAAACGAATTACAAAAATAACTCATTCTACATACGCTTAATCCACAGATATTCAAAAATAAATGTCATTGTTAATGCATTCGAATAACAAAAGCTTTAGTCCTTCTAAAGGTAAGCTAGGTAAATATCCATTCCGAACATCATTTTTATTCCCTTTTTGTTGTCTGAAGTACTACACAACATTATGATATGTTTTTCCCCCTTAGTCTATGTTTTACTCTTTCGTTAGATATAACGTTTAAGCACAATTGTCCTTTCCTAGTGATTACAAATCACTTGTTTACTCCATATATTTCTCCCCCAATTTGTCACAAAATGACAAAGGTTCGAGCAAATAAAGGACAAACCGAAAGGATCTTACAAATCTAAAAGACTTGTAAACAACCTATATGAGTTAAGCACGAATATTTCACATACCATTTTAGATAACCAATATTAAAACCGAAACTACAAAAGTAATTTAGTTTCAATATGTTATCAAGGAAACAATTTCCAAAAGCAATTTTCCCTAATAGTTCAAAAATTCGACTAAGATACTCAATTCCCTTGTTGAACCGATTGCATATGCACAATCGCTTATGTCGATAAGACCAAAATAAAGATCAGAATTAACTTTATTTTTCTCACCAGGTTCTAATTATTCAGACACTAACTTAGATCTTTCCCTTTAGACAAGGCAAACACTAGGTTAGTTCACTAGTTTTTCTTGTCAAGGCATTTGATTAGACTTGAATAACCGAATCCTCAAATTTGATAAGTCTAACTAAGATCAAATTAACTTAGTTTCTCTTATCCGGAATCAATTGGACTAGAAAAATGATTTCGTATTTTGTTAAGCCACAAACAATAGATACAAACCAAAATAAATTGAATTGCACAATTATTTTCTTAATCGGAAGCAATTGAATAAATATAAACATTACAGCACCGCAATTGCACCGAATTTCATTAAGCAAAAACACTTGACACCCAACAATAAAGAAGATACCAAACAATAAGCCAAATAAATTGACACAACTTTCTTAACCGAAAACAATTGAATCACATAAACAATCCATACACAATATAATGGAACAATTCAAATGTTCCGAAATTTTGTTAAGAAAAAGCAAAATATATGCAATATAAACAGGCTTTTCTTAAACAGGAAAACGATTAACTAACAATTTTTTTACCTCAATTTCCGCAGCCACATCTCCCCAGTGTGTTGTCATCCTCTTGAAAGAACAAAAGAACAACAACAAAAATAACTTTTACCAGAAAAAGGTTGAAATGGTTTTAACTAATACGTGCCAATAGTAATAAGCTAAACCGAAAACTCATATGCATACTATATACACAACATATGAAACACAAATTGATAATAGTATAATCGTGACTCGCATATGAGATTAATTGCCATCATCCTTTTATGATTATTTGATTAAGCAACCCAATAGGTTAGATATGGAATCCTCTAAATCAAAATTCACAAAATAATAAAAAGGTAACCAATATGAGACCTAATTATCTCATACAACGATGATAACACGGAGATACATTAATTTGATCAAGAACGTTTAGCACAATATTCTGAATGTCACGAGTATTGAGATTTATCATTCGAGTGTCATCATTGTGGCTAACTTTTGATACCTTCATGGTTGTCTTTAGAGAAGACTTTGGAATCTATTTAGAAATGGGTTTTACAGGAGTAACTTTGTTCTTTCTATTATTTCCTCCTGAATCTTTGACGAATCTCTTGAGGAAACATTAGGGTAACTGTTATGTGGAAATCTCTGAGGATTAACCTTTCTCCAATTTGGAACATCAGATCTTGTCTTTACAAAGTTATCTCTCCTTTTATTATTTGAGCGATAATGAGAAAACTTTGTAGAATCCTGATAAGCAAACTTTGAGCTATCATCATAATAATTCTTTTGCTCATATTTAGGACAATAATGACCTGAGTTAGCACAAGGAGCATTATTGAGTTCATCCAATTTTACGGACACGCGTGTATCTATGGATTTATCATTCCTTTTACGGAATCCGCATCCCCTTTCCAAGTGTCCTTTATTTCCACAATAAAAGCAATGCTTAGTAACACAAGAATCATGAGATTTAGTTTTACCTTGTTGTGGATTCACTTGTTTTGGAGTTTGACGAATTTTATGTTTTCCATCATTTTTTGAAGATGAAGGTGCGACAGATTTTTGTTTTTATGGATGAGCAATCTTTTGTGGCAACTTTTGAAGCAATTTCTTCAGCAGAGTCTTTAGGTTTTACAAACTTTGTCTCCTGTTTAGCATCCAAAGTTTATTTACCTTTGGATCCCAATCCTCGTGTGTCACGATGAACTCTAGTTGCCTTCAACATTGAGTCAAGTTGTTTTGTGCTACTATCGAACTTTTTCAAGTCCGCTTTTAGACCCATATTCTCTTTTTCCAACATTTTTATTTTTTCGAGAGCATTATCCGGATCAACTTTAAACTTTTCAACTTGAACTTTGAGATTTTCAGAATCAGTAGATTTACTTACCTCAATGTTTTTTAGGTTCTCTAGCTCAGTATATAGTTTTGCTTCTCGATCTTGACCTTCTTCGATTTGTTTCCTATAACCTTCCAAGACTTCAAGGTAAGTTTGACCATCGCTTACATGTTCTATATCCTTATATAGGATATCAAGTTCCTTTTTCAGATATTCATTCTCTTTACAAAGTCTATCACATTCAAGTTTCTTTGACTCTAGAGTTACTTCAGTATCCTTTTCAGGCGTGCATTCAATAGTTGTAGTGAAAGTTTTGTTCTCTTGATCCTTAGAACAATTAGGACTATCACCATCATTCCGATCTATCTTCTCTACACATTTCTGTGATTAGCAAGAAGGAGATGATGCATCTTTATAAGAACCTTTTTTCTTTTGTCTTAATAACTTTCTAAATTTTTGTGCAGTCGTATCGACGCAACAACCCTCAGTTTTTGCATCACAAGAATTTTCTGTCGAAGAACTAGTCTTAGTCACAGCTTTAAGGGTAACACCTACTTCATTCTTGGATTGGTATTCAAGGTCAAAGATCTTTAATTTACCAACTAGAGCGCTTCTAGATAGTGTGGAAAAATTATTTGCTTCCGTGATGGCATGCTTTTTAGATTCGTATCTTGGTGGTAAAGACCTTAGATTTTTACACACAATATCCTTATTTGAAATAGTTTTTCCTAAAGCGTAAGAGGCATTCACTATTTCAGAAATTTTTGGTCAAACTCATCAAAGGTATCTTCTTCATCCATACAAAGGTATTCTCATTTATAAGATAGGGTTTGAAGCCTATCTTCCTTTTTAGAGGAATTCCCATCAAATATGACATTAATAATATCCCAAGCCTCCTTTGATGTTTTACATGTGGTTACATGATGATGGAGGTCTCGAGTTAAAGCATGAATAATGGCATTCAATACATCGGAATTTTGCTTCAAAAGCAATTTTTCTTCATTATTGAATCATCAATTTTTCCTCAGTCTAAACTCAGTGGTTGAGTTATTGAAAAGTACTTTTGGGTGTTCATTTCCATAAATAACTAAAACCCACGTGCTAAAGTCACAGGATTGAAGAAAAGATTGCATTTTCATTTTCCACCATAGATAGTTTGAGCATTAAACCCTGGTGGTACATTAACTGAATCAACCATTGGATTCAAATTGTATAGGTTGGATCACGCCAAATACATATTGTTAGATCTTTCGTGTTTTCCTGCTCTGATACCAATTGAAAAGACGAGGGTACCCAAATACACCACAATCTTTTATTTTGATCACAACTTATTCAAGACCCACCGTGTATAAACCTCTTTAAGCAACAATCACTAAAGGAATATTTCAACACGGTGTCCACTTGGAATAGGGTTAGTCCGGACTGGCCTAACAATGGCGAATCAAAAATACTTAATCTGTGATCGTCTATGGATACAAAATCGAGACAATACAACCACAAGATGTTCACTTGATAATAGTTACAGTACAAGACCGAAACACTATAAGATCAATATCAAGTGCCTAGTTAACGTACAAGTGTATTTACTTTAGTTATAATATAAACACAATTATAATGCGGAAATAAAGTAAAGCACACACCAGAATTTTGTTAACGAGGAAAACTACAATCTTGTAGAAAAACCCTGAGACCTAGTCCAGTTTTGAATACTCAATGAATTAACACGCTACAAAAAGTAAACCTGCAACTTCATGTAGACGATACCAAGCAAACTAAACTCCTAGTTACTCAGCTTCAACGGTATACTTGTTTTGATAACATCTAGCAGAACCGAAGTTCTCAATAGACGATTGATACTAGATATGCTAGCAGAACATGCGTTCTGTTTAGGACTAAATCTAATATATCTTCTTAATGGTTTACAATAACTTCTTCTACCAATATTTCAACTGGAAAGACAAGATTCCTTTGGATCGTATTCTAAACAGTAAAGGATCAAAGTTGTTTGGTAACCAAATTCACTTTCTAATCACAATACCGAAATAACTATGATACAATCATAGTTACAGATCTTCTATTTTTTAAGATCCGTTACCAATCCGAAGCTCCTAGGTTACGAGATCAAACAATACAATGATTACCGAAATAATAAATCTTGATTACAAACTTTATAATAAAATCACAAACAACTTGTTGATCTCAAAAGGCTTATGTTTCTCGAAAATAAACAACCTTTTAATCCCGAAAAATCAAGTCACAAAAAGTCACACCAAGATCAAAACACAAGAACAAAGTCTTCAAATCTTCAAAGTCTTCAATCTTCTATTTATTCTTCAAAGTAACAACCTGCAAAAAGAAACTTAATTCCTTATTGATTTGTCGCACTGAACGGAGTCTGTTAACAATATCAAAAATGAATCTATCTTACAGATCTAGAATAACTTAGATCCATAGAAATGTTAAATCTTTGATCTAGTTTGAGTGAGCCTTATATCAGAAGAGGTTCTCAAGAATAAACAAACTAGGTGGAATCAAAGTTTTAACAACCTTTAGTGAATCAAATCAATAACCGAAAACTACAATAACAATGCAATCATCTAGTTTCCCACCAACGGTACTCGTAGAGCTTCTTGATCCCACAGAAGTCTTTTAACGAGCGATCGTAAGAGATTTCGCCTAATTAGGTTACTTTCCTCTCCGAATAGGCGGCTCCACCAGACAAACATAAGTGAAGTTTGCCTGGCGCTTAGGATAGTTTGCTAGAAATGCAAACTTAAGTATTTATATACCAAGGATAGTTGGACACCAAGGAATTTCCAAAACCGAAGATATTCTCAAGATATGCAATGAATGGCAAAATTCGGTTTTCCTAATTTCAATAAATGCTTGTCCAATATTTCCGAAATCTATCAATAGCAAATCTCAAATTAGTAAATGCACATTACTAATTTTTATTCTCTAGAGATATGCATTAATTGCTGGTAATTAAAGCATATAAAACCAAAAACCTTAATTAAAAGATTCTTAATTTATTTCGGCACAGGATCACCTTGAGTACTAAGGAATATCTTTGAACAATAAATGATAAGAGTTACAGCTCGTGTTCAAAGTATGTTGACATCTTTTCACTGCAAATCCTTATTTCATATTTATATGGATTTACATTCTTGGAATCGGTTATACCATACTTCCAAACAAGTTTAGAATTGATTCGCCTATTTTCCAAGACTACTATATGTGATTGATCAAATACAAAATCATATACATGGGTTCAATCGGTTCTACCAATCATTAGGATCGGTTATACCTAAATATGGAAACACTTGTGATCGGTCACACCAGTCATTAGGATCGGTTACACCAGTTACAGGGATCGGTTCCATCTACACATGGTATTACTTGTGATCGGTCACACCAGTTACCATGGCCAGTTACACCAATTACAAAGATCAGTCACAAAAATTACTAGGATCGGTCACACCAATTACAATGATCGATCATACCATCACATGGTGATTAGTTAGGATCGGTTACACCAATTAACAAAAACCGGTCATACCAAATCATAAGTCAGGCATTGTGATTAGTTATACCAAGATACATAACCTAAGTTAAGATCGGTTCTACCATCTCACACATATTGGTCATCCAAAGATTTGCAATGAATAGCTGGACCAATAATCCTAATGATTTCCCTTTCGATTCACGAAACAAGTTCATGAATGTACTTCCTTTAAACAAATATAAAACATTGTTTCCTAGGATGAAATCTTTACCATAACCCATTCACATAAGCATATTAATGTTGATGTCATATTTACGAAGTTCAAAAGATAGGCGTTATACTTCGTAATTCAATAAATTCCTTGTCACTTTTATCATAATAATATGACCAACTCTAATACTAGAGTATTATCTATAACCTCGCATGTTATGTTTTTAATCTAAATGATTTGAAAGAATCAAGATGAAAATAAAACAAGTCAAGTCTGTAGTTACTAACCTCAAGCTGGAGGATAATGTCTTCGTTGTCTTCAATCCATCTTCAGATCTTCGTGAGTAACTGGAGCACAATATTTTTATTGTTTCTAGACTAATCTAACGAAGTTGACTCTAGTTCACTAATTAAGCAACTCGAGCTTCGTAACAAAATATGACAACCAAACTTGACATACCAACGCTTGGTGGGTTCAACCGAGCAGTGTTCTAACACTTATAGTTTAGCCATATTCATCTAACACTTCTAGATCAAATATGATAATCAATCAATCATGATAGATAATCAAATGAATCTAAAAGTGCTTTGAGAGAGTTGTTCAAATGTTCACTATCTCATAGAAATATCCATGAACAATTTGAAACATATTCGGCTTGGTTTGTACAAAGTACTTATACAAGAACCAATGGTAATATTACACATACCACTAGCTTCAAGTAGTTTTTAAGTGATTAATCGATCAATACGAAACTTCCCAAGTTAACATCAAATGATTGTCTCACACAAATCATGTAAGATGTTCAAGGTAATTTTCACATTATCATCTTGACTTAATATTTAGTTTCCAACAAATAAATTGTCTACAACTAAACTCGTTAGGTAGATGATGAAGTTTTAGCTAAAGCTAAAAAGCTTCCAACATGTATTTCGAGAAATATATAAACGAGATAAACTCGACTCCAAATTTCAAATGTGTATAATATAAAAGTCTATATAGCTATACGACTTAGTCTCTTTAGAAGATAAAATAAGATAGACTTCTGAGTGATAGATAAGTTTTAGTCTCCACATACCTTTTATCGATGAAGCTCCTCCAAGCTCTTAAGTAGATATTCTTCTTCAATTAGTGAACGCTGTGAAGTCTAATGCTCAACTACACACTTTTATCCTAATCCGAGACATAGCTATAAGTAGACTAGAAATCAAGTATATAGTTTTGATCAACTAAACTTGACAAACAAGCTTGAGATAGCAACGCTTGCGAGTTCGACCGAGAAGTGATCTAACACCCTTTGATTTGAGTTCCTAAACAGGCAGTCGTTTGCCAACTGCTTGAGTCCGAGTTCACAAACCGACAAGAGGTTCTCAAACCTACCAAGTTCCATATGACAAAAGTTCATAATCAACTTTTATATCTATGGTCACTTTACTACAGCTCTCTAAGATAATTTTATTCACAAAATCATTTGTGCGATTATGGTTTGAGTCTTGAGTGTTATTGAACAACTCTAGTGCTTGTAATTTGAAGACATATGTACCGTTATGGACTATCATTGTGCACGGTTCCAGAACCCTAAACCATAGTGCATATTCTTTTGTGTAATTTCATGGATGACTTTTCATATGCTTACATGAATTCATAATAAGTATTTTATCTAAACTAAGAGAGTTTTTTTTTTAATTCAAGCTAAACTTAGATTTCATTCAAAGCTATTTGTGGCCTTGAATAATCTATATATAGCTGACATTATTGCAATAGGATTTCTCAATACCTAGCACTTTTGTGTCGTAGTTGCCCAGCTAGTGTCTTCCTCTATAACCTAGATTTCTTTACGAAATTGATTCTAGGTTACGAATTTGAAGACTTCACTAAGAGATTTGTGAAGTTCGGTTAAAATATCTTTTCACCTGGTAATTCTAGTATTTACTGGTTATTCAAGTTCACGAACTTTAGATCGGGAACAAGATAGATATAAATCACAAAGTTCTCTTCGTCTTAGACTTTGTGATTCTTCAAGATAGATATTTAAACTCTTTTTTCAAATTGTTTGGATTGTTCTTGAGATGTGGTTAGTGATCAAGGGTTGTATTTGATAAGGCTATAAGTATTCCGGATCCTTAAGGTTTGTTGGCTTTATCTACTGCAAACAGATTTCCTAACCTTGATTGTATATCTCAAGAGAAATCAAATAGGCTTATATGTTAGAGGCAGATGGGTATGAAAAGTCTTCACTTATTTTAAAGCAACTCTTAGGTTGGACGTCAAATTTCAATTCAAAGTCTGACGGTAGGCTAGTGTCTGTAGCAGTTTAATAGAGTGTGGTGTTTAAAGTTGGATGAGGTCCTGGGGTTTTTATGCATGTGTAGTTTCCCTCGTTAACAAAATTTCTGGTGTCTTATGTTTTTCCTTTTCCGTATTATGTTGTTTATTGTTATAATAGAAATAGCACGGGTAGTACGAAATCAATATAGGTAGTGTAAGTCCTTTTTGTCTAATATCAAAAACAAGACTTGTTCTTCTTGAATTCATACATTTAATGATGGATCACAAGTTTCGTACTTGAGATTGTCTCTTCTTGCTTTCCATAGGTAGAAGATACTCCCTCCGTTTCTGTAAAAGTGTTACTATCACTTTATCATATTAACCTAAAAATAGGTCCGAATGAAAAAGTGATAGTAACACTTTTGCAGAAATGGAGGTAGATTATACTAATTCTCCAAATCTTGTACACAAAGCTAATTAAATTTCCATAGCTAGATATTATCCCAATATATGATGTCGACCCAGGTGAACCTAAAAAATTCATTTAAGAATTAATTCCAATTCCAACCACACACCCTGAGCATCTGAACTTCCAACCATTTTACGGGAAAAGTACCGGATTTTAGTCCAATCGAGCTTTGTTTATCAAATTTTGCAAAACTAAATAAAATCATCAAATATATATAACATAAAGAATCAAGTAAATATAAATTAAGATGTAAAAATGACGTGTTTACACACTCATCATAGAATCGAGTTCATCCCATAAAGACTTATAATTGGTGTTAGGAATATCAGAGCTATCATGTTACAAGTTTGATATTTTATTTTATTTTATTGATAATTGGAAACATTATAAAATCAAAAACTAGCCCTCCAGAGATGGTTTTTGGTTACATGAAAAGACCATTGTTACAATCTGAAGTATTACAAAACTAGTAGAGTTTTCAAGTGTAACGAAAATGACATTCGACTGGTGTGCTTAGATTAAGAGTCACAAAAGATGGAAAAAGATGTTAGTTTTGTTGATTTGTGGTTATTATTTATTTCCTTGATCAAATTGTTTATTACACACACAATTTGTTACTTTATCTTACCGTAAATTGAGAACCCAAAAAGTTATACTTCTTTCTAAAATTTAAAAGACTAACTAAAGAACGTTCTGACATCACCATCGGTTGAACTAGTATTTTCTTTCACATTATGCACGACCTTTTAATAATCTCCTTTAATGTGGAAATTCGTTAGGGAAGGTTGGATGCCCATTTAATTTCCTTTGGCATAGCTAGAGCGTATGTATCTTCAAAAGATGTGGCTCTGAAGGGAGCCTACTGTTGTGGCTGTAGTGTCTTGCGTTATTTCGAAAAAACAAACCATATCCAGAGTTAGTAAAGATGGAAATCTAAGAAGCATCAAAGTTCATCTTAAAGCCGTTTAAGGAAGCAACTATTCATTTTATATTACTGTGCTGGTAGTTTTCTGAATTAACAAAGTTTATTATTTGGTCGATTTTGTTTTTTCGAATTATCTAAAAAATGCAAATGCCTCTGGATATTAAGAAATATTTTAGTGATAGAAATTATTTTCTAATTGGAAGATGTAAATGCATTTTTTTCGTTTCCATATCAACCATATGTTTCAAAGCGCCTGGTCAATTTGTAATTGGTCTATGCATTTGGACTTTTAAATAACAAAAAACAGATTATGTTTAAGTCAAAGTAATACATAGAAATAGCTTTGCTCCGTCATGTGACTTCAGCCTGTTTCTCAAAAAAATTCTTTCAGCCTCTTCAATTTCCACAAGTGTTAATCGGATCTACAATCTCATTACTAGCAGTTTCAAGCAATGCATTCAATATCATACTTCTAATTCAGTTATACAAAAGTATGAGTACAAGCATAACAAAAAATTATTCATTGATTACTAGACGTATACTATTTACAAGCAAAAGATAGAACACATAGAAGTAATCCAGTCCACTACAACCGAGATCAACATCTATAAGTATTATAACTTCCTATTTGATCCCCCTGCAAATATTCTAAGCCATTATACCATTCATAACCACAGTCGCATTTTTCATCCCCATAATTACATCACTTCCGAGCAAAATACCAACAAAACACCTTTTAACTCACTAGGAAACAAACAATCAAGACCTTTCTAAAACAAACATAAAACGTTGCAGGCCGTCCATATATCTCACAAGAGCAAAAAAATTACTACATACCATAAAAAGCGCGAAGATTATCATAAAGATATACTAAGAAAAAACTTGTTAATAATCTTCAAGCTCTTTCCAAAGCCTTCCTCCTCATCGATGATCACTCGGAATCATCATCCTCATCATTGTTTACAAAGCCTTCCTCTTCAACTGCTTCACTATCTTCATCATCACTTTATGTTGTAGTACCATAACCATCAGATGCGTCTTCACATTCATCTTCATCCTATTCCATCTCTTCATGGTTCTCTTCAGTATGTCCAACACCATCCTCAACTTTATCATCATCAGACTCTCCAACTAATCGCTTCCTCATGGTTCTTGCGGAAATGGGTGAACTTTCCTTCTCAGCCAGATATCTCTCATACCATGCATCTTCTTATTTATATTCTCTCTTTTTTCACTTCTCCTTATTATCACTTTCAACTTCCTCTTCTTCCATCTGCTCCTCTTCTTCAGATTCACTTTTTGTTGCACTTCTACTATTCACACAAAGTATTGATTCATTCCTCTCATCTCTCTCTTGTTGCTTTCTCTCATTTCTTGTTATCCTTTTTTCCTTCCATCGAGCATACTCAAAAGTTTTTTCTTGCCTTATTGTCTCATACATAACCTTTTGATTTCTCCTATTTATCTCTCCTTCTAGAAAATTATTTTATATAAACCAGTTCATTGGTTTCCAGAGAAAGGGCCGCTCTCTTTGCAAAGTTATAGGTATCTGAAGTTTGTAATGCTCCAGTATTCATCCCTTCATCGTTTTTTCATGCCTAATTCTCTCTGATTTTTTTTCCGATATTTATATTTTTTGGTTTAAATTTCTGAATTTATCTCTCTAATTCCGTTTTATAAACCTCTCAAAACTACCATTAATCTTCATTTATGGTGTTGGGTGGAACTTCTCATCTCTTGGAATTCACGCATATTCAAAGCTATGCGCAACCCTTCCATAGGCATAATTATTTCTCTAAACCAAAAAATTCAAAGTCTAAGTCAAGACGTTTCATTATCTTAATTCATTTCATTTGGGCACTAATTATAATATTTGATTCTTTGCAGATCAAAATAATGCATCATCTGTTGGGAGGCTCCACTGTTAGCTGGAACACATCAACCAGGTTGCATGCTACCACTACTGCCATTTTCCCATCTCACATAAGCCATAATAATTCCATTACACCTCTCACCAAATCCTTAACCATTCATCAAACCCATGTTTCTTTTCCCGCCCAAATACATAATTTTAATATTACTTCAAATTGCCATCTACACCTCCTTTTAAAACATCTATTTCAACCCATTTTGAAAACCGCTAAAGTAACACTAATCTCATCTGGATTTATCCATGTTCAATATTTTACTTGGTGGAGTAAAAACAATGGTCATCATTACTCAACAACCATAGTTTGTTGGGTGATGACATACTTGATAGGTGTCATCATAAGTTGGTGTAGTAGTACTATCAGCAAATCTGTCCTATTGCAACTAGCTTATATGTTTCACGTGCAAAAATTGGTCGTCTCTTATAAAGATCAGGAGAGGATAACTACAAAAGATGTTAACTCTAAGATTGACAGGAATCTGGAACACCTTAATGATAGAGAGACCTCCAAACTTTCATCAAATTCTTTCCCTCTTTGTAGTACTAATAAGTTTCAACGTTAAAATATTTCCAAGTTTAAGGTTCTATCCTTCAGAGTATCTCAACCTTATATCTCTCAAAGTTGTTGTGCATAGTCGTATTCATATCACTTTTTTTTTTTTTGCATTTGGTAGTGTTGTATTCAGATACAATTGTATAAAAACTCCCCAACCACTCATTTCAAACCCATTTTACACCCATTTTCTCACTTCATATAATCTTCTTATTTATATGGAGTCATCTGTAACCCAACACAAGATCTAACATCTCAAATGGCAGAAAAACTTATTTTATCCACAAACCTCCCTTCAACCTTTACTGAACCAGTTTTCTTTGATAAAACAATGGTTTTAGTTGAACATGATAATAATTGGAAATGGTGTATGGTAGGCTACATTTGCAGTGAGACTTTGGTTCCAACTTCTTCAATCAGACATCATATATATTTTCAATAGCCTCTAGTTCAAGTTCCTGGTGTCACAACTTTCTGTGGCTTAAGAAACAAAGTATTGATATTCATTTCATGTATGGAAAATAGGGATTCAACTAGAAATTTTATCTGTTGACCTTAGAGCCATCTATGTCACATCTTCTGATGTTATTCATAATAAATTTGTCATATTCATTTCATGTATGGTGAACCTAATAGTAGTATTAGACAAACTTTTTGGGATAGTAAGGTAAAGTAATACTTATAATTGAAATTGGAATGTTAAATTATAACAAAACACCATGAAATAAAAGTAACCAACCTTCAAATGATGCTTCTTCTACCCTTGGAACAAGGAAGATACAAAGATTTGAGGTTCTTTTCTCTTCAAATTTCTACCCAATTCTAAGATTGGAAACTAGAAGATAATAGATGCATCTCTTACAAATTGAAATTTCTACCCAATTACAAATTGGAAATAACAAAGTGTTGGAGGCTCTTCTCTTAGGAAGTATTTAGGGTTCTAACACCACTTTTCTAAACAAACCAACTTCCAACTAGTAGAACTAGGGTTTCAACAATAAATAGTAAACATAAAGGATAAACTAGGAAATAAACCAAATAAGGGGGGGGTAAGAAGGAGAACAAGATTAAACATGATAGGAATAGTATTTTATAAATACCACTATGCATCATCCTCCCCTTCTTGAAACAAATTCGCCCTCGAATTGTCATATTCTTCATCTGAATCATTTTTGTCCCAATATGAAACCAAGTGAATTGATGCAAATAAGAAACCCAATTATCATGCCTAGTAGAAAGCATGTCTTGATAATTGATGTGCTTCAATACTATGTAGTCCAAAAATAAAATGAACTCATTAATGATTGCACTTCTTCCTTTCTTGAAAACTACTCGACCTCGATTTCTTCCTTTATAGTTACTCACCAAGTCTAACATCTTGTGGTGATAATCAAGTGCATACCTAGAAAGCAAAGAAACACCAAGTAGCTCTCCCAAATTTGCACGGTAACTAGCGCCATAATATTTATCTTCAAAGGAGACCCAAATTGGATCCACATAAGGTAAATTCTCATTTGTTTTGTTAATAGTTGATAAAGAGCTTGTTATTGGGTGAATTTTTGTTTCAAATTTCATCTCTTTAATGACATTTTCGGATACGCCATAAACATAACTATGGGAATTATTAACAAGCTTGCTTACCTTTCTTCTCATAGTACAAGTGGTATGGAATGCGTTATGCCTTGTCCCTCGATCATCGTCGTCAAGTTCAGGCATGAAGTATTTGTTTATGACACCCAATCTTTGTATTTGGTAACCGGTGATAAACTCTTCTTCCATTTATTCATTAGGTTCTTCATCAAATATGGGCGGCGACGTAGGATCAAAGTAAACATCATTACCAATCTCACCTTCCTCAAAACTTGAAAAACTATCAAATTTTGGTGGAAACATTTTATCAAATACCATGTGGGCAACATCATTACCAATCTCACCTTCCCCACAACTTGAAAAACTATCGGATTTTGGTGGAGACATTTTATCAAATACCATGTGGGCAACATCATTACCAATCTCACCTTCCCCACAACTTGAAAAACTATCAAATTTTGGTGGAGACAATTTATCAAACTTCTTGTGGGCAACTTTTGGATGCTCATACCCACCAATTAAAGTTGAACTCTTTAGCTCCACTTCATCTCCATAGTCAAATGAATCCACATAAAGACATTCCAACTTCTTATATCTCATGTTGTTCAACAATCTCATCACTTGAACTTTACTTACTTTTACTTCCCCATCCATTTTCATTCTTCTTTTTGATATCATAATAAAACACCATAATATTGAAATACCAAATTTAAGAAAACTACCAAGAAAAAGGAACACAACCCAAAATACTTGATGATGATATTAGTATCTTTACCAAACCTTCCCCCAAAAAATGAAACTAAAGCTCTGATACCAACTAATGTAAAGTAATACTTATAATTGAAATTGGAATGTTAAATTATAAAAAAAAAACACCATGAAATAAAAGTAACCAACCTTCAAATGATGCTTCTTCTACCCTTGGAACAAGGAAGATACAAAAATTTTAGGTTCTTCTCTAATAATCTTCAAATTTCTACCCAATTCTAAGATTGAAAACTAGAAGATAATAGATGCATCTCTACAAATTGAAATTTCTACCCAATTACAAATTAGAAATAACAAAGTGTTGGAGGCTCTTCTCTTAGGAAGGATTTAGGGTTCTTACACCACTTTTCTAAACAAACAAACTTCCAACTAGTAGAACTAGGGTTTCAACAATAAATAGTAAACATAAAGGATAAACTAGGAAATAAACCAAATAAGGGGGGGAGGGGGGGAAAGAAGGAGAACAAGATTAAAGAGGATAGGAATGGTATTTTATAAATACCACTATGCATCAGATAGCCAATGTGATCTTAGTCCTACCCCAAATGATGAACTTGTTTTCTTTGTAGGAGACTTTAATGCTTTGCTAGGAACTGAGGATAAGAATGGTTGCTTAGAAGTTGATGATATGGACTTCACCAATCTTAGAAATCTTTGTAATACCTTTAATCTTCATGATCCTGGTTTTTTTGGCCCTGGATTCACCTGGTCTAATATGCAACATGGTAACGATTAAATTCTTGAGAGACTTGAAAGGTGTCTTATAAATCAGGTGACAGAACATCTCTTTCCTAATTTGTGTGTTACTAATTTTCCTAGGGAATCTTCTGACCATTGTTCCATGCATATTGGTTTTAATTTTGAAGATGTGTGCCTGCCTAAACCTTTTCATTTCATGGCAATGTGGATTGACGATCCTACTTGTAGGGATATGATTGCCAATTCTTGGTTTGTTAATGTGGTAGGTTCACCTGCTTTTAAGCTTAGAGATAAGTTAATGAGTACAAAAAAAAGGTCTTAGGGATTGTAATAAGTCCTCTTTTGGTAATATTCAAACTAATATATCTACCACTAGAGGGGAGCTAGCTAAAATTCAAACTACTGACCCTACAAACTCCTACTCTATCTCTAGATTAAAAGATAGATTATCAGACTTATATAATCTTAAAGAATTGTATTGGAAGGATAAGTCCAAAGAAGCTTGGCTCATGGAATGTGATAGAAATACTCTCTATTTCCATAGAGTTACTCTTTATAAGAGAAAAAGAAAAGCCATTAGTTGGATAAAGAATAATGTTGGTGGTACTCTAACTAATAGAGATATTATTCGAAACTCCTTTGTTGATTATTTTAAAAACCTTTACTCTTCTCAGCCTCAACAGTTTGAGGACGAGATTTTTCAGGATCTGCCTGTGAATTTTTCTGAAGATGATAATAATCATCTGAATTCTCCCTTAACTGTTGAAGATATAAAAAATGTAGTTTTCCAAATGGGTGGAAAAAAGGCTCCAGGTCTAGATGGTTTTGCTAGCCTTTTTTTTTTCATAAACACTGGGATATTGTGGGAGAAGTTGTGATTGATATGAGACAAACTCATTTTAGAACCGGTCACATTGCCAAGGTTTTTAACCATACTAACATTGGCTTTATTCCTAAAGTCCATTTTCCTGAGCTTGTGGCTCAGTATAGACCTATAGGCCTTTGTAATTTCATCGATAAAATCCTTTCAAAAACTCTAGCTAATAGACTTAAACCTTTTATGTACACGTGATATCCCAAAATCAAAGTTCCCCTGTGCCTAAAAGAAGAATCTCTTGATATCATACTTCTTGCAAATGAGGTTATTCACACTGTTAACCATAACAAAAGGAAAGGGTATTGTTGTTATTAAAATTTATATGTCAAAGGCTTATGATAAATTATAGTGGTCTTTCTTGGAAAAAGTTCTTTTGAAAATGGGATTGTCTTCTCACTGGGTCAATTTGATAAATCAATGCATTTTCACTATGTCTTATTCAGTTTTACTCAATCGAGTCCCTATTGGCCTAATTAATCCTTTAAGAGGCTTGAGGAAGGGTCATTTATCTCCCTATCTCTATATCATCTGTTTAGAGGCTTTATCTGCCTATATAGACTCTTTGACCATAAAAGGTCTGGTGGAAGGTATTAGTGTCAGTAAAAATTATCCTAATATTACTCATTTGTTTTTTTACTGATGATTCCCTTTTATTCTCTAAAGATTGTCAAAAACTTCCTAATTATCAAATATTATCATCATAAGTATTGCCTAGCTTCTGGACAAGAAATAAACTTTGACAAGTCTAATATTCTATTCAGTATAAAAATCCCATAATCTTTGGAAAAACATCTTTCTGACATTTTAAATATCCATATTGGGGACTTAGGTGAAGAATATCTTGGTACCCCCATTAAGCTTCTAAAATTCAAAGTCATATGGGTATTCTTCAATCTGTTGATGCTAGGATATCTTCTTGGTTTCATAGACTTCTTTCTCAGGCTGCTAGAACTACTCTAGTTAAACATGTTGGTCAGGTTATTCCCTTATATCAGTGTTTTTTTTTATTCCTATGTATTTCAGTAGGAAAATGGATTATCACCTATACAAGTTCTGGTGAGGGGAAACCCTTGATCCTAAATATAGAAAGCTTCATCTTCTTGGCTGGGACATTCTGTGTTCCTCTAAGTCTGAAGGAGGCCTAGGTTTGAGGAAACCTGAATTGAATAATCTTTCTATGCTAGCTGAAAATTCTTGGAAAATTCTTGAAAATTCTGATTGTTTACTTGTTGTTACTCTTAAAGCTAGATATTTTCCTCATATTGATTTCTTGAATGCTAAATGCCCTAGTGTTTGCTATTGGACCTGTAGATGTCTTCATACTATAAAAGAACTAATCAAGCCTTTCATCTCCTGGATTGTTGGAGATGGTCAATTTATTGATCCTTGGTTTGACAAATGGATTCCAAATTTGGGATCTGCCACCCCTAACCCCCTAGTTCCCCCTGACCCCAGTTTGAAAGTTACTTATTTTATTAATCAACATGATAGAACTTGGAATGTTAGTAGACTTAATACCCATTTTGATAATGCTTCTGTTAAAAATATTATCACCATTCCCTTAAGCCATATGTACACTCTTGATACGAGAGTTTGGGAGCTTTCGAAGACTGGCAGATTTTCCACAAAATATGCCTATTTGGGATTAAGAGGGTTGAGACCCTCCCCAAATAGTAATATTTGGAAGCGTATTTGGAAAATTCGTGTCCCCCATAGGATTCAACTTTGTCTCTGGAAAGATGATAGGGATGCTCTTCCTTCTAGAACGGTCCTTAATACTAGAATACCTATGGCCTATGTGGAGTGTCCTTGGTGCTTTGAACCCCATGAGTCGGTTATACATGATCTTGTCCTTTGCCCTTTTGGTAGCTATGTTTCGTTTCTCAATCCTTTATGTCTTATTTACTTTATTTTTTCAAAGTGTGTCTTTTACTGATTGACTTTTGTATTGGTTTGTTGATCATATTTCTAAACTTCTTGAGAAGAGTCAATGTTTGGTTGTTGTTATTCTTTGGTCTATCTGGAGTAGTAGGAATGTATTGGTCTTTAATAATAATAAAGATTCACATTATATTATCCTTAATAGAGCTAGAGCTATGTTACTATTTGGAAAACCTATTCTCCAAATACCTAATAGCATTAGAAACAGTTACTATGCCTCCCCTATCAGTTAAATAAAGTGTAATACTAATGGAGTTTTTGATGATATTTCTATGAACAATGGTGGAGGGTATGTGATGAGAGATCACTTGAGTAAAGCATCCTTTTGTGCTGCGTTAGTTTTTGATGTGGCATTAGCAGCTGAAGCTGAAGCTAGGGCTATATGGGCAGTTCTGAAGGAAGTTGTGGAATTGAAGCTATCTCTTATCATTGTTGAAAGTGATGCTAAGTTGCTAATTGATCAATTTTCTGCGGATGTTTTTTATGGTTATCAACGCACGGACGCAATCTTTAAAGACATTTCTTATTTCTCTCCACAATTATCGCCTTGTATTTTTAATTTCAACCTAGACTATGTAACGTGGTAGCTCATACTTTACCTCAATGGGCGAAGAGTAACTCTTGTTCTATGTTTTGGTTTGTACCTCCTATTTGGATTTTGTCAACTGTTGAAGAGGATCTCTAGCCTTTTCTAAGGCCTTCGTCCAAAAAAAAATACGATCTTTAAGTTCAGACCATATGCATAAAGAGGATTCCGTATGCAATAAACTTATTTTGCAGAATATATTAAACTTCTCTTAATCTTCGGATTAAGAGGGCTTAAGGTCCAATTTCCAATAAGCCATCGACCCTGTTCCATTTGAGGTGTTAATTATAATCGGCTGGTTATGAGAAATCTTTTCGACAAATCTCAACTTATTTTTTTTTCACTTATTGTAATTATGACTCCTCTCACCCAGGTAACCTTGTTATTCTTTGAGTGTAAGAGAAAATATAAACTATCCGATGAATCGATATATTAAGGATCGATGATTATTTTAGAAATATCTTTTTCTTTAAAGATTCCAATGATGAAAAAGATAACTTACCAGAATTTGGATAAGAATAATGTGAGAGTTGATAGGTTTTTTCTTATTGAAATTGAGTAAAATAACTGAGCTCTGATACTATAATAGAATTCGACGAATGTTGAGATTTCTTTTTGTTATTCTAATTTATAAGGAAAATTCCGGGTTCAGTTACTTTTAATCTTAATCGATCATGATAACTAAGAAAAGAAACGATAATATATCCGACATGGATATGTTGCTGGTGGAGAATGATCTTCCTAAATACTCCCTCCGTTACTTTTTAATAGGCTGATTTCTATAAATAAATGTTACAAAAAAATAGGCTGGTTTCCTAATTGGGAAAGTCAAATGTTACTTTAGTTTTTAGGGACCACTTTTTCTTAACTTCTTTTGAAGACAAGTGTCATGTGGACCATTTCACTTTACTTCTTTTGCTGACAAGTGTCATGGGGACCATTTCAATTCACTTCTTTTATTGACAAGTGTCATGAGGACCACTTTCAATGATTAGTTTTCATAATTTCCTTAATTTTCTCAAAAAACCAAACCAGCCTATTAAAAAGTAACGGAGGGAGTATATCTTAATATTGATCATCAAAGCCTTTTATCTCTTTACTGTTTGTACTCTACTATTGACGTACATGTTATGTGCATTTTATGAGGAGTTATGATGCACCTACCGAGCCAAAGTCGCATTCGCAACATGTTCCAGAGCTTGTGGCGTGAAACCCCCTTTGTCTAGTTCCTTAAGAAGCGGGAAGTGTAGTGGTTACTCTGCCAAAGGGTCCATGACACCGTGTACCAGTGTCCTTAGCCGCCTTAGCACATGTGTTCATTTTGTTGGTGGTATATTACAAAGTCGGAAGCAAACAGGTTACACCGCCCTAGCACAAAAGATAAACGTATTAGTTTTGACGGTGATTAGTCAATTCATTGGCCTCGCAAATCATATAACCTTTATGTTAAGCGATATACTGTACTGTGTAGTTTATAACTCCATTTTAGAGGGGCTTTAAATCTTTCTTTCTAAATTCTAGCAATTCATTGGACCCATTCACCACTAACATTACATTACATCCCATGTTTTCTCTTGAAAAAGATCATTGGAATCTAATCTTCCCCTATTAAACAACAAAGTGTTTACAGCACATTTTGTTATCAACCTAACACACCTCTAATCTTTTTTGTTATCTTCGAGCTAATAATTCATTTTTTTCGCCTAATTATCAACTAACAGTAATCAGCTTTCACCCACTCAATTAATCCATCCGATCTCCGGTCCCTACTACTTAAACCATCGATACGACGAGTCGATCGCCGTCACTTAGTTAACCCGATCCGCGTCCCTACTACGGATTCGACCGACGAACAAACGACAATGAGTACCGAGAATTGATTGCAGTATTGCACCACCCCATGCTCCTCATAGGAAAAAAAAAACAATGCTTGTGTGAAGTCATTTTCAGAATTTGCATACATGAACCAATCTATTCTTGAATACACTCCATCGGAACAAAAAATCAAGTCGTTTTCCTCTTTCTCTCAATCCAGCTGCATTCATTATGTTACACACTATTTGCATCTACTCAAAAACAGTCGCAAATACTCCCTCCGTCCCTATTATATAAGCGGAATATTGGATTTTTCTAGTCCCACTAAATAGGCGGAATTCTAATTTCAAGAAGATTTTTGACATATATGCCCTTATTTATGTTGTATGGGAAATTGTAGTGAGAATAAGACAAAGGGTAAAAATAGGAAAAAACATAAAAATTTATGAAAACCAAAGAATTTTTTAAATGAAGAGATTTCACCTTCTCCGGCTATATATTAGGGACGGAGGGAGTATAATACTACTACTGCTTCGTACTTTTTTGGAACATTAAAAAACGCAATCCACATTAGAAACGCGGACTCATAAAACGATCCAACCAATGTTGGGCATGTCGAGTTAGAACCAAAATTTGGCATGTCCATCATATAGACGACATTGAAATTTGAAACTGTTCTTTTCACTTTGAAATTTACTTTGTAGTTTAACTCAAAGTTTTAACTTAAGTTTGACCTTACTTAATCTCAATATAATTATACTTTTTCATAGTGTGAACAAAATGACATTAGACCGACCCACACATGTACAAAAGTGAATCAAATCCCTTAAAGCCATGGAAAAGGAGAATGTAGTTTGTCTTATTGCAAAATCATACACATGACCGGGAGGTGAAAGGAGGGCCAAAGACAAGAGCAAGTCAAGATATATAATCTCTTCTTCTTGTAAAACAAAAGGACAGGCAACAAGAATAATACAAAGGGACCTTAGTTGTCTCCAAATTTTAACAGATAATAAGTTAAAAGGAGAATGTGAAGAAGCATGAAGAATTTTCAAAAAGGGTTAACTTAGGGGGAACATTACACCTTGGAACTTTTTTATGCATAATAATACTAAATGATGAGACAAAGCATGCACCATTTTTGTTAGTTTTCACTTCAAGACTCATGTCACTACACTAACTCCACAACAACATGCAACAACAGACCCTTGTTTCTAAGTTATTTCCTTCTAGCAAGATCAGCTATAATTAATCAGTCTTTAACTCAAATTATTGAATGTTAAAGTGTGCAAAAATACTTGTTCATCATCTTATAAAGACATAGGCCTGCTTTATGAGGGAGACAGAGAACAGTAAACAGGGTGGAAGGACAGAACAGGTGAGAGAGAGAGAGGAGTAAGTGACAGAGAGGGAGAGATAGAGATTTTTTTTTTGACAACCTCATCTAAAAAATCCAGCTTGCTACTACTCTCTGAAGAAAAGAATCCAGTTAGGTTCTCTGCACAGTGTTAGATACAAAAGAAAAGCTGCATAATTTTTTTTTTTTATTATTATGACAAGACAGAGAATTAAAGAAGTGAAAGACAAATAAAAGAGAGAGTAGTGAAAGAAAAGGAAAACTTGTTGTAGTACTACTACTGAGTGAGTCTGTCTGAGAGGGAAAAGAAAGAAAGAAAGAAAGAAAGAATGACACTGTCTTCTGTGAGGGAGAGAGTTGCTAGTAGTATTTAAGAGTATGGGTGTCTTATAATCTATCCAGTTTGTGGAGTGGGCTTATCTGTTTCAATTGGAAGCAGCATTAAAAGGATTTTACTACTACTACAACTTTATATTTATGACAGCAAAAAAAATGCAGAATTGAAGATTGATAGGATTTTTTCCTGCTTTTTTTCCTTCCAGGTCGTAAGGATATAATGAGCAGCAGGTGAGAGCCATCTATATCTATTCAAATTCAAACCCTCTTTGATTTCTTATTCTTTTTGTGAGTAATGGGTGTCTTCTGTTGCTCTCTCTCTTCTCTCTTTACATAAAAAGCTGAACTTTGAGATAGAGAAAATTAATGGTGGTAGTGCTGCTAGTATTTCCAGGTGGTCTATTCAATAGAGCATATGATGTGGTTTGAGTGAGAGAGATGGGTCTCTTAGTTATTTGTGTAAAAAAGCTGCCTTTTGGTTGAAAGTTGGTCAGTATCATAAAGTTCAAGACTTTTTGTGGCTTGGGATTAGATTTCCTCTCTCAGCTTAAGAATTTGTTATTTTTACTAGATCTTTGCTTTCTTATTTAAGACACTACACTTCTGCTGTTTCTATCTGTTTTGGTGCAACTTCTTTACACACTTCTTCTGCTTCTTCTTCTTCTTCTAAATGGATCATTCCTCTCAAAATATCTATGGATACACAGAAGAATGCAGCAGTAGTGAATCAGGATGGACTATGTATATAGCTTCACCAATGGATAATGATGGTAGTAATGTCACTGCTGGTGATGGTGGTGGTTATCATAGTGATGAGCATAGAAATATTAAGAAGAAGTTGAAGAATAACTATGATGATAGCGATGATTCGATGAATTCCGATGCGTCTTCCGGTCCGAATCATCGATACAGCGTTGATGGTGGTACTAGTCATTACAGGAAAGACAATGGTAATAACAAGTTTTATTCATTCAAGAAGAAAACACCTACTATGGAGAAGAAAAGAGAAGGGACTAAAGTTGATAAGAAAATTGAAGAGCCGGTTATGTTGTTTAATCCTCCTGCTGCTTCTGTTCCTACTAGTACCACCAAGTCAAGAAAACTCAAGTGGTTTGGCAAAGGTAAATAAAAAACATGTCTATTATATGTCTTCTTCCAAGTTTGATTCTCTGATAGTAGTAGTTTCTGTTCTTTTGTTCTTTGAAGGATCAACAGTAGATTATAAAAGCTTCTTACCAAGTTTTTTTATTTGTTGTTGTTGTTGTAATCTTCAATATAATAGTCAGATTAGATAGAACAAGAAACTGTGTTGTCTCCATTGTTTTTCTATTGTGGGTGTGTATGGGTAATTATGTTTTTACTTTTTAGAGCTCTCAAACAGTTAAACTTAACTAGGCAATCAATTCGACAAGATAAAATCAGCAAATATTATGTGTTTCATATACCTGTAACCACCTATGGGAAAAAGATTGTGGAGTGTTCATTGATTAAAGCTACAATGAACTCAAAAAGGGTGACAAAATTTTCTAAGTTATAAATGCGCAACAGGAAAGTTTTATGACTAAGAACATTCTTGTTTATAACCAGGGTTCCTGAAGCAGAAAAAAAAAAAATGAGATCATAAGATGTCTGCACAGAATTGGAATGCTCTCATTCAGGATGATGTAATTATTAAGTATGCAAAAGTCTGGGACTGTCTCTGCTTATCAAAGTTAAATACCAACTAATACAGCTTACCCTCAAAAAAGAGTTTTGGTTTGTGAAGAAACTAGTCGCATGTTGCAAACTCTTAGGAAGCTTCTGCTAACAGGATTTCTAAGTGAAACTAGTTTTACCAACTGAAACCAGCTTAAGCTTAACCGAATGCAACAAGTCCAGTTCAAGGTGTTATCACCTTGATTTTGATTCAAACAAGTAATACTATCTTCTGCTGCATTTGGTTCTATGTAGTGAAATAGGTATTTTGAAGGCAGGATGCCACATAAATCTAGCAGCTCTATGTATGTTGCTGGAACAGACAAACAGTATGAGGACATTCTAGAATGAATCTTTAACAGAGCTGGATTTTTCAGTATTAGCTACTACAAGAGACCACTAAGATTAAGACCAATGGAGTACAAATGCACAATAAGTTAGAAGCAGACAAAAAAACTAGGTTAGAGAAATGAATAGCCTGGAGAAGACGACAAAATAGGCGCGTCCTCTTACCCCGTACAATATTGGTAGGGCAGGCAACATGCAATGTCTTGTGTGCTTTCAGAATCATGAAGTGCAAAGTTGAGGATCAAAACTCCACATAATATTATTGAACATGGTGTTTTCAAACGATAGTAACTACTAACTACTGGTGATTTAGATCAACATTTTAGGAGAGCCCTACAACTTATATTCGGCAGTCTAGTAATATAAGATTTAAAATTGACTGAATGATTCAATGCTACTTATAATGAAATATGCAAAACCAACAATATATAGATATGGAACTGCTTTGAATGGGAAGAGATTAGAAACTTAATACATAATCAATAAGGTAGCAGTTCTGCAAATGAACAGTCATAACACGAAAGAAAAAACAAACAGCTTGAAAAACTTGACAAATCTTATCTGGATATATCATATCTCCAAAAACATTATTAGACTAATCATGAATTACTCAACTGAGGACTATAGAGAGACAAATCCTCAGATCTTTGACTGCTGAGCAATCTTGAACCACTCAGTATGGAAGGATCCTTCCATATCAGTCCTTTCATAAGTGTGAGCTCCAAAATAATCTCTTTGGGCCTGGACCAAATTCGCAGGCAACCTATCCCTCCTGTAAGTGTCAAAATAAGCTAAACTAGTGGACATACCCGGAGTGCTGATACCTGAGTTGATGGCAAGACAAACAACTCGGCGCCAAGCAGCTTGACGCTCAATGATCTCCTTCGCGAACTCTGGATCAACGAGAAGGTTTGCAAGATCAGCATTCCTGTCGTAGGCCTTCTTGATACGATCCAAGAACACAGCACGGATAATGCAACCTCCCTTCCAAATCCTTGCTAGCTCACCCAATTTCAAGCCCCAACCCTTTTCGATGCTCTTAGCGCGAATAAGATTCATCCCCTGCGCATAACTACATATTTTTGATGCATATAAAGCTTGTCTCACGTCATCTATCAACTTCTTTTTGTCCACGGCTTGATCAGTTAAGATGTCACCAAATCCAGCAGATTTGAAAACTTTAGCAGCTTCTACTCTCTCTTCCTTTAACCCACTAAGGAACCTTGCATCCAATGAAGAAGCTATAGTTGGAGCTGCAATTGATAAATCTGCAGCTTGTTGAACGGTCCATTTACCAGTACCTTTCATGCCAGTTTTGTCCAAAACCTTGTCAACCAAATGCCCATCTCCTTTATCATCCTTAATTCCAAAAATATCCGCAGTGATCTCAACCAAAAAACTAAGAAGCTCCCCTTTGTTCCAGTCCAGGAAAACTTGGTGTAACTCCTCATTTGAAAGTTTCCCGACTGATTTTAGTACATCGTACGCCTCGGCAATTAGTTGCATATCACCATATTCAATACCATTGTGAACCATTTTCACAAAGTTTCCTGATCCTCCTTCACCTATGTAAGTAACACATGGACCACTATCAGGAACTTGAGCTGCTACTTTAAGAAGAATGTCTTCTATATTTTTGTATGCCTGTAAGGATCCTCCGGGCATCATAGATGGGCCACGTCGAGCACCCTCTTCACCACCTGAAACTCCCATACCAAGATATAAAAGACCCAATTCAGCCATTTCCTTCTCCCTCCTCTCAGTGTTCTCATACCATTCATTACCCCCATCAATAATACAATCACCTTTCTCTAAGTAGACAGAAAGGGTTTTGATGGTTTGATCAACTGGAGCCCCGGCCTTAACAAGCATGATCACAACACGAGGCTTCTGGATCGACTGAATAAATGATTCGGGATCATGGAAACCGTATAGAGGGAGATCTCCTTCTTGTTTGGCACGTTCAACAGTTTCATCAACTTTGGAGGTTGTCCTGTTGTAAACAGAAATTGGAAAGCCTTTGTCTGCTATGTTGAGGGCGAGATTTTGCCCCATAACAGCTAATCCAGCAAGACCTATTCTAGTGAGTGGTGGAGCCATTTTTATCACCTGTTAAGAGTATCAAAGCATAAGCTACAGAATTTAACTAAAATGCAAATCAGCACTCAGAATATCTATTGAAAACAGAAGTCAGTAAATCATAGAGAAAGAACAAACTCTAAGATCTTAAGCGACCTAACATGAGATGTACTGAATACTGATTATGCAATCAACCTAACAAGTACTAACCACACAAATCAGCAGCTTTTAGGTCAAAGTTTTACTCAATTGCAGAAAGATCTCAAAGAAAATTTCTTATGCGGGTTGGTGAAAAAAAAATATTACCAAGATTTGGTGATAATTATGGATCTAAACTATTTTAAATAATTCTTAATCTCAAGTAAATGAACCAGATTTTTTTTAACATGAATCATACAAGGTATAGAATTTTAATGGCATCAATCATTTGTGTTCTTAACAGAAACAAATCTACTGAGTATGATCAACAGGATTTAAAACTTTCATACCCGCATGATAATTGTAATGAACAAATCAGAAACTCTTTTACAGGCAAAATTAACAACTGTCAGATTAACGAGCGAGAGAGAAATCAAACCTGTAGAAAATTGCTTGAGTTGTGAAATTTGGTTGGGAATGGAAAAAATCTGAGATCTGAGCTATATTTCAAAACTGACTGAACTTTTTGATGTTTATATAAGTAGGTAATATCCAACGAATCTGAAAAGAGATTTTTTTATTTTGGACTAGTTTTTCACCATCCAACAACTGAGTGGGGATTTCAGTATTTGACACAAGATTAAATAGGAATAGCAGCAGCAGACCAACAAAGAAGTTTATAGGTCAAAGTTGGGCAACTTTCATTATGACCACAGTTTTCCTTTTTATTTTCACAACTAATTGGCAACCAACAAATTCAAGTATTTCACACAAAGAAGCTGCAGATTTCATGCCGTATATTAACATTTTGTTATATTCCAGAAGGATTTCGTTGGATGTTTTTCATTTTCCCCGGCGCACACCCAGACTGACAGTTCCTTCTGTAGTTGTACAACGCCTGCACCAATTTTATTGAAAAAAACACCATAAATCCAAAAGATAACGAGTGCAAATGTATATTGTAACCACGTTATGAATTTAAACCAATTTAGATGTGTAATAGCACAAATACGATTGTTCTGGGGTTGTGTTCACAGTAGATGCGGGTGACGCTTGGACGCTCGCAAACATCAGTGACATCTCGTGCATATGCCACATAAAATTTTAATATAAATTCGTTTAGTTATCGCGTGAACTTTTGGGATACCGATTTATTTGTTAAAGAAGTTATTGTGTTTTGTATCAGTGTCTGTTCTTAGATTTAGACAGACATAACTAAAGGTTGAATTCTAGAAACACGAGAGTGAGTCTACTGTCAACAGCAGATATTAAATAGACGTGTACGCTTTACTCGTACTTCATATTTTGACGCGTCACCTCTAGAACATTCTAGATTACGTTTACCGCTTTGCCACCCTTGCTAAACAAGTATTTACAAGCTTGAGATGCATAAGGGGGACTACCACACACTGGACCGCTATGAGAGTCTCTAAGAAATTAGTTGGAGGCTTCTTTGGAAGAGCATATCCGATATGAGAGACTTTAAGAAATTAGTTGGAGGCTTCTCAGAGTTGGTAGGTGAAACAAAATGATGCAACTTCTGACCTTAGTGTTACTCGACATTCCACCTACACACAATCTGGCCGCCACGCCTACACGTTAATTTTGATATCATTGGATCCCTAGCTAGTTGAATCCGCCCAACCAGCAGCCATATAATATTCAACCAATACAAGACACTTTTGCGTCCATGGAATATTTTCAAGGATCGCCAGAAGTTTTTTTTTTGCTCCGTAAATAAGAAATATATTAAGAAAGAGGCTAATTACAAATACAGCATCAAAGCAAGTGTCACACCTCCAAAATGCCTTTGCAAATTTCTGCGAAAGTGTAACCCGGCAGCACAAGTGGTTATGTGAATAGCTTCACCCAATTGCACTTCAGCCTTATAAGTTTGCACCTATGCAAACAGCCAACTCATCAGGTCAATCAGCGGAAGTCTTTACAGCCTTCTTTCACTTCTCAAAACTCATCAAATGCACCCCATAATATATTCAATCTTTGCCATACTTTACCAACAACAAATCAGCCAACCAAGAACACTTAGAACATGACACAATCAACTCATTTTATTGCATCAAAGGGAAGAAATACAAAACTTGCCCACTTGGGGACTTACACAGACTTGTTTGCCTTCAAACCAAGTCTTAGTCTTACAAAAACTCTCCTATTCACTCACATATGCAAACCTCACTCTCACATATGTTCTCTATGCAAGCTGTCCGAATTTTCCCCTCCTTAGGACTATTTATACAAAGACTTTACTTGGCCAAACCGTGCATAACCGTTACACATGCATGGAACAGCCATCTGTCCCATAAAGCGATTACGCAACCGCCAATAATCGTGCTAAGCGGCGCTTCTTCTCCAACTCGCGCCAATCATCCAACACATGTTCTTTAGCAGTTAGAACTCTTCTCCCACGCTTATAAACTCATTTATAACCGCTCCTCTTCATCACGCATCATTGGCATGCTTGTGAAACTCGTAATTGACTTGCAACCGTCACTTGAGCCATATCGCACCACTTGTTTTGGCATACTGGATTCTGCCTTGCGCCCACGCTCAGCCCTCTTGGCCCTGCATGCTTATCATTCCAAACTCATGCACGGACATTCCTTAAGCTTCAAACACCGATGCCAGCTCTCCTTAGGCTCACTCTAGTTGCTCATGCGTCATATATGCTTCACTTCGCCAATTAGCTTGACAACAGCAATGCAACTCTTGCATTACTAACTTGTTTGCATTATTCAAGCTTTGGCCAACCTTGAATATATGCCATAGATCAACTTTTAGTCTATTCTTCACTCTTGCATCCTCCTTAAGCTTGGGCCAACTCAATTCCATGGATATGCATCGATGCCAACATCGCATGTTGCATCTGTCACTTTGGCCATGTCTTGCCTTTCCTTAATGAAGCTTCATTGTGTCGGCCAATAAGCTTCATCACTTAGCCAAATGTGTTTACAATGTAATGTTGCACTTGCACTACATTGGCCCAGTGGGTTTATGCCATTCTTGACACTTGCCTATCTATACAGTAATACCGCTATTATGGCTTGCGTTGCGCTATTATAGCTTACGTTGCGCTATTATGGCTTCGCATTGCACTATTACGGCGGAACTCTGACTTGGCCTGCAACTCTGTAACGCGTAATCATTGTGCGTCACTTGCAGTACCGTCACAGACCTCCCCCACCTAATCCGTTCAACGTCCTCGTTGGACGCGACCCAGTATGAACACCATACTTGTCTTAACTTTGCTTCACTTGCTTTCAGAACCTTTTCTGAAAATCGGTAACTACTTTTGGCTAACCCTTGCCAATGGTCCCCTCCGATTGCATCCGCATCACTTAGCTTTGTTGCTTTGCTACTGATCTCATATGTTGGAGCCACATCTCGGCGTTGTGCACTACGCTTATGCTGCTACTCAAATTATGCATCAATACCCAAATGCAAATCTGAAATTCTCCTTAGCCAATTCCCCTTAGCTTGAATTTCGCCTTGAATCATTTACGCCTAAGTGTACGCATTGAATGATTCTTCTTCTACTGATCATCACGATCATTGCCATAGTCTTCCCGCTTTCCGACTTTGCCTTATTATCATACTCAACATGATAAGGACTTATAAAAGACTTAGCTTCATTTTCAATCAATTTTGCTGGCAACCCGCCTTTAAACTGTTGTTCTCCGTGATCCTCATCAAGCACGTCACCAAGTAAATAGGGGTTCTTTTGCATAAGACACCCGCATTCCGTACTCCATGCCTTGCCAAACTCTGACTATGCAAACATCATTCAAGAACTCACTTCTATGAATGTGACCATCAAGTATAAGCTCTATACTTATGCAATCTTGCATACTCGTACTCATGAAAAGTTTTCCTTGCTCAACTTCCATACAGCAAAACTATTGAGTCGCACAACCCATTTACAAAACTGTGACTAACTATCTCTTGGACATATCATAGCTAACCCTTTAGCTGTCCATATGCCATGCCTTCAAAGCCAATATGTCTCCAAATACTTCTTTGAACTGCATTGCTAATTGCCTGGAAAGTGTGTATCTTTCTCTAAGGCCATGAGTTCTACCCAACTCATGCATGTTGATAAAATGATTTCTAACTTGATGTATTGCTTGCACTGTCGCTGCCCATCTGCCATCGTGCCATTTCGCAATCTCCCAAACAGCAACATCACTTCTACATCAACTAGGACCCCTGTCTTATGCTTTGCTTATTAGCTTTCAACTTGTATTGTCATTGCATACGTTAGGCTAAGTATGCTACTTGCAGCATCTCCCCATGAACTAGCTTTACATCGTAAATAAAGAGGCAAAACTTTATAAACGAAAACACCTTCATTCATTACTGCTCTTACATGACAATACCATGTACCATTACATGATTGATCCACTTGATCACTTTTGGAAAGCTAAAACTTCATCAACAAAGCAACTTGCTTACACCAAAGCAAAGTATATACAAACTTGAAGACTCAAATAAAAGTCTGTACAACTAAACTCTACACACAGAGTTTGCAACATAAAACAACTCAAGCTACATAAAACAAGGCCAAGAACACTCCTGTTTGGCGTTCAAAGTGTTGTCAATGGAGACAACAACACTCACTTGTTTTTAGCTTAGTTTCTTTTGTCGAAGTTAGCGACTACTTCGCTACGAGGTCTCTTCCTCGAACCTTCACTTCGTCCTTCGCGAGTCTTGCTAGAATGATTCCCATAATCATCCCCAACTGATACATTGAGTTGTGCCTTGAGTGGACAGCTTCTAGAGAAGTGTAAACCTTTGCAAATGAAACATCCCCTATACTTCCGGGATGATGGGAGCAGTTCCTCTTCCTTAGGTTCATGCTTTCGCTTACTGCCAACAAATTTTTTCTTCCCTTTGGCTTTTCCTTCGCAGCTTTGCACATCTTCAGTCGTTGTGTTATTGGCAAGCTCTCTTACCGTCTGCATAGCCATCTGGATACTCGCACTTTGCGCTTCTTAAGTTCAAGAATCACACTTGAACTTGCGCCGGCCTGTAAATTGGAACATCTCGATCTTCTTCACTCATGCCTCACGTCTCTTGCACCAATGCAAAGAAGTTTTCAGCATAGGCCTGTGGTGCACTTGTCATTCTTAGCCTACGTAAACTTTCTCTTGCATACCAAGCACCATTGCTTGGCCAGAACCGACATCGCAGTCCATCTTTCATGTCATTCCATGACATAGGATTGGCATAACCAGCAGCTTTATCTTCTTGCAGCATAGTTCTCCACCAAACCTTTGCATCACCACCAAGCTAATTGCTCATGAGAGTTACTTTTTGTCCTTCCCTGAGTTCCATTCGCCTCAAAGTATGCCTCAACGTCATACAAGAAATTCTCAATTTCTCTAGCATCTCTGGAACCTGCGTAAATTCTTGGCTCGGAGACTCGATTAGAGCTTTCTCCATGCACGTTTGCCCCTACAAACATGTCGTTACTGATTAACCCGCGAATGCTTGCCACTTCCTCTGACATTTGCTTCGCATGGCTTGTTAGTATGGTCTTTATGTCACTGAATTGCACCTTCAATTCAGTCACTTCGGCATTGGTTTCGCAATTCAAAAGGGTTGCATCGTACACCTTGTCTTCTACAAGACTTACCCCGCCATCGAATTCTTTTTAAACCAATCGACGTTCTTCCTTCAAGTAGGTCTAGCCTCGCCATTCTCTTCGAAACAAGGGGATTTTCAATGCCATCTGCACTGAAGTCAATGGTTAGATCGCCAAGATCACCATACTCCTCCAGTTGATCAAACGAACCCGGTAGTTCTTCGTCAATCATCATGCCATTAGAACTCATTTCTAATGCAAAACTCTGAAAATAATGCGCTACTTACTTGCTCACAGGAAAAAGCTTTAGAGAGAAAGAAATACTAGTATATTATCCAACAAATACACTCGAAATGTGTACCAAACACAGCTCTGATACCCGAATTGTCACACCTCCAAAATGCCTTTGCAAATTTCTGCGAAAGTGTAACCCGGCAGACAAGTGGTTCTGTGAATAGCTTCACCCAATTGCACTTCACCTTATAAGTTTGCACCTATGCAAACAGCCAACTCATCAAAGTCAATCACCAAGTCTTTACAAACCTTCTTTCACTTCTCAAAACTCATCAAATGCACCCCATAATACATTCAATCTTTGCCATACTTTACCAACAACAAATCAGCCAACCAAGAACACTTAGAACATGACACAATCAACTCATTTTATTGCATCAAAGGGAAGAAATACAAAACTTGCCACTTGGGGACTTACACAGACTTGTTTGCCTTCAAACCAAGTCTTAGTCTTACAAAAACTCTCCTATTCACTCACATATGCAAACCTCACTCTCACATATGTTCTCTATGCAAGCCTGCCGAATTTTCCCCTCCTTAGGACTATTTATACAGCAGCTTTACTTGGCCAAACCGTGCATAACAGTTACACACGCATGGAACAGCCATCTGTCCCATAAAGCAGTTCTGCCAACCGCCAATAACTGTGCTAACTGGCCAGTTCTTCTCCAACTCGCGCCAATCATCCAACACCTGTTCTTTAGCAGTTAGAACTCTTCTCCCATGCTTATAAACTCATTTATAACCGCTCCTCTTCATCACGCATCATTGGCATGCTTGTGAAACTCGTAATTGACTTGCAACCGTCACTTGAGCCATATCACACCACTTGTTTTGGCATACTGGATTCTGCCTTGCGCCCACGCTCAGCCCTCTTGGACCTGCATGCTTATCATTTCTAAACTCATGCACGGACATTCCTTAAGCTTCAAACACCGATGCCAGCTCCTTAGGATCACTCTAGTTGCTCATGCGTCATATATGCTTCACTTCGCCAATTAGCTTGACAACAGCAATGCAACTCTTGCATTACTAACTTGTTTGCATTATTCAAGCTTTGGCCAACCTTGAATATATGCCATAGACCAACTTTTAGTCTATTCTTCACTCTTGCATCCTCCTTGAGCTTTGGCCAACTCAATTCCATGGATATGCATCGATGCCAACATCGCATGTTGCATCTGTCACTTTGGCCATGTCTTGCCTTTCCTTAATGAAGCTTCATTGTGTCGGCCAATAAGCTTCATCACTTAGCCAAATGTGTTTACAATGTAATGCTGAACTTGCACTACATTATCCCTGTGGGTTTATGCCATTCTTGACACTTGACTATCTATACAGTAATACCGCTATTATGGCTTGCGTTGCGCTATTATGGCTTGCGTTGCGCTATTATGGCTTCGCATTGCACCATTACGGCGGAACTCTGACTTGTCCTGCAACTCTGTAACGCGTAATCATTGTGCGTCACTTGCAGTACCGTCACAGCAAGCCACCAAACAGAGGGAGGGGAAGATAAGGAAAAATAAAGGAAACCCGAAAAACCCCACAAACTAAGGAGGTTCAAACAATAACGTTCTCCAGTTAGCAATAACATCCTGGAGAACAAAATTGACAGAAATTGAATTGGCCGAAGCCCAATGATAGGAGCAGACTTTACTTTCAGTAATGATAGCATCTACGGCTCTTCTTTTATCACTGAAGCAGCGAGCATTGCGTTCTAACCAAACATTCCAACAAATGCTCCCATGATAACATTCCAAACAGCTTTTCCAATGAAAGATCCATTAAAACAAGGCCAGTCCTTGTGTAAGTATAGAAGGTTGGTAAAAGCTGGCAATTGAACGTTGGCTTGATCATTAAAGTATGTCTAAATTTGCTTCGTGTAGTTACAATCACAAAAAAGATGATTACCAGTTTCATTCACCATGGTGCAAAGGGGACAAAGAGAAGAGGGAGGACAACCTGGGGAAGCAGCAAGAACACATTTCCTCTTTTGAAGATTATCGATGGTTGGCAGCTTGTTTTGCACCAATTGCCAAAGAAAAAACCCCACTTTATGAGGCCAACACTTTGACTAGATTTTCTTACGAGGAAAAAACGATAGTCGAAGGAGCTGGACAGTCATTCAAATAAGCAGATTTCACGGAGAAAATCCTTGTTTTATCTCCAACCCAGACAAGCTCATCGTCTTCTTCAGGAAAAAAGACCATAGAATTCAAAATTTGCAACAAAGAAGTGAGCTCATTGATCTCTGCATTATATAACCTTCTTCTAGAAAAATTTAACTTCCAATGAAATCCAGAATCATCAGGAGCAAACAAAGATATATAGCGGGGAACTGTTTTTGCTATTAGCAATCGCATAAAGTCTTGGAAAAGTAGAGTTTAAGGGCCCTTGAACACACCATTTATCCTCCCACAAACGAATTTTGCTACCTTTGCCAATTCTAAATTGTGTATTCTTAAATAAATTTTCTTCGACTTTAGCTATATTTTTCCAAACACTAACCCCATGAGAGGAAGTTGGTTTTTTAGTCCTCCACCCAAGATCAATGCAGCCATGCTTCTCGAAAATAATCATATCCCACAAAGAATTTCTTTCCTTCCCTAGCCTCCACCACCATTTCTTCAACAGGGCTTTGTTGATTGACCTGATATGACGAATACCCAAACCGCCATTACTGATAGGCAAGCATAACTTGGAACAACAAACCCAGTGAATGTTTTTCTCCTCCGCGGAATTGTGCCACAAGAAATCTCTAATTGTTTTTTCGACTTTTTGAATCACCGAAGATGGAGCCATAAACAAAGAAAATTAGTAGATGGGTAAACTTAATAACACACTTTTAATTAGGGTTAGTTTACCAGTTTTCGAAAGAGTGCTTCTTTTCCAAGTGGCTAATCTTGACTTGCAAATCTCTACAACGCGATCCCACTTTGACTTAGAAAGAGCATGCTCACCCAATGGAAGACCGGGGTAAATAGATGGGAACGAATAAGAATTGCAGCCGAAAAAAACAGCCATATAATCAAGATTGTTCACTTACTCGACCGCAAACAGACTACATTTGCTAAAATTTGTACTTAAACCTGAAACAAATTCAAAATAGAGAAGGATGTACTTCAAATATCTGACCTGCTCCAAATCTGCTTCAAGAAACACTAGCGTGTCGTCAGCAAATTGCAGATTGTTTATCGTGGTGCCATCTTCCTTCACATTAAACCCTCCCAGCTTTCCAGCCACCAGGACTTGGATAACATCATGTTGAGCACCTCCGAAACAAGTAAGAAAAGAAACGGAGATAGAGGATCTCCTTGGCGCAAACCCTTCTCACTCAAGAATTTTCCGCAAGAGCTACCATTGACTAAAATAGAGAAAGGATTTTTTTTTGAATACACCCCTTTATCCACATCCGCCAAGTAGAACCAAAACCCATCTGCCGAAGAGCTTCGTCGATGAAAGACCATTTAACGTTGTCGAACGCTTTCTCGAGATCAATCTTACAAATAATTCCAGGCTTTTTAGATTTAATCCTTGAGTCCAAACACTCATTTGCGATAAATATACTGTCAAGGATTTGCCTACCTTTTATGAACGCAGATTGCGAACCAGAGATGAGATTTGGGAGCAATCCCTTCAATTTCTCGGCCAACACTTTAGAAGTAGCTTTAAAGACTGTATTGGACAAGCTAATAGGTCGCAGACCTTTAATATCTTCCACAACTAATTTCTTAGGAAGAAGCGATATGAAGGTAGACTTAAGTCTCCAATCTAGAAACCCAGATTCCTCGAACCTTTTTACCACACTCATAATGTCGAACTTCATAGAGCTCTAATATTTGACAATAACATTCACATGAAAGCCATCAGGCCCTGGATCCCCGTCTTGTCCTAGACACTTAAGAGCAGCAAAGAACTCGTCTTCGTCAATAGGTTTTTCAATACCTTGATTCTCGGCAAAAGAGATGGAATTAAGCCCTAAGTTGTCCAACGAGAATTTGATGTCGTCCTCAAGCTTGAATCTAATGTGAAAATGGTCCACGATACTATTTTTGATAGTGCTTTGGTCTTCCACCCAAGAGCTATTGATACAGATACGAGCATAGGTATTTCTCCTTCTTCTGGATTTAGCAATGCGATGATAAAATTTTGTGTTCTTGTCACCGTCCAACTGCCACTGGACTCTAGATTTAGCTTTTATGTGCATCTCTTGCATATCTGCAATGTCTTCAAATTTAATCTTCAATTGGTTCCTTGAGACAGATTGCTCATCAATAATAGTACCTTTGTCCAAGAGATGACTTGTGACACGCCTTTTGACTTGTGACACGCCTTTTTCAGAAGTACCAACAACCGCGATATTCTCCAATACACGGTTGACAACGTTAACACCTTTATTAGACTCTGAAACTGGAGTCAGACCTTTGTCGATACTCGAAGACTCACCAGGACTGGTGCGCAACTGAGGCATGATGACACGAACATGATGATCGCTGTCGTATGCGTCAAAAATAATTTCACTTTCCTAAAGTATATGATAAAAAAGAGTTCGTTTCCACAGAGAGACAATTGTAGTTATTATGTATTCAATTTCTTAAAGTAACCAATTGGGGGGTTTTCTGATTTTTAAGTAAGCAATATAAGTAAATCAAAAACAAAATAAATTGTAGAAAGTAATCAATGAGAGAAAGATATTAGTCAAGGAATTCATCTTCAATCTTAAACATGTGCTTGAATACATGATTAGAATTACAATTTAATCTCTTTATCATCAAAAGCCTAGAGTATCAAGAGAGCAAGATAATCTATTAATTTCCTGAGTTCATCAACACACACATTAGAGCTGCGTATGTGAATTCTTCCTAAAGAATAACCTAACTCCTTGCGCTAATTAAGTTCAATTCCTAGGAGCATTAAGTTTCAGAAATAGGCTAATCAATGCAATTGTCATACATTGCGCATAACAATTCGGACAATGGTCAAACTCTACATATGATTACGAGAGTGTATCACTACAAACCGTAAACATATTATGCTACTTGTATTCAGGGTTATCGCTCGATGAAAAACCCTAAAATAGCTATGGACAAGGATGCAAGTTCAATTAATTGGCCACTTAACAAACCAAACATCTAAGTCTTATCACAATACATCAATCATGTGATTATTAAAACAGTAGAGATGTGATCGATAATCAAGAGAGAAAACTAATACATAACACAAGCACAAGTTATAGAAATGGGACTACATCCTTAACCAATAATGAATAAATTAGCTACTCATAGCTATGGAGTTCATCACAAAAATATGAATTGAATAAAGAGGATGAAACGAAAGCAAACCCTAGTAGCGTAAAAAAAAGCGGCTCTCCCCAAGTTCCAAGAATAAAACGTGATTTTTTTTTGTTGTAAAAGTCTTTCTTTTATAATCCTTTGCTTTCCAAAACTAGGTCAAGTCTTCAAAGAGTCCAATAGAGAAGTCCATCAAGCCATGTGTGAGAAAGCCCATGTGAGAATTTGTCCCAAAAGTGGTCGCCGGAAAACTGGGTTTACCGCCGGAAGTTGGCCGGGAATTAGTCGGAAAGCAGCTCAGGTGACCAGCAAAGTCCACCCGGTCACCGGTCATAGTCAGTCATCTCGGTCAAGGCTCAGCCGAGTCAGGGTGAGTCAACTAAGTTAAGGCCGAGTCGACTGGATGAGTCAGGGTCTAACTGGCATAGGCCTAGGCCATCTTGCAACCTTGCACAGGACATAACCAATGTTGCATCATCATTGCGCTTCACAGCTTCATTTCCAGCTCCTATTGCACTGCCTCCCTTGCACACAGACATTGGAAATCATGCATGCAACCCATTGACCTAAACATTCATCATGCAACACGGTAGACTTTAACTTACATGGCATATTCTTGCACTGCAACACCAGCTGTTCCATTCAGCCTTGCCTGCAAATGCACACTTCCACCACCATTGGAATCACAGTAGCAACAACACCGTTTCTTTCTCTCGGTTCAATTCAAAACACCACTACGTCCATATTTCCCATTCCATTCGCAGCAGCAGCAACACTGTACCAGCACCACAGCAAACTCTGGTACCTGCTTCTCTTTTCTCTAGTGAACTGAATAACACGAAGCACCACAATCCTGCAACTTCCTTGCTTATCTCATAACAGCAACAACTGACTCTTGCTTCTGCTATTCCTTCTCTCAACCACAATTCTTTGTAAACCTTGTACCAAAAATCTCATTGCAGTAACACAGTGCCTTAACAACATTTCTTCCATCTTCTTCTCCCTGTTGCTCGAACTCAATCAAATCCCATTCCGCAATAATCAATTTCAGTCACCACTTTCTCCTTCTCTGCAATATCCATTCACAATCCATACAACCCATTTCATTCATCTCTTGCTTCAGTTCAGCTACACAGACCAAGGCATAGAAACCATTACCTGTAATGAGCAACACTTATTCTCTGCTCCAATTCCTCTAGTGTCGACTCTACTTCACGCCACAAGTCACGACGCGACTCAATTCTTCCCCATATTTATGTCACCATCTCATCCTTGATCTCCATCGGCTCACAATTTCTCGTCCTCATCCTCATTCCATGTCTTCTTCGACTCGGCAGACAAGCACAGCCACAAACTCAAGGCATCAGACTCAAAACCCTTGTAATTTTCTATTCAAATTTTCGTATTCTCCAGTTCATAACACTACAGTGAATCCCTGCAGCTGCAACTCAGTTCCCTTGGCAGAAACCACTAGCACCAGTTCATTCACTGCACTTGAGTTCAGCTCCAACTGCTCTATAAGTAAACCCATCACCAGTGGTTCCATTGCGCTGCCATCTGTTTCTCACAAACCTTGACTGCACTTCATAATCACCTACTCCATATCCAGCAGCACCAGCTCTGCCTTGCTCTTTCTATAGCCCTGGCAACTCTCTGTCGATTACCAGCAACAGCGTCTTAATAGCAGGCTCATATGGCAGCCATCTCCACCTGCAACCAACAACAACAACTGCAAACTGCCTACACCATTTCCTGTAAATTTCCCGTCATCGCAACACCTGACCTTCAACTTCATAGCACAACACAATCTGTCTCAGCTTACCTAGCATTCATCTACACAAATTCACTGGTTCCATGTCTCTCACAGACTACCATTGTACCCATATCAGCATCACCAATACCTTCTATAATTGAATCAACATTCATGTTCTTCTTCATAACCCATTCACTTGTTCTAACTCCATTGCCTCCAGAATCACACACACTATGCAGCTTCATCTTGAACTCCACATTTCACACTGCTCTGTGAGCTTATCAGCATCAGTACATCACCTTGTAACAATTCTTGTCATCATTCTTCTCAAGAACAATAGCTCAATCCCATATGTAGTTCCAGTTGCAACACCAATCTGCATAACCCATTGTCACGGCAGCAACCAATCTCAAACCCACAATTCTGCCCATCATTCTTCAACTCCACCTCAAGAACAGCAACAACAACATATTTCCTTGAGTCTCTCCCTATAAATCAACAGCAACAGAAGTCTTCAGTTCCCAACAATCATCAAACCCATCTTTTAAGTCTTCTTCTAGCACCAAATCGAAATCTGAATAATACCCATTCTTCTAATTTCGACATCCTTGCAAGATATTCATTCAAACCCAGAATTCACTTCCTAAATCAAACCTTAACTTCCTTCTTCTTCTCGAAAATTCTTCTTCACCGGTTTACAAACACGAAAACACCCTATCAGATTCACGAGATATCTCAATTCGAATCAGTACCATCTTCAGTTTCACGATCTTCTCTGACTTCTCCATTGATTCTTCATTCAACGACAACATCATCAATTATTAAACTCAAAACCCTCTCTTCACCTGAATCCATTTTTTCTCTCGGTTGAACAGAAAAGTAGCAATCCCCATTTTATCTTCGATTTGCCCTCTCTCATCAATTCGAGCAACAATAACTCGATTTCCTTCCCAATCTCTCTCAATTTGAAGCTGCCTCCATTTCTATCTCTGAATTTTTAGATGAAGTGTGTAATAAAACGAGAAACAACGTATCTTCATTTTAGGGTTGTGTACCGAGTGAAGTTTATATTGGCACCCCGTACGTTAGGATAAGGGGCACCCAGCTGAAACACCAATTCCCTTCAACTGTCATTCCTGCGAGACCGACAGTACAATTTTCATGATTCTTGTTCTGTCGGGTCTAAGGGACTGACAAGCTTCATTAATTTTGCTCGTGACTTTCTCATACAACGTCGGAATGACCTCGTTCTTTCTCCCGTGAATTCCCTTTTTGCCTTTTCCGCTCCAAATGAATGATTTCATCTTCTTTTACTCCAAATGACTCCAAAGTACCTAATAACTCAAAAACAAACATAAGATACATAATTTACAAGAAAACTCGCAAAGAAAGCATAAACAATAGATAAATATCACGGTGTTTACAATACCTATCACATGACTCATTGCCGATTCAACTACTTCAGATTGATTTTCCGATAGCGAGATTCTTGCCGAGAATGGCAAAGGCTTATAGTTGATATCCACTATGAAAGATTTCTTCTCCAGTGGTCCTTTGTGTTTACGGGTGAAAATCGCTTCTGCTGATTTTGGTAATTTTGGGTGTGTGGGTGAGAAACAAATCTAAACCCTAAAAAATGTACTGCACGGGAGTACTTTTGATTCGAGAGATCAATCTGTACAATCCTGGCCTAAACCAAGAAATGGCCGTTCCAGGCTTGCTTCGGTCACAAAGTGAAGGAGAAGGGTTGGTCTTAGGGAGGGAAGCGAAGAAAGTGTTAAGACCAGAATAGTTGATTCTGGAAGTGTGGGCGTTTTATGACTTGTATCAGAAAGTAGAACTGGTAAGCCGGATGGAAAACTACCAGGTGATTTCTAGATATTGTGTGTTGCCGACCAAAACTTCCTTTTTGGTGGAAATAGGAGAAACCTATTTATAAAAGTCATAGTGAAACGTAACTGGCCGGTTGTCAGCCGACGCAAAAATAATTTAAGTTCTTTTACTTCACAATTATAAATAATAGTATAGTAATAAGAACAGATTCGTTCCACAAGGAGATATGGGTTGTTATTCGTAATTGAAAACTTTAGTAACCTGGGGGGGATTTTTGACTTTGGTCTAAAATAATTAAACTAGTAATAATAGCAAAGAATAAATAAAGAGGATCAATAAGTTGAGAATACTGGTTAAGGGTTCATCATCAATCATAATACATGCACTTCGACTAATAACTGGTGTTGTCACTCAATCATTCATTATCAAGAGTCCTAAAGTACCCCATCGAGAGCATACTCCGGTAAATTCCTTATGTCATCACATACCATAACGATGAATATATGAATACTACTTAGCGAACAACCTAATGCAACGTGCTATTAGGTTTAATCCTCCAAGTGTTTTAAGTTCTAAGAATTAGACTAATCCATGCAATAGAACTACTACGAGTAAACTATTTAACATAGGTCAAGCTTCTACTTGCAATCACACAAAGGTTTTGAATACAATTGGTAATCACAAAATGCTACTTATGAAAAGGGTTATCAACAATTACGTATCTCAAAACCCTAGCCTAGCTTTAGAAATGCATTCATGCTCATTTAATAGCACTCTTAAACAAACAATCATACAATCATAAACGATAATAAATGGTAGAACAAGACAGTAACAATTTGATTGAGATAACAAAACCAATATATTAATTTAGTAGCATGTTTGTGATATCCGACTACATCCTTAACCAATATGAGGTGACTAGCTACTCATGGATTTCTTAAAACCCATAAAAAATAATAAAAGAGAATAGATAAAGCAAACCCTAGGTTGTAGAAAAATCTCCAACTCCAAACCCTAGCTCCCCTCCTTCTCTTCTCTTCAAAGTATGATAAAAGATATGATGTCTCCCTCTCTGCCTTATAACCCGTGCTCAAAATCCTCTCTAGAACTTATTGCCAAATCTTTCCAAAATCCCAAGTTAGGAAACTCACGCCTAAACTGGTCGTGAATAGAAATCGCAAAGGCAGACAAATGGGCTTGCACAAAGAATGAACCCAGCCCATAATTTCATCGTTCAGCTATCAATACTCATACATTTCCCACGGACAGACAAGTCACCGTGAATAATATTTTCCCCTGACTTTTCATTGTTTCTACCAACTTTCACGGTGACTCATCCCTCGGTGAAAATCCAAAACACCTGAGTTTTGCTATTCCCCTCGGACTTCTCTCGATGGCTTGTCCCTCGGTGAGTTTTGAAACTCCCTGACTTTTTCTCGAGCTCAACTTAATCTTCTCAGTCACCACTGTCGTCACCATCGTCGCAGGCATCATCTCCTCTTTCGATACACCTTACTGCCAGCTTCACGAACTTGCATCTCTGCTGCAATACGTAGCCATGAAAGAAGCCACAGCCACACCCATCAATCACCGGCAACAATCGAAATTACCACAGCATTTCGCTGCCAAAGACCAACTCGACCTCAACTTCTTCTTATCTGCAGTCACGATCACGATCACCAACTGCAGCTCGAGTTCAACCTCCCTGTATACGCTTCCATGCTCGATAATGGCAGCAAACCTCATCGATAACCACAACTTCAGAACCATTGACTATTCAATGGCAACAGCCAAAAACTCCAGCGCATTCTCTGTGTCTCGATCATCTCTGCAGCTTCATTGCATTCCAGCACCAGCCGGCAGCCACTGATAACATCTCGATCTCCATCTTCCTTCCTCCCATGATTATCATGCAACAGCATAGCTCTACTCCAACTCGAGCTCTTCTACTTCCAGAAATTCTCCATACCCTGTAGTCTCAAACCAACACCATTGCCACTTCACTGCCAAGCCCGAGATAGAAAACAACCCAAGCTTTACAGCTCGATTCTCATCTCTCCATCCTTATGATATTCATTGCCACAAACTAGCTGCAACTATCCTCCAGGACCTCCACAGCTCGAGTTCTTCCATCACAGCATAACACCAGCGCAACTCACTGGTCCAACCCAAGCTGCACCTTCCCTGTCGATCTCGAGCTCCAATATCTCAAGCTACGGCGTCATATTAACCATCACCGGCATAGCAAACTCCCATATGTTCTGGACCTTCATGTTCTCGACCTTCATGACAGAAACAACAGTCGAGTAATTCTGTTAGTTTGTGCCAAGGAAGATGATGGCATCCCCTTAACAAAAGAGCGGGTGCTCTTAGTAAATATGTGTGTTCAGAATTGTCGCCACTTTTACTTGCTTCAATTGCGCGTAACTTTCTCATACGAGGTCGGAACAACTCCATTCTTTCGCCATTAGCTTCGTCTTTTCGTCCTCTTCAAGGTGATGCGAAGAAATCTTGGATTTGAGCTAGTTCCACTTCCTTTTGGTTAAGATAGCCTCAAACATCTAAGAAACTCAAAAACAAACAAAATCAAAGCATAATGATATAAAAACTATCAAGAAAACAAAGCATTTGAGTACCTAACTAGTGCAAATATTGCACCTATCAAATTCCCCCACACTTGCCTTTTGCTAGTCCTCGAGCAAACTACAAAAATAAAATAAGGTACAACAACTCCATGTCGTCGAGGATACGGTTGCACTTAGCATGTGCAACAGGCCTTTAAACCCCTAGGTGTCCCTAGTGGACGAGTTATAGTCTCGTGAGGGCTTACAAGAGGTATACCCACAAAACCTACTCCAACTTCAAAGCGTTCCAGCTTCTCAAGCATCCAAAGAGCTTTGAGGACATAGAGTTTCTGCATGCTAGTAATAAGAAGTTAGAAATACCAAAGAACATATTCTCATTCTTAAATGTTGAGTGAGAAATATCCACACCATAATGAGAGAACGTGTGTTTGAGAGCGATCAATAAGCATTTCGCCTCGACTTCTGCCTCACTTAAAAGGATTTTATGACAATTGCACTCAATAAGACGGCTTTTTTTATGGGTCTCACATGCGTGCAGGTAGGAATGAAGAGAGAATCCTACACATGTTGAATGGTGGGAAGGAAACCTTCCGAATTATTTCTGGAGACTCCACAAAATAGTGGAAATTAAAAGACTTTTTCTGATGATCTCTTAGAAAGGAAATCAACCATTATTATTTAAAATAGAGGATGAGTGTACTTACCACCTTCACGTCTGATTGCAATGATGATAACACCACTCTCACAACATCCAATAGAAACATAGTCTTCATTCGGCTCGTCTTCTTCATCTTCTTGGTCTTCGTCTTCGGTCTTCAACTGTTGATGATAAATTCTTGAACTTCGTAGAACTTTGACAATTTGTAACTCTTTTTCTTCAATTTCTTGTTGCTTGAAACTTCTTCATAAATTTTTCTTCTTCCCATGGCTTTATTAAATGAATACAAAAAAAAGAAATACAAACCAAAATAATAAAAATAATTCCTTTTTTTTTTTTTTTTTTTTTTTTTTTTTTTTTTGTTTTGTTTTTTTTTTTTTGAAAAGAGAAATAACTACAAACTGAAAATAAAACAAACAATGAAATTTTTATGGCCAGGGGATAAGTACTTTACCGCTTGATTCTTCACAACTTGTATTGTCTTCGTCTCATAAACTTCAATATAGTTCTCATCTTTTGATTTTCTTCGCTCTTGTAAATAAGTCTTCAACTTGAATATAGAATTCCGCTCCTTATGTGTAAGTCTTCAACATGTATATAAAAGTCTGCCCATTGTATGTTGCTTTACTTGGATATGAAATTTGCTTTTCCTTGTACTGTTGCTTATAAACCTCAAACGTCTTCAACTTTCCTTGTAGATTTTGATGTCGCTCCCTTATTGATGATGGTTGTGTTTCTATGGACCTGTTGTTGGCGAGAGAGAGAATGGTGCTAACTGCAAATCAAACTACAAGAAGGTGGTTTTCATCTATAGACGTCACCCTCATGATTGACAAAATTAGCACTCAAGAGATCAAAAATAGTGCTTCTATTGGTGGGAGCTTGGGTAGCTCACCATTCTACCCGGAATTAACGTACGGTGACACACACTCAAAAGAAAGCTCTTTAGTCAACTACACAAAAACAATTTTGGTCTGGTGCCTCTGTTGATTTGAAAATAGGTAGTCTCCACTAATGATTGATCAGCAACTCTAATAATGCATTTCCCTCTGCTCCTAATCTGCATCACTGGCATGATTAAATCCATTATTTAACACTCTAACAAGTAAGAAATCTGAACGTAGTTCCCTAACACTTCCAAGTTCAGTTATGTCGGTCAGAATCTCTATGTAAACATACCTAGAAGGATGCTAGTGACTCTAAAATCTCTAAAAGATGGAGTTTTTTTTTTTTTTATGCAAATATATACAAAAGTTTGAAAAATCTAGGCAAAAAGCTAAAAACTCTATATGCAAAATACTCCCCCACACTTAAACTTCACATTGTCCTCAATGTGCAAAACTGAAAATTCTGAATTCTGACATAGCAGCAGATAAAACACGAAAACTGTACAAATTGGTAAGGAATTTGGCAAAACACTATTTCACGAAAGTTGTTCGCCTACGTCTTTTCTAGACAGTGTCAAAAGGGCACAGTGTTTCGATAAACGGTCTGACAGTTATGGTCTATGAACTGAACTACGCGCAGTCTGAATTTTTCTGACGAAAAGGTATTCGTCATGATTTTCTTCTAAAATAAATCCCGGACTCAATGAAATTAAACATGGGGATGCAAATATGATATGAAAACAATAAAAACAAAAAGTAAAAAGGTTTAAGATACAAAACCTATGGGTTGCCTCCCATTAAGCGCTTAGTTTAACGTCTTTAGCTCGACTTGGCATTCGCCTATTACTCCTCCAGAGGGAGTGCATCAACAAGGTTGATCTCTTCCACAACTTTAGATGTGAACGACTCATAATACGGTTTCAATCGATGTCCATTCACCTTTAGCTCCTTTCCCATTTCTAAACTTCGAATGTCTACTACACCATGAGGAAAAACGTGAAGCACAATAAAAGGACCTATCCAACGAGAACGTAGTTTACCAGGAAATAAAGTAAGACGAGAATTAAATAGCAAAACTTTCTGTCCAACACGGAAGTGTTTTCTAGAAATCATCTTATCATGAAAAGTCTTTGTTTTCTCCTTGTAAATACGCGAACTTTCATACGCGTCATTACGAATCTCTTCCAGTTCACTTAGTTGAAGTTTTCGTTGATTACCAGCCCCAACCATCTCCATGTTGCATTGTTGAATAGCCCAAAAAGCCTTATGCTCGATTTCAATAGGAAGATGACAAGCTTTACCGTACACAAGTCTATAAGGAGACATCCCAATAGGAGTCTTGTATGCAGTCCTATACGCCCATAAAGCGTCATCGAGTCGTAAACTCCAATCCTTTCGTGTAGGATTTACTGTTTTCTCCAAAATAGACTTCACTTCTCGATTAGAGACTTCTGCTTGCCCATTTGTTTGTGGATGATATGCTGTAGCAATCTTGTGAGATATGTTGTACTTTTTCAACAAGCCTTGAAAGAACTTGTTTCGAAAGTGCGATCCTCCATCACTGACTATGGCTCTTGGAGTCCCAAATCTTGCAAAAATATACTCTTTAACAAAATCTGTAACCACTTTAGAATCATTAGTAGGGGTGGCCTTAGCTTCCACCCATTTTGAGACATAATCGACAGCCAAAAGGATATAATATTTACCAAAAGAATTAACAAAAGGCCCCATAAAATCAATTCCCCAAACATCAAATATTTCAACAAAGAGTATGGGAGTTTGTGGCATTTGATTTCGAGCACCTAAATTGCCCGTTCTCTGGCATCGATCACAAGTAGTGCAAAATATATATGCATCTTTAAATAAAGTTGGCCAATAGAATCCACTCTCAAGTACCTTGAGTGCGGTTCTTTTAGACCCAAAGTGTCCTCCACAAGCATATGAATGGCAAAAAGACAATATAGAATTGAATTCAGATTCAGGTACGCACCTTCGTATAACTTGGTATGAACAATGTTTCCATAGGTATGGATCATCCCATATATATTGATAAGCTAATCTCTTAAGTTTGTCCCTCTCAGCACGAGACAAATTCTTTGGGATTTGTTTAGACACTAAATAATTCACAATATCAGCGTACCATGGTTCTGAAACTGCAATTGAGAAAATTTGCTCATTTGGGAAGCTTTCACGCAATGGGATAGCTTCTTCGTCTACAAAAGAAGACGACTCAAGTGATCCGCAATGCTGTTCTCAATGCCTTTCTTTTCTTTAATTTCGAGATCAAACTCTTGTAAGAGTAATATCCATCGAATGAGCCTTGGTTTCGCCTCCTTTTTTGCAAGTAAGTACCTAAGTGCTGCATGATCAGAAAACACAACAACTTTTGTACCAATTAAATAGGAACGAAATTTTTCCAATGCAAAAATGATTGCTAATAACTCTTTTTCCGTGGTCGTGTAATTTTGTTGAGCATCATTCAACGTTCTGGAAGCATAATAAATGGCATGGGGTAGCTTCCCAAGATCAGCTAGCCAATACTGCACCGACCGCATAATCACTAGCATCACACATTAGCTCGAATGGCTTACTCCAATCTGGTGGTTTCATAATAGGGGCTGTTATCAAAAGTTCTTTCAAACGATTGAATGCCGCCAAACACTTCTCATCGAAGTTAAAAACCACGTCTTTTGTGCAAAAGGTTGCATAATGGTGCCGCAACCTTGGAAAAGTCCTTGATAAACCTGCGATAAAATCTGCGTGACCAAGAAAAGAACGAATTTCCCTCACCGTAGTGGGAGGAGTTACAGCACGAATAAGATCAATCTTAGATTTATCAACTTCCAATCCTTTAGAAGATATAATATGGCCTAAAACAATGCCATGAGTTACCATAAAATGGCACTTCTCCCAATTTAGCACAAGATTAGTCTCAACACATCGTTTAAGAATTAATGTAAGGTTATCCAAGCACAAGTCAAATGAATCACCGTACACACTTTGAAATCATCCATAAAAACTTCGATAATGTTTTCGACATATTCGTAAAAGATACTTACCATACACCTTTGGAAGGTAGCGGGTGCATTACACAAACCAAAAGGCATCCTTCTATATGCAAATGTTCCGAACGGGCACGTAAAAGTAGTTTTCTCTTGATCCTCGGGTGCTATAGCAATCTGATTGTAACCTCGAATAACCATCAAGAAAACAAGAGGAGAGTGTCCGGACAAACGTTCCAACATTTGATCCATAAAAGGTAAAGGAAAATGATCTTTTTTTAGTGGTTGCATTCAGTTTTCTGTAATCTATACAAACCCTCCAACCGGTTTGCACACGAGTTGGGACAAGTTCGTTATTATCATTTTGCACCACTGTGACACCCGACTTCTTTGGTACCACTTGTACCGGACTTACCCATTTGCTATCGAAATGGGGTAGATAACTCCCACGTCTAATAACTTTAGTATCTCTTTCTTTACGACTTCCATCATTGGAGGATTCAAGCGGCGTTGTGACTCCCTTGTAGGCTTTGCTTCATCCTCAAGCCGTATTTTATGCATGCACGTCGATGGGCTTATTCCCTTGATATCAGCGATTGTCCATCCTATAGCAGTTTTGTACTCCCTCAAAACTCGAAGAAGTCTTTGTTCCTGCAATTCAGTTAGTGCATTCGAAACTATAACTGGCAACTCTTCATTATCACCCAAATACATGTATTTTAGGTGATCAGGTAGAGGCTTTAGTTCAAGTTTCGGAGCCTGCAAAATAGATGGCAATAATTTTTCATCAGAGCAGGGCAAAGAGATAAAAGAAATATTTGAGTTTTGGGGTACTTCTTGTAAAGAATTGAGAAGGCTTAAGGCTTCTTTGGTTTCTTCTCCACACTCAAATCTTCCATCAATAGGTGTCGTTAACGCGGTTTCAAGCACATCCTCCCCATTCATATTGAATAACTGTTGAGCCAAGTTATCAATTACATCAACAAAGAAGCAAGAATGGACATCACTAGGATATCTCATCGTTTCATAAATGTTGAAACGTATCTCCATCAAATTCCATAGTCAACGAACCATCATGCACATCAATTTTAGTTCTAGCCGTGCTCATAAATGGTCGACCAAGAAGCAAAGGTAGAGATGTGTCATTTGATCCGTCTGTCATCTCAAACACACAGAAATATGCTGGAAAAATTAGCTGGTTCACCTGCACAAGTACATCCTCAATAATACCTCTAGGGTATACATTAGAACGGTCAGCTAACTGTAAAGTAATTCCAGTTTCTTTCAAGGGGCCTAACTTAAGAGATTCATATATAGATGCAGGCATTACATTTACTGATGCTCCTAAATCAAGCATAGCCTTATTAAACTTAGTGTTACCAATAACAATAGGAATATCGAAACTACCGGGGTCTTTACATTTAAGTGGGAGTTTCTTTTGCAAGATAGCCGAAGCATTTTCCCCCACTTTCATTACCTCATTACCGGTTAACCTCTGTTTATTGGTGCACAAGTCCTTCAGAATTCTCGCATACTTTGGGACTTGTTTAATTGCATCTATCAATGGAATGTTCACATGAATCTTCCTGAAAATATCTAAAATCTCCTTATCTTGTTCCACCTTTTAGAATTAGCAAACTGCGAGGAAAAGGTAAAGGGGAACATAAGTAGAAACAGGAGGTTTAGAGTTCGTTTTAGGTACCTCATCGGTTTGGGAAGAGTCGGTAATCTCTTTCTCCAAAACCGGCCCCTTGGGGTCTTTGCTTTTCTCAGCATCTTAAGTTGCACAGTTCGTGTACCACTTCTCAATGTCACAAAGATTGACAGAATCTCTTGGGTTAAGAGGTTGAGAAGGGAGTTTCCCACTATTCTGCGTCTCCAAATGATTCAATCTACCTGCCATAGTGCTCATTTGTGTCTGCAACTCCTTGATTGCACCATCAGTCGTTTGCTGATTCTTTTGCACCATTGTGGTTAGATTCTTCATCATAGCAAGCATCTCTCGATGATTCCGAGTTCACTTGACCGGTTGTGGTTGTGGTTGTTGTTGTTGTTGTTGAAAACCACTAGGACGATTGAAAACCGGTCCTTGAGCTGCAGCTTGCTTGTTTGCATAACTAAAATTGGGATGATCTCTCCACCCTGGATTATAAGTATTGGAATAAGGATCATACCGTTGCCTTTGCTGATTTGGGAAAATAGCATTCACTTGTTCAGCTTCTTCCTCATAAGAGGGAATGATTACTGCGGCCATTTGTTGTATCATCTTCTCCATATTACCAATTCTATTTTCTAGGTGCGGTGAAGAAGTAACCTCATTAACCCGTCGACTCATTGACACACCTCTTGTGTTGAATTGTTGCGTGTTTGCAGCCATATTCTCGATCAATTCTGTCGCTTCGTCAATGGTTTTGTTTGTCAAAGCACCACCACTAGCTGCATCAATAAGATTTCTCTCGGATTGGAGCAAACCATCGTAAAAATACTGCACTATAAGTTGCTCAGAGATTTGATGATGTGGGCAGCTTGCTAACAACTTCTTGTACCGTTCCCAATAGTCGTAAAGAGTCTCACCAGTAATTTGTTCAATCCCACTAATTGCTTTACGAATAGTTGCTGCTTTAGAGGCGGGAAAGTACTTTTCTAAAAATGCTCTTTGCATCTCGTTCCATGTTGTGATACTTCCAGGTGGAAGACCATAAAACCATTCTTCTGCAGAATCAATCAAAGAGAATGGAAAAGTCATCGATAAAGCTCTTCCTTGATCAGTTCCAGTTGGCATTAAACTTGTCAACCTATGTTGAAATAATAGTAAATGACGATTTTGATCATCTCCTGGAAGCCCTTTGAACTTCGGTAACCAATGAATCAACTGAGATTTGAGCTCAATTGAATCTTCCAAGTTGACACACAACTTTTGTTGATCAAACGATGGGGATGTCAGATCTTTGAGTGTCCTCTTGGGAGTTGGAGGTGGTGGAGCGCCATCATTTCCCTGGTTCCCCTGGTTCCCTTGGTTTCCTTGGTTTCCTTGGTCACCAGTGTTGTGGTTGTTCGTTCCGCCAACCATCTCTTCTTGTTGTGAATTTTGAGGCTCTTGTAGTACCGTTCCTCTGCGAGTTGAAATTCCGCACCTTTGGTAATCCCAACGTTTGGGTGCCAGAGATTAAGTACCTGAAACAAGATTCTCAAGAACGAAATTAAAAACTAAAATAAGAAATCAATAACAAAATAACAATCCGTTATGCCTCCCCGGCAGCAGCGCCAAAATTTGGCCGGTTGTCAGCCGACGCAAAAATAATTTAAGTTCTTTTAGTTCACAATTATAAATAATAGTATAGTAATAAGAACAGATTCGTTCCACAAGGAGATATGGGTTGTTATTCGTAATTGAAAACTTTAGTAACCTGGGGGGATTTTTGACTTTGGTCTAAAATAATTAAACTAGTAATAATAGCAAAGAATAAATAAAGAGGATCAATAAGTTGAGAATACTGGTTAAGGGTTCATCATCAATCATAATACATGCACTTCGACTAATAACCGGTGTTGTCACTCAATCATTCATTATCAAGAGTCCTAAAGTACCCCATCGAGAGCATACTCCTAGAAATTCCTTATGTCATCACATACCATAACGATGAATATATGAATACTACTTAGCGAACAACCTAATGCAACGTGCTATTAGGTTTAATCCTCCAAGTGCTTTAAGTTCTAAGAATTAGACTAATCCATGCAATAGAACTACTACGAGTAAACTATTTAACATAGGTCAAGCTTCTACTTGCAATCACACAAAGGTTTTGAATACAATTGGTAATCACAAAATGCTACTTATGAAAAGGGTTATCAGCAATTACGTATCTCAAAACCCTAGCCTAGCTTTAGAAATGCATTCATGCTCATTTAATAGCGCTCTTAAACAAACAATCATACAATCATAAACGATAATAAATGGTAGAACAAGACAATAACAATTTGATTGAGATAACAAAACCAATATATTAATTTAGTAGCATGTTTGTGATATCCGACTACATCCTTAACCAATATGAGGTGATTAGCTACTCATGGATTTCTTAAAACCCATGAAAAATAATAAAAGAGAATAGGTAAAGCAAACCCTAGGTTGTAGAAAAATCTCCAACTCCAAACCCTAGCTCCCCTCCTTCTCTTCTCTTCAAATTATGATAAAAGATATGATGTCTCCCTCTCTGCCTTATAACCCGTGCTCAAAATCCTCTCTAGAACTGATTGCCAAATCTTGCCAAAATCCCAAGTTAGGAAACTCACGCCTAAACTGGTCGTGAATAGAAATCGCAAAGGCAGACAAATGGGCTTGCACAAAGAATGAACCCAGCCCATAATTTCATCGTTCAGCTATCAATACTCATACATTTCCCACGGACAGACAAGTCACCGTGAATAATATTTTCCCCTGACTTTTCATTGTTTCTACCAACTTTCACGGTGACTCATCCCTCGGTGAAAATCCAAAACACCTGAGTTTTGCTATTCCCCTCGGACTTCTCTCGATGGCTTGTCCCTCGATGAGTTTTGAAACTCCCTGACTTTTTCTCGAGCTCAACTTAATCTTCTCAGTCACCACTGTCGTCACCATCGTCGCAGGCATCATCTCCTCTTTCGATACACCTTACTGCCAGCTTCACGAACTTGCATCTCTGCTGCAAATGTAGCCATGAAAGAATACACAGCCACACCCATCAATCACCGGCAACAATCGAAAGCACCACAGCATTTCGCTGCCAAAGACCAACTCGACCTCAACTCCTTCTTATCTGCAGTCACGATCACGATCACCAACTGCAGCTCGAGTTCAACTTCCCTGTATACGCTTCCATGCTCGATAATGGCAGCAAACCTCATCGATAACCACAGCTTCAAAACCATTGACTGCCATTCAATGGCAACAGCCAAAAACTCCAGCGCATTCTCTGTGTCTCGATCATCTCTGCAGCTTCATTGCATTCCAGCACCAGCCGGCAGCCACTGATAACATCTCGATCTCCATCTTCTTTCCTCCCATGATTATCATGCAACAGCATAGCTCTACTCCAACTCGAGCTCTTCTACTTCCAGAAATTCTCCATACCCTGTAGTCTCAAACCAACACCATTGCCACTTCACTGCCAAGCCCGAGATAGAAAACAACCCAAGCTTTACAGCTCGATTCTCATCTCTCCATCCTTATGATATTCATTGCCACAAACTAGCTGCAACTATCCTCCAGGACCTCCACAGCTCGAGTTCTTCCATCACAGCATAACACCAGCGCAACTCACTGGTCCAACCCAAGCTGCACCTTCCCTGTCGATCTCGAGCTCCAATATCTCAAGCTACGGCGTCATATTAACCATCACCAGCATAGCAAACTCCCATATGTTCTGGACCTTCATGTTCTCGACCTTCATGACAGAAACAACAGTCGAGTAATTCTGTTAGTTTGTGCCAAGGAAGATGATGGCATCCCCTTAACAAAAGAGCGGGTGCTCTTAGTAAATCTGTGTGTTCAGAATTGTCGCCACTTTTACTTGCTTCAATTGTGCGTAACTTTCTCATACGAGGTCGGAACGACTCCATTCTTTCGCCATTAGCTTCGTCTTTTCGTCCTCTTCAAGGTGATGCGAAGAAATCTTGGATTTGAGCTAGTTCCACTTCCTTTTGGTTAAGATAACCTCAAACACCTAAGAAACTCAAAAACAAACAAAATCAAAGCATAATGATATAAAAACTATCAAGAAAACAAAGCATTTGAGTACCTAACTAGTGCAAATATTGCACCTATCAGTACCCTGGTCTCGTAGGAAGTGGAAACGATTGAGTGGTGGAAGAAAAGAGTAACGTGTAACTTCCAGACGTTATGCTTCCATGATGAAGGAAGTGAATTCGTGTAACCATCCATATTACTCTTCCATGATGAAGGAAATGAATTTTTTACACCGTTACTTCTCACCACCACTAATTATCCTACTTCATGACACTTTCTTGTAACGGGCGTATTGCACGCCGCACGCTGTAAACCGCCAGACCAATACCCTGATGAGCATCCCCCAGTTTGTGACATATTTTGATGTCTCGAGTGTTTCCGTTGAAACATGTAGCACTTTTCTACGTGTGGAAAGTTAAAATTGAAAGGCTTGCCGCACGTAAATAGCATGTAATGCTAGGCTCGTCTTGGCTAGTCGCCTTGTAGTTGCAGGAAATCCTACACTACACCCCTCACAAGAATCCACACAATCAAACCATTTTAAGATGAACAATTACAATTTTTATTGATTAACTTCTTGAATATTTACAAGATAAAATGGAAAAGAGCTAAAGAAATTACAATCACTATCAACTTTCTCTCTCTTAATGACTTGCTCCACACTCGAAAAAGATCTCTCTTCCAATAGGCCTGTTCGGCTCTTTATATAGGGTATTACATAATGGATGACAGCTAAGATGTCCTTTATTTTCGGGAATGATTTGCGAAGTGTCGCAAGTGTACAAATGCATAATCTCGCGACACTCCTGGATCTCGTTAGGTCTTCACACCTTTCTCGTGTTCTGGCTGTCGTCATCCATTGCGTCACTTATTTTATTCGCTCATGACGCCTTCGCTACGTAACGTTTATGAATTTCGCAGAGGTGTTGGTGTTGCGATATTCTGATCCTACATCTTGCCTCTTCTCATGTCTTCTCTGCGAAGAAGAGAATGTCATGAGAATTATTATTTTCAAACTGCCGCAACTGTTCATTTCTTTCCATCAATCTACCGCCAGGATTCCATGAATTAGGCGTAACTGCCTACACGTGTCAAAATTTCCCCTTTTTACCGGTACATTTAATGTTAACCGGTCACTTTTTTCTTGTCTATTTAAGGAGAAATTCTCCATGAGGGTGTTTCCTTTCTTTTATTTCATCTTCTTCATCGTCTGCAACTTTTTACTGCTATTTTTCTTTCCTCAATTCTTCATCGTCTTCCTGCTATTCTCTCTCTACTACTGTTCTCATCATCTTTCTGCTACTGTTTCTATGGAGCCATCAAGGTTTGATAATTTTGCCAAAATTGATCTTTTTGTGATTGATCTCTCCTATCGAAATTGTTTTATCCTAATATTATTCCTTCTCTAATGATTCCCGTGTTGTTTTTGTTTCAGTAAGAACAAATCTAACACCAAGTTCACAGTTCTAAACCCTAATGTTCCCGTGGGCTCGCAACCGAAAGTCGATGTTACTAAAAGAAAGCCTGCGAATAGCAAGGTATTAAGAAACACTTATTCTTCTAATAATATTATTGTTGCCTCTGTTTCTTATTTGACTTGTGATTCGCAGGATGACAAAAATATTGATAGATCCCCCAAGAAACCTCGCCGTTCTAAAAATGTTGAATCTTCTGTTTCCTTTCCTATATTCAAGCTCATAACTCCTCCTGCGATATCTTCGCAAGATAAACCAACACCTCCTGTGATATCTTCGCAGGATAAACCAACTCCTCCTGCGATATCTTCGCAAGATAATTCTGCTTTGGTTATCTCTGAAAATGTCGCTGCCGATTTTCCTCCTATACCTGAGTTTTCCATAAATGAAGTCCCTCAAGATGAACCCTTCTCTTCTTCTATTATCAATGCTTCTGCCTCATCCCCAATCATTGACCTTCAGCGGGTTTCCTCTTCTTATGACATTCCTATGACCAAAGATGATTCAACTCTCCCCTCTTCTGTCATCATTACCTCTTCTTCTGAGTCTATTCCTCTTACGAAAGAAAACTTGGAGGGAGTGGATGTAGCTTTCAAAGTTTTATCAGATATCATGAATGATGCCAAGAAGACCTCCATTGATCCCATCAAGTCTAGTGTTTGCGAGTCTTTGAGTAAATACTTTAGTTCTGACAGGATGTCGCAAATGTCTTTAGAACAGGAAGTTAAAGTTTTGGAGAATAATCTTCAAGACATGACTGTGAAGTGTGAAACTCTCCATCTTGAAAATCAGAAGCTTCAAAATATTTCATTAGATCGTGATAATCTTTGCAAGAAGAATGAAGAATTAAAAGGTATTACTTCCCCTTCTCCATTTTTTTTAAATCTTCAAGACCTTGTTCGCCTTTCAAGCTTTAAACCAGAAGCGAAAAATGGAGATGTATCAGTTGGAATCTGTTGTCGAAGAAACTCGAATGGATATAGATGTTTGGATGGAGCAATATAACCAATTAGATAATCTTCATACATACTCTGTTGATCAAATAGATAACCTTGCCAAAGAGAATGCTCACTTAGTTCAGAAGCAAGAGTCATTAAGTAATGAATTGTCTCATCTCTCTTATTCTTTGGCTAAATCTAATTTGGAGTTGGAAACCTTATCAGATGAGAATGGAACTCTATCTCAAGAGAAGTGAGTTTTGTTAAACAAGGTGGCGATTTCTTCGCAAATGACTTGATATCTCACAAAAAATATGTAATGAACAGAACAATCTCTCTGTTCACGAGAAGTAAACTCAAAGAAGTCACTTCGAGAGGGATAAGCTTATTCGGGGTAGAATAACTTTAAGTGTGAAAACAAGCCAACTCAAGGATCAATATTCCAAGTTAAAAGAATCCTACTCCTCCCTTGCGAAGGAGAATACCTTACTTGTTTCTAACGAAAAGAGGTTGCATTCTCGATTAAAAGGTCTGGTTGGAGATAATTTTGATAGTGCCATGGATCATTTGGAGAGTAGTTGCTTGGCTTTGACCCAACATCTTATCTCATTGTTTATGGGTGAAAACTACTCCTGCAGAATTTGGTAATTTGGGGTGTGGATGAGGAATGAATTTAAACCTTTAAACAAATGCACTGCGCGGTGAGTGCTTGTAGATTAGAGAGATCAATCTGTGCAAGTCCGGCCTAAACCAAGAAATGGCCGTTCCAGACTTGTTTCGGTCACAAAGTGAAGGAGATGGGGTTGATCTTAGGGAGGGAAGCGAAGAAGGTGTTGAGATTGTGAAGGTGTTGGCTTGCTTATGACTTGTAACAGAAAGGTGAGCAGGCTTGTGATTGATGCAAGCAAGCTCTGGGTGTTTGAATACGTTTTTGTATTAACACTTGGTTTTCTGTCTCGTCTGAACTTGTGTTCCGTTTGAAATAGGGCGGAGAACCTATTTATACAAGTCATTGAGCCTCATTCACGTCTCTCGTGGGAAGTGGAGGAAGTGGAGTGATGGAGTAGTGGAGTTGTGCGTTGGTGATACACGACCAGCCTTGCCCACTTCTCCTTTTCATCTCTAACCGTCCATGACTTCTTAACACGTTCTTGTGATGGCGCGTTGCACGCTGCACGCTGTAAACCGCCAGACCAATACCCCAGTATGTATCCCCCCAGTTTGTGACATGATTGATGTCTGGAATGTGTGGATCGTGGATCCACGAAAGATAGCATGTAATGCTGAATTGAATAATTGTGTTATTCAGAAAGTCGATACTTGTGAAGTATCGTGTGTATTTTATGCAGGTACTGCATTATGGTGTGGTAAAGTGATGGGTAATGACGCCTCACTAACCAAATAACTCCTGACCAGGGTTGTATAACCAAGCTGGTGAAGTTGGACGGATGAGATGATCTTTGAGACACTCATCTGCGACCGTTAATGAATATTAGGGTTTTTGAAGAGGAGCGCAAGCATGACTCTTCAGCTTGGTCGAAACCAAGTATGGGAAGAATTTTGGAGAGGACCGACCGGACGTGTATGTAGATGGCATGCTGGTGTACACGTCCATGTCTCACCGTCCCATGAAGGTGCGATCTAGGCCACTCAATTTGACCGGCAAAGAGGAGTGGTTGAGATCGGTTTGCGGCAGAAATCCTTGCCGCAAAGGAGTTGGAGATCGCATGACATTCCTGCACGCGTTTCAAGACAACCCATCTTGGTCGGTCTTGGTCGATCATACCAGTGTGTAGGTGGTAGGCTGGTGTTCACACCTATACCTGACTATCCCATGAAAACGTGATCTAAGCCACTCAAATCATTCGGTGAAGTTGAGCGGTCGAGATCAGTTCGTGGTTTGGGAGGCGCGGCCATGCTAGTTTGGACGCACGTTTTGGATTGACCAGGCGTGATATGCCTTGGCCGAACACATGAGGGGGTAGATGGGCTCACGGTGGTCATTCTGGTATGACCGGCCCTTGTTTAATCTAATCTGTGACCCTCCATTTGTGCCGGAGAAGATGGACGTGCTTGATGACTTGAAACCCTAATTTTGGCTTTCAAGCCGTGCGTCATCTCTTGTTTGGGTGATGATTTTGTCACGGCCAAACATTGTTGGTCTTGACCGATTGGTCAAGTGTGTAGGCGGTCCCACGGTGATCGTGTTGACATGCTCTGGGCCCTTTAAGTCTACATCTACTCCCTCCATCTATACCTGCGAAGACGGATGGTTGAGACTGTTTTGCGACACATGTAACATGCCGCAAACCCTAATTTAGGGTTTTCCGTCCATAATGCTTGGTATGAACGGTTTCTTGGCAGGCTAGGCCAATGACCGACCATGCGGGGTCGGCCGTGGGTATTCCATACCTGCTTGGGGGTGATGGAATTGATCTGGGGTCATCCAATCATGCTTATGGAGTTGGATGACTGCGATCAGATCATATCCGGACTGATACGGTCAGTCCGGATGCTCAATCGGGCTAGTATAACACACCGAGAGGGGCTCAATCGGGCTAGTATAACACACCGAGAGGGGCTCGGGCTAGTATAACACACCGAGAATCAGCCTGTACGGGTATTTCGTACATGGTTTCATTATAGTGCTTGGAGGTTCGTGTTATTCTGTAAGAGTAACACTCAGTCGTCATGCCACACTGATAATGAGTACTGGAAATACAAGGCTGATATGAAATTCACAGGAAGGGATTGTTGCCACATGCTCCAACCTGGAGGAATTTCATGTATTCACGGAATGGGATTGTTGCTACATGCTCCATTCTTGGTGAATTAAGTGAGGGAGTATCCAACACTTATAAATGGCTTTATCTTTTACAAGATGTCAGGCGCATGATTTTTCCTATTCTTTTAGAAATTTAACCTTAAACGAAAATCCACCATCAACATTAAGTCCCCCGCCTAGCACATAATGGTTACACTATTGTGTGGTAGGCATGAGATGGTGACATACATATGTGAGAAAGACAGGATAAAAGGAGTTTACCCTAAGAGTGTTGGCTGACCGCTAGTTTCCCACGCCGTCACGCTTGTATGGAATCCTTGGTGGGGCCGGTTTCTTTCTTTGGGTATTTGAATCAAAAGAGGAAACCAAATAAGGGAGGAATCCTTCTTCTATTGGGATTCTTCTAATTTTTTGTCTATAAAAGAGACAAAACCCTTTTTCTTTTCTCACGATTTTTTTTTTTTGTTTGCTCTCGTATGCAGCCTTGCTGCCGCCAACCGCTGTTGTCTGTCTTCTGTCCATGGAGCTTGTTGCCGAATCGTTGCCGTTGCTGCCGTCCGTCCGTCCAAGGTGAGTCTCGGTTTTTTTTTTTTTTTTTTGCTAGCTTGCTAGGTAAACACCTTTGGTAAGACGTGCATATGCTTAGTCTCTCCACCATCACATGCAAAACCTAGGTTTTAGGTTGTATCTTGAAAAGGAAAAACCTTGGCTTGAAATCTCGCATACACAATTCCCATGAATAAAGAAAATCGTATCATGATGCGTGAGAATGAATGTGGGCCCGCCGTGTATGCCAGAACGTGGGTCTTACTCATATATGCTTGACTGAGATTTACACCGAACTTGAAACTTGTATCAGACTGAAATTTGCACCTGACTTGAAATCAATACCAGACTGAAACTTGTACCATACTGAAACTTGCACCTGACTTGAAATCAATACCAGACTGAAACTTGTGCCTGACTTAAGCCAGTGTTTGGGCCGGTTTTTTGTGCTCCGACGTGAGTTATGTCTTGCCGTGTCACTACATCTCTCATGTGCTTTTCATACAAGTTCTAACTCCTGTCTTTTATTTCATTATGGAATGAAGAAAAGAATTCCTGTCGAGATGTCTTCCGGAGATAATGCTGGTACCAAGTCATGAAGTGTTGACAGCTTCAAAGATATGCCGAACATTGATGATGAGTTGTTCACCTTGCCTTTTCCAAACACCAGAAGGCATCCTTCTCATAAGATAGTCCTTCTTTCCGATTCGTAAAAAATACGGAGGCCGATCCGTTTTCTTCTTCAGCACTTGTGGTGAGATTTTATCTCCAGAGAAATGAATATCCGCCTTCCCCTATTGACTTCAAGATTTGCCATACTCCACTGGGTTCTTATGAAGGATGGATGAGACGCATGTTGAGTAATAAGGGCATTAAAGATAATTTTCTTTCGGCACAAATCCTCAATGCGGTCATGGCATCTGCTGCTCTTGAAATTAAGAAAGACGCCGCGGGTTTGATTACCTTCATTTCTCGGTGGCGTATTTCTACTCATACAGCCATATCTAGATGGGGAGAGATGACTATTACCCTGGAGAGTGTAGTTGCATTAATGAACCTGCCTGTTGCCGGAAGTTTTTCTTACGATCTCTCTGATGCGGAGCAACGTGACTATGATGCTATACTTCAAAAGGTGGCGGAATTCGACAATCTGGACAAGGAGGAGAAAAAAGATACGAGATGCTTTTACACCTGGTGGGTGTCGGAGTGGTCTCCAGCAGACCCAGAGCCGGATCAAGAGTTGGAAAATGAGCTCAGTGTGATTGCGTTCCTGTCTTTATGGCTATCCAGAGATATGTTCGACGATGGTTCTGGAAAGAAAACCATTAGAGGTGACCTTGTCAATATTGCTATAAGGCTGGCAAAAGGTAAAGTTCTTCCCCTGGGTGCCTTGTTCCTTGGATCGTTGTATTCTCATCTGGACGCCTTAGCAATGTACATGCATGTTTCTAACGGGTACAAGAAGGTGGAATCGCACGTTCACTTCGCTTTTCTTCAGGCATTCTTATGGGAACACTTCAAAAGCTATGCTCCTACCCCTACAAATTTGCTCACCAACTTGTATGGTGGCTCGAGAATACTCCGCTGGAATAAGAAGCGCCCCAGAGCCGGTGCGAGACTTGTGGACGCATTTGACAATGTGTCTTCTATAGATTTCCGTCCATGGGGGCCGGTCCATCCTTCCGTTGTTCAGCCAAAGACTTTTGCTATTTCTTCTGATGGCCCTGATGTTGTGCTGCGTACTGATGTTAAGACTATGAGATCCGGGGAAATTGTTTACAGCCAGCACCGCATCCCAGATATGTCCCGTCTTTATTCAACAAAGAATTTACTGTGACTCCGTACAATATTGACAGGGCGGCTCGTCAAATGGGATTTGATCAGGGTGTCCCATTTATCCGTCCACCAGGGGTTCCGAGAGAATTCCTCTCGAATATTCTTAATGCTGACGTGTTCTTGGAACGGGTGAGCCTTCCTTCCGGCCTATTGGGAGAAACCCGGTGGTAAACCGATAAGTATAAGGAATTTTGGAAGAAACAACTGTTGGTTTTCCGAGAAATTTTCTGGAGAGTGTTGTGACAGATCCCCATGGTGAACCATCTTCGACGTCTTGACGAAGCATTTCCGGTTGAAGCCGCTCCCGGTAAACGGACCGGAGAGCCGAGGATTGCAGTCCCCAAGTAGGAGAGAGACCTAAGAGGCAAGCATGCGGTCCGGTAGTCCTCAATTCCTCCAATATGCAGGTATTTAAAATATTTTCCCCTCGGTTCTTTCATTTCTCCAGTGTAAATTCTTCTAAAAACGATCCTTGCTTGAAATTAGGGAATTTAAAGAGAATGTCTTCACAAGGTTGGCGCGCATTCAAAATGAGAAAGCTGGTAATGCTGGTCTTCATGCTGAGAAGTCTCGCGCAACGATCTTCATGCTTTGAGAAGTCCGCGCGATCTTCACCTTCATCTTTGAAGTCCGCGGTTACTGACCTTCATGCTGAGAAGTCTGGCGGTACTGACCTTCATGCTGAGAAGTCTGGAGAAACCGCTCCTTTTTCTGACCATGACAGAGATGATGCAAGCTCGGTTGAACAAGGCGCTTCCCTTAGTGATCTTGTTGACGGGGTCGTGATGGAAATTAGCACCCAGAGTGAAATAGATGCCGGAAGAAATATGAGAGAGGCAGTGCCTGCTATGGTTGAGACGTCTCCCCTTGAGATCCATCCTGAACAGGTTCCAATCAATATGGCTATTGTGGTGACCCCTTCTGAAAGGCCTCCTGCAACTGACAAGGCTCCCGCGGTTAGTGAATTACCGGTGATGCAGCCTGGGGCTTTGTTCGATCCTCCTTTTACTATCCCTTATCCAGGCCATGTGTTGGTCGGTGGATTCAGCGTGCCGGTTCAGTTTAAAGAGTTGTACACAGCGATATGGGAGAAGCACGGTCACATTGCTACCACCACGAAACTCAAAAGTCGTCTTGCGTTGGTCAACCGCATCCAAGAAGCTTTAGTTTCTATCCAGGGGATGAGCGTCACGACTGGTCGAACAGTTTCTGAGGAGATGATTGAAGATTGGAAGTGCCATCGAGACGTGTTTGCGCAGTACGGTTTCAATGCCCCTTGGTTCTTCAAAGGTTTCTCCAAGATTCAGGAGCTCCGAAATTACAGATGAAGTCCCTTCACGCGGACCGTGTTGCTCGCCACAAGAAGAGGTTGAGAAGTTGTCTAAGGAACTGAGCCAAGCAGTGCCGTGTTTCAAAGGATGAAAGTCTCTCTCGCCCAGAAGGACGAGTTGTTGCTGAAGGACTTTCCTTGAAGTATTCATGCTATATACTTATGTCTTGTTTTAGATATTTCTTCTTTTTGAGTGATAGTGAGGATTTTCTTTGATCTCCGGTTTTGGATTGATAGGTGATTGGATTGGCTTATTTTGAGATAGTTTTGTGAACAACCTTTTTGAAAGAGATTATGTTAAATGAAATTTGAATCTTGGTCATGAATGATTGCACATATCACATGAAATTGTAAACGTTATGCAAAAGGGAGGTACGGATGGAAACAAACATGGCGTTGATCACTGAGCCTCTTTCTCCACGTGCGGAATGCCAAGTCCCCAGTGGATTCCAAACTATCTTTCTTGTAAAATTGTTGAGTAAAACTTACTTGCTTTCGAAGCCTCACTTGTATCGAACCGGATTTGCCTTTCTAAGAAAATCCTCCGCACCAATTTCTCGAGTTATCGATCCGGACCAAGCTTCTCCCGAACAATGCGCTTCAAAGCGTTGCATTCACCGGTGGGGTGATGAAGGAACCGGTGGTAATGACAGGACCTCGGGTCCATTACTTCTTGATCAGTGGGCGGACGCCATACCGGGGGTAGCCCCACTTCTCCATTTCGTACCCACGCCTCCAGTAGCTCCAGAATCTTCTTCATCGGGAAGGGGAAATGTAAGTACGTTGTGTCCGACTTTTCCCCGTCGGTGGGCGTTGTAACGTCTCTCCGTGGCTTTGACGTGGAACAGAGATGAAGTTGGAAGATTTGCGAGTGCCATCATATCTGCGGATCGCTCGCCTAGGTAAAGGGATGTGGAAGGTGTCGTGGTGTCACTGCTGAGTGATCGGATTGAACGCTCCCATCCTCTGTATTCAGGTATTTCCTGATTGATTTCTCCTTCCTCAAGCGTTTCTTCAGTCGGTTGAAAAGTCGACGCGGATCGGACAGTCTTCCGGGCTTCAGCAAGAGTTTTGAGATATAAATCCTCTAGCAGGGCTCCATAGGCTGCAGGCTCCCTTTCTTTATCTGGCAGACATTGTAGTACTCCGGACAAGTCTTTTCCCCTGTCTGGACCGTGTTGTCCATCTTTCTTGATTCGTTTTTGACTGCGTGCTCTCTTTGCTTCTCCACTTGTAAAGGTGTGACTCTTGACTAAGGATTCAACGTTTCTTGCACTGTCTGAGTCGATGCCTATCGACCCTCCTTGTAATTGTGCTGCTATATCATTCAAAAGGCGAAATGTCTCGCTCTGCCTTCTGGTATTACCGGCTTGATTTGCCAAGACATCCTCCAACATTCCAGCTCTGCTTCCCATGATATCTGAACCGCTTGTGGTCTCCGAGTGAGGATACATCGCGAGATGAAGACTGAAGAATTGAGAGTTCAATTTTTTGCAACCGATAGATCAATCTCCCACTGTGGTCGCCAATTGTTTATGGGTGAAAACTACTCCTGCAGAATTTGGTAATTTTGGGTGTGGATGAGGAATGAATTTAAACCTTTAAACAAATGCACTGTGCGCGGTGAGTGCTTGTAGATTCGAGAGATCAATCTGTGCAAGTCCGGCCTAAACCAAGAAATGGCCGTTCCAGACTTGTTTCGGTCACAAAGTGAAGGAGATGGGGTTGATCTTAGGGAGGGAAGCGAAGAAGGTGTTGAGATTGTGAAGGTGTTGGCTTGCTTATGACTTGTAACAGAAAGGTGAGCAGGCTTGTGATTGATGCAAGCAAGCTCTGGGTGTTTGAATACGTTTTTTGTATTAACACTTGGTTTTCTGTCTCGTCTGAACTTGTGTTCCATTTGAAATAGGGAGGGGAACCTATTTATACAAGTCATTGAGCCTCATTCACGTCTCTCGTGGGAAGTGGAGGAAGTGGAGTGATGGAATAGTGGAGTTGTGCGTTGGTGATACACGACCAGCCTTGCCCACTTCTCCTGTTCATCTCTAACCGTCCATGACTTCCTAACACGTTCTTGTGATGGCGCGTTGCACGCTGCACGCTGTAAACCGCCAGACCAATACCCCAGTATGTATCCCCCCCGTTTGTGACATGATTGATGTCTGGAATGTGTGGATCGTGGATCCACGAAAGATAGCATGTAATGCTGAATTGAATAACTGCGCTATTCAGAAAGTCGATACTTGTGAAGTATCGTGTGTATTTTATGCAGTGCTTGCATTATGGTGTGGTAAAGTGATGGGTAATGACGCCTCACTAACCAAATAACTCCCGACCAGGTTGTATAACCAAGTCGGTGAAGTTGGACGGATGAGATGATCTTTGAGACACTCATCTCGCGACCGTTAATGAATATTAGGGTTTTTGAAGAGGAGCGCAAGCATGACTCTTCAGCTTGGTCGAAACCAAGTATGGGAAGAATTTTGGAGAGGACCGACCGGACGTGTATGTAGATGGCATGCTGGTGTACACGTCCATGTCTCACCGTCCCATGAAGGTGCGATCTAGGCCACTCAATTTGACCGGCAAAGAGGAGTGGTTGAGATCGGCTTTGCGGCAGAAATCCTTGCCGCAAAGGAGTTGGAGATCGCATGACATTCCTCGCACGCGTTTCAAGACGACCCATCTTGGTCGGTCTTGGTCGATCATACCAAAGTGTGTAGGTGGTAGGCTGGTGTTCACACTATACCTGACTATCCCATGAAAACGTGATCTAAGCCACTCAAATCATCCGGTGAAGTTGAGCGGTCGAGATCAGTTCGTGGTTTGGGAGGCGCGGCCATGCTAGTTTGGACGCACGTTTTGGATTGACCAAGCGTGATATGCCTTGGCCGAACACATGAGGGGGTAGATGGGCTCACGGTGGTCATTCTGGTATGACCGGCCCATGTTTAATCTAATCTGTGACCCTCCATTTGTGCCGGAGAAGATGGACGTGCGTGATGACTTGAAACCCTAATTTTGGCTTTCAAGCCGTGCGTCATCTCTTGTTTGGGTGATGATTTTGTCACGGCCAAACATTGTTGGTCTTGACCGATTGGTCAAGTGTGTAGGCGGTCCCACGGTGATCGTGTTGACATGCTCTGGGCCCTTTAAGTCTACATCTACTCCCTCCATCTATACCTGCGAAGACGGATGGTTGAGACTGTTTTGCGACACATGTAACATGCCGCAAACCCTAATTTAGGGTTTTCCGTCCATAATGCTTGGTATGAACGGTTTCTTGGCAGGCTAGGCCAATGACCGACCATGCGGGGTCGGCCGTGGGTATTCCATACCGCTTGGGGGTGATGGAATTGATCCGGGGTCATCCAATCATGCTTATGGAGTTGGATGACTCGTGATCGAATCATATCCGGACCGATACGGTCAGTCCGGATGCTCAATCGGGCTAGTATAACACACCGAGAGGGGCTCAATCGGGCTAGTATAACACACCGAGAATCGGGCTAGTATAACACACCGAGAATCGTACGGGTATTTCGTACATGGTTTCATTATAGTGCTTGAAGGTTCGTGTTATTCTCAGAAGAGTAACACTCGGTCGTCATGCCACACCGATAATGAGTACTTTGAAATACAAGGCCGATATGAAGTTCACAGAAGGGATTGTTGCCACATGCTCCAACCTGAGGAATTTCATGTATTCACGCTGAATGGGATTGTTGTTACATGCTCCATTCTTGGTGAATTAAGTGAGGGAGTATCCAACACTTATAAATGGCTTTATCTTTTACAAGATGTCAGCGCATGATTTTTCCGGTCTTTTACAAATTTAACCTTAAACGAAAATCCACCATCAACACTCGCAAAAGGAAGGTAGTCATAAAATTTGACTGCCTCATCCGTTTTTTCTTTGTCTAATTTTCTTATGATATCCCTTTTTTTTTGGGGGGGGGGGGAATTCTTTATTTATATAACTCTGTTGTTCTTCATTTTTGTAGAATCTGAGAAAGATCTTCATTCCTCCCTTTCTAATTTGGAGGCTAGCTATGCCAAGATTCGCAAAGAAAATGCGATTCTTGCCACTACTCTCGCTCGTTCTCACGATCGGTCCGAAAGAAGATTTGATCAGTTACTCCAAACACATCCAGAGTAGAAATCATCAGAGGGCACTTCTTCGCCAGTTTCATCTCAAAGTCAAGTTCTTTTGAATGATGTCTTATTGTCCAAATCTCTTGACCCCCGTATCCGTCGAACCTCTGGAAGTAGAGGATGATGAAATCCCTAATTCTCCTGATAGTGACTATGAATACGAAAGCGGCGAAGATCTCGCTAATGAAAAGGTGATCCCACCAAACAATGAAGCTGTCAATAATAATCCAGGTGAAGGGGTTTCTGGCGGGAATGCAACAACTGGCGAAAGTGTGGAAGCTGGAGAAGCTGGTAAAATTGTTGAGAATTGAACTTCTTTTGTAATTTCATTTCCTTTAGTTTCTTGACCTTCATAACTTCTTGCATATGATGTTTTTTATTTCCTTCTGAAGTGCACTTTTTTGTAAGAATTATTATGTTTTTTGCTGAATAACTCTCATATTGTCTCTTATTTTCTTCTTTGCGATGAATGACCTGCATAAATAATAGTTAATTTTTATAAATATTTTGTCATATGGTCTTATTTTTCCTTCCTAGTTAAAGGTCTTACTATGCCATCTCTTGTTATTGCGACAAAATCGCAGGACGTCTTTACACTTTCATGTAAAGACCCATTGATTTTGCCTTATCATTTCTTAGTATTGTTGCCTCTGCAGGATAATTTTATTGCGACAATATGACAGGCCTAGATTTTCTTGCGAGAATAAATCCCCATGACATTGCCGTCTTGCGACGAAATCGCAGGACGTCCTTACACTTTCATGTACTGACCCATTGATCTCGTCTTATCTTTGTCTTTTGTATTATTGCCTCTTCAGGATCATCGCACAAATATGACCATCCTAAATTTTCTTGCGAAAATAAAGCCTCATGACATTTGCGTCTTAAGACACTTATCAGCTCCCTAATGGAGGGTGCCGCCCTTATCATCTCCCTGGTTACCCCTTTAAGGAGGCGTACATCGGCCATACAAGACTAGCTCCTCCCATCCGGTCTTAACAACAACCAGTTGTTTTCGCAGCCTCTTATCCCTTATACCTATATGGCTTATGGTTACGAGACTGCACCCTAAGTGAAGTTTTCTTCGGGCCAAGTGCAACATATGCCAAGATTTGCCAAGAATGGTCGAGACACTTCAAATGCCCCAGGCACTCTTGGCTCAACCGTGTACCTCGGCGCCTTGATCATACGCTAACTCCTTAGAAGAGACCCTCGGTCGTCCAACCAGGGTATAACCTTATATATATAGTTGAAAATCCAAGGTATCTCTCCTGGATGGGCTTTATTGACCCCAAATCTCCATGACCCAGGTTCCAGGGGCGGTGTAACCTTTTTCCTGAGCCATGTTAACAGATACCCCCTTTTATGACGCACTTTAGGTCTTACATTTGCCTCTTACGAAATTTTGATTCGCGAACTAGGGTGTACGCCATAGCAGGTGCGTCCCATTCTGATATGTCATTGTTTTTTGGTTATCTCTTGTTATTTTATTTGCGATATCTTCGCATGTTCTTTATTTGTTTCGTGCAATTTCGCAATGATTCTTTCGCAACATTTTCATATAAGTTCATTTCGCTTCAATCATACATTACTTCGCAGTCTATTCTTTTCCCATAATCTTCTACGGGTAATATTTCTTGTAGTTGCGGGAAATCCCACACTACACCCCTCACTCGAATTTGTTTAGTTATCCATTTGAAGATGAATAACAATATATTTTATTAATTGTTTTCTTGAAAGATTTACAAAGAAATGTAGAACAGAGCTAAAGAAATTACAATCACTCTTAATTTTCTCTCTCCTAATGACTTGCTTAACAATTCAAAAAAGAATCCTCCTCACAACAGACTGACTCAACTCTTTATATAGGGTAATATACAGTGGATGACAGCTAAGCTGTCCTTTATTTTCGGGAACATCTCGCGAAGTGTCGCGAATGTTATAAACGTCTTTACTTGCGACACTCCTAAATATCGCCAAGTCTTCACACTTTTCTCATGTTCTGTCGTCATCTGATGCGTCATTTAAATTATTTACTTGCGACACCTTCGCAATGTAGTTGTTTATTACTCTCGCGAAGTATTGTTGTCGCGATATTCTGGTCCTACATCTTGCCTCTTCTCATGTCTTCTCTGCGAAGAAGAGAATGTCATGAGAACCAATATTTTAAAGTGCCGCAACTGCTCATCCTTATCTCGCGATTGTTCATTTTTACTTGTTTTGTTTATGTACGGAATTTATTACAGGTGTTTCTTCTTCCACTCTTTTCTTGACACGTCTCTTTCAACCGTTTATTCTTGACCATTCACGTCCCATCTCGCATTAAATGCATTTGTTTTCTCGAGAATTCTCTTCTTTATATATAGCTTTCTCACCCTTCTCTTTTTCTCTTTTATTTTCCTTCTGCAAATTTTCTTTAACTCTCTCTCTCCTTCCGCAATTTGCGCTCCAGCTACCACAGTCCTAGACTTTTCTCGTTCTTTTGATCTTCAACTCTCTATTCATTCCCATACTTCTAACAATGGCTTCACTTGGTCGTACATACACTCCTCATTTTACTGATGTTCAAAAGAAATTACAGGAAAAGGGTTTCATTTTATCTGCCATTCCCAATCAAGGATCTTCATCTATTCTTTCTGCAAAATTGTTTTCTGATCATCAATGTGATGATCATAAAATCATAGTCTCGCTGGGTCAACTTCTCGCAGGACTCCCCATTCCTCTGTATAATCCCGAGTTGCCATTATTTTATGAAATTCTTGCTCACGAGAAATTATCGCGAGCTGTCTATCAATTGAGTGGCGACTGCATCCGTTTAATGCTTGAATTCGCAAATCGCGGCGCTGGTAAAGGATCTTTATATCCTAATGATGTGACTCAATAATGTTGTAGAAAGTGGTAGTAAGGTTGTCGTTCACTCGGACTTGACGAGATTGATTTTAAGTTTTAATAAAAGAAAATACTAAAGATAAAGAAAATATATACAAATATTGTCACAAGACGGAGAGAGTTACTGGGATTCAGGATTCCGCCAAACTCACATTCATGCGGTTCATCTATTAATTTCGGACAATTCAGGCTCATAAAGTAACAAACATCGACTCTAATTCTTTGCCAAGGTAGATTTTATAAAGAATTATATGTAACTCACAAGCATGGCGCATCTAAAGTACCTAAGACTAAGCATGCGACATCTAACGAATTCACAAATAATCAAGAAAAATCATAAATCAATTAAAATAGTGCAAATAGTCATAAAGGAATTAAATAGACTTACCACATGGGTGCAAAACAGCTTCCTCCGTCGTCCCAGTGATGGGTTCTAGCTCATCATGTTGGAAACACGCTAAAAAATTATTTTTATTGCTCAAAGGAGGTGTACAAATGATGAAATGGAGAAAATGATGTAAATCGGGTGTTTGCAACGTTTATAAGTGTTGCAAACATCTGTTACAAAGAATGATAAAGATGAAATGTCACTTTGTTCTTTTAAGTCTGCCCTATAAACTACGACCCACGAGTGTGAGTCTTTAACATCAGAGCGAAAACGACGGTCCTTGGCCGTCTGTTCTTCCTGTTCTTGAGGTTCTTCAGCAGCAGCAATGGTGTTCTCTGGAACTTGATTCTCCAAGCTTTGTTAACGCTCTAAACTCCTCCCCAAACTCTCTATCCCTTGTATATGATCCCACAGGCCCTTTTATACTCCTCAGGCCAACAAGTCTCGAGTTTAATTCACGAATCTTCTCACATAACTCGAGAATATTTTTTTCTTGATTTCCCGTATCTGCAGCCGCAAATCTCGAGCGAGTTTCCTTATTTATCATAACCACATTCCAATCTATCTCAACACGTTGCTATCGAGTTTCGATCGGAGGAAAACTCTGTTATCCACACGTCCAACTACTAAAAATACAAAGTAGAATATATTGTTTCCCTGTAGTGAGAATAACACGTCACACTCCTTTTCTTCCGAATATCTTCCCTGTATCTTCCCTGTTTTGACGTACCACGCCAACAAGCAACGAATCCCAGCCAAATCTCCGCGTAAATCTCTTTCAAAACCAAATCAGAAAACCCCCGATAAAATACTCCCTGTTTTATCCAAACCATGATTCTAGCCAATTCGGTTGAATCGAACAGGACATACCAAGCCTCGTTACGCCCAAACAGGTTGATTGAAAACGATTCCAAATATTGAATCACTCTCGAGATACCCCAGAAATCCAACCCTAATATTGTTACTCGCTGCAACACTTTTCCCGCCAGTTTTGGAATTTGAAGGTAGGGGATGACCTCCCCCTAATCCTGTACGTGCGTCCCTTTAGCACTTGCCTTGTGGGGTGTAAATAGCAGCTAGTGTGCCCCTTAGTAATTGGGTGCCCCTTATCCAAAGTAGGGGTCCGTTTAGTAGTTGTCCTCCGGGGGTCTTCCGAGCAACTTTTCGAGCCGAATTTTCCAACAATCTTTATTTCCAAAAATACCTAAAAATACATAAAAACACAATATTAGTACAAAAATCGAGTTCCAACAATACCAGCACTGAGGACAATTCAGACACAAAAAATGTGTCTATCAAATACCCCCAAACTTATTATTTGCTAGTCCTCGAGCAAATTTATTCTAGAAAATAAAAATCATTTGAACCCCTAGGTGGCCCTAGAGGCGAGTGTTGTCTCCTGAGGGTTTACCGTAGGTGTACCCACAAAACCTTTACTCCGTGCCCTAGCTATCTACGCAAAACCTTGGAAGGCACTAAAGAATCTCCTTGGTTGGCATACTTATTGACTACGGAGGAAGTACCCCGATGCGAAATTCCAATTGTTTGTACACGAGTTTGCACTCAAGCATACTAAAATTCATATATAAGTCACGAGCTCTACTCGGATAGTCGCACTATGGACATCAATACCCGGAGTCAAAACTAATCACATGGATAGATCAAGAAGATGGATATAGAGAAAAACATAGATGGTTTTGATGTTTACTAAGTGAACGGTGTTTCCCATATCTCATCAAGGCCTCCGCCAAAATGAACCTATCCTAATGGACCGAGATACTATTCGACTAATATCAACACACTTTGCATATACAAGGGAACCAATGGTCGATAATCCTAACTCTAGGTCAACACAACTGGCATATACAAGGGTTCCAGTGGTCGACTTTATTGAATTTATTCCGGTTGGTCTGATGGTCTGGTCTCAATTTCTTTTCTTTTCTTTCTTTCTCTTTTTTTTTTTTTTTTTTTTTCACTTTTTTCAATTTTTTTTTTTTTTTTTTTTTTTTTATATCTCAATCACTCTAATTCACCCTAGCATTGGTAACAACTTGATTCGTGGGCCCCACCTAATCACTTAGAGAAACATAGTTTTAAAACGAAACAAAATAAAAATAGAAGTGAAAAGGACTCAACGAGAATGGTGAAACTATCATGTTATTTCTAACACCTGAACTCTGTGCTTTTATGAATAGACTCTTTAGATGTTGCCATCTAATCAGATTGGTTCCTCAACTCCTACAACCAAAATGCTTCCATCCACTTAGATTGGTTAGTGCCATCCTTAATACGCATAAATTTCTAGGCTCTGGAGTTTAACAATGCAACTAAAAATTTCTCCCATACCCCCAAACTTAAATCTAACATTGTCCTCAATGTTCTAAAGATAAAATTAAAAGCATGAACAAGGAGAAACTGTTACCATTTGAAGTAAAAGAGTTAAGGAAAGTTATTACCGTGTTGCAAGAGCATGGGTTAGCTCCCAAGAAGTGCTAAGTTTAAAGTCTTTAGCCAGACATTGGAAAGGATTAGTCACCTTAAAGAATCATAAAGTAATAGCCGGAATAACTGCGGATCCCCAAAACCAAATAGGGCTATCACAAGTAAAAGGAATCTGCAATATCCCAAGAAAATTAGCAAATAAAGCACACCCTTGTCTAGTTTCCTGTTTAAGACAACTACATCTAGTTGTGGTTCAGGTTCAGGTTCTATAACTGGGTCTAGATAACATATTTTCATGGGTTGCATTTCCTCAAAAGTTAGATCCGAATGTTCAGGTCCTAGAGTCTGGAAAAACTCAAATAAAAACTTAGAAGCACATAATAATAACCTGAATAATTGAGGATCCTCTAAGTCAATCAGTTTTGACTTACACAGCTGACCACAATAAGATTGGTGGTCTTCCTTAAGAAAATGTGTCGACCCTAATATCCTAAAGTAATTAGGTTTAGTCTCAAAACTTAATAATTGACACATCTGAAACTTATATGTTCCCATAATTGGAAGGAAGGTTTTTGGTGGGAAAACAAAGTCAATCGTGGTATCATAGCTCGGGTTAACCACATCAACCAGAGGATGGGTTTCTAACAACTGAACTTCTTTATGGACAGAACTAGGTTCAGGAAAAAGTGTATGAAGATAATCTTTTAAAATGGTTGAGGCACATATGTCAAGTCCCAAGTTAGGGACCTTTCTAAGAGTTAAAGCACATGAAGAATGATAATCACCCCCAAACTTAGAGTTTTCAGTGTCTCTAGAAAGACTAGTCACAACTTCCCTAATTTCAAGGTCATCGATTCTGAAAATGGTCAATTGATTCTTCTAAGTCAGGTACATCCTCACTCATCTCTACGAGTTCATTTTGTTTTTCTAAGTCTATTGTTTCTAAATCGCTAGACTCAAAATATACTCGTTCCTCTAAACCATCATTGGTTTCGTAATCAAAAGGAAATACTACATCGTCTAAAACGGGGGTATCTCTAGTCAAATCCTCGTCCTTTTGAATAGGTGAATAATTATTAAAATTATTTGGATTTAAACTAGAAATATTATCGTTATAAAGCTCAATTGGGGTAACAATTTCCTGATCACTATGCCTATTTATTTCAAAATCTTCATCAACACTATCCTCATCATAATCATCATTATAATAATATGAAAATGGTTGAACCTCATCTAGACAAGTCGTGTTACCAATTTTATCCTCGTCATCTTGATTATGTAAATAACTATCCTCATTTTCAGGGGTACTATTGGAAACACTAAGATTATCTCGAGCAGTTCCGTTCTGGGCCTCAAACAAAAGCTTTCGAATCGACTCATATGACTTCATTATGGTATCGTGACTCGACTCACATGACTTCCTTAATGCATCGTGACTCGACTCACATGACTTCCTTATTGAATCTAGGAAAGAAATTTCACTCGTTGCATTGGTTTCATCCATAACTAAGTTATTCATTTCTGCAAACTTACGTGTCGTCTCAGCTAACTTACGTGTTGACTCTATTAGAGAGGAATTTTGCTCGTACGACCGGGTGGCGTGTGGATAGTAATTGGGCTCACCATGGTATGACCCATAACCTTCAAAAGTTTGGCGTTCCCAACCACTATTCACACTATGGTCATAAAAAGAGTGATTTCCATATTGTTCAGTTGGATATTCATATTCATTGTGATGGCTATTGTAATACCAGTTTGACATCCTAACTGCAAGGGAATTCTACAAAAGCACAAACAAGGCTGACTCGACCACAGAAAACCTACTGATTTCTAGCAAACAAAAAGCATGATGGCTCCACTTAGATTGTTTTCTAGACCAGCTTCTAATCCTTCGAAAGGGAATTCGTTACAATCTGAGCAAACCCCTCTGGAATTAATCCGAGTTTAAGTAAGTTGAATAGAGGCGAGGGAAGCTGCGTGGAGCTTTGATACCCAAGGCCTCACCGCATTACAAGGCGGCGCAGTCACGCATTAAACTCTCAGAAACCATCATGAACTTCAAAGTATGCTCAAAAGAGTAACCAATATCTTTCGAACGACTTTCCTATTAAGCTCGTTACCCTATAGGTCTCGTTCTAGTCAAAATTTTAGGCTTAGGTTCGTGTTTGGTTTCGTTTTCCTAAGGCGGGCAAGAAGAGAACGGTGATGAAATCCGAACTCTTATCTTGTATGGCCTGTCCTTGCCCTTTACTAGGAAATTAAAGCAGCCAGATTCAGTTCCTCGACATATATTCACACGAAATCATCCAGTAAACCCGCTGACAGGGGATTCGCGGGTGTTTAGAATTCTTACCTCCCGTTCCAGACGGGGATGAACCGTTGAAGTCGACTCGGGCCACAACTCCTATGTCGTGTGCGAACCCGAGGGGCCGAGACGATATCGTAATCGTCGTCCTTCCCTGTGCAGTTTATATTTAAATTACCCTTCCTTAGGGTTTAAAATTAATAATGTCCGATAGTCCAAAAATAAAGTCCAAAAATTAAAAAGTCCAAAAATAAAAATTACAAAAATAATTACCTAATTACAGTTTCTAAAAAAAAATAAAAAATAAAATAATAATTACACTATATACACAAATTTTCTTTATCACTTTGTTCGGATCTCTCTTTTCTTTCCTATTTTGGATTTGCTTTTCTTTTCAGTGCTTTCTCTTTTTCTTTCGCTCCACTCCAAATCTGAAAGCAAACAGAAATACCAAAACGCGTAAAAAAGAACAAAAATAATAAAAAGAAAAATAAAACCTAAAAAACAAATATATACACAAGTCCGCGTCGGCGGCGCCAAAAATTGATGTGACTCAATAATGTTGTAGAAAGTGGTAGTAAGGTTGTCGTTCACTCGGACTTGACGAGATTGATTTTAAGTTTTAATAAAAGAAAATACTAAAGATAAAGAAAATATATACAAATATTGTCACAAGACGGAGAGAGTTACTGGGATTCAGGATTCCGCCAAACTCACATTCATGCGGTTCATCTATTAATTTCGGACAATTCAGGCTCATAAAGTAACAAACATCGACTCTAATTCTTTGCTAAGGTAGATTTTATAAAGAATTATATGTAACTCACAAGCATGGCGCATCTAAAGTACCTAAGACTAAGCATGCGACATCTAACGAATTCACAAATAATCAAGAAAAATCATAAATCAATTAAAATAGTGCAAATAGTCATAAAGGAATTAAATAGACTTACCACATGGGTGCAAAACAGCTTCCTCCGTCGTCCCAGTGATGGGTTCTAGCTCATCATGTTGGAAACACGCTAAAAAATTATTTTTATTGCTCAAAGGAGGTGTACAAATGATGAAATGGAGAAAATGATGTAAATCGGGTGTTTGCAACGTTTATAAGTGTTGCAAACACTGTTACAAAGAATGATAAAGATGAAATGCTGCTGTTCTTTTAAGTCTGCCCTATAAACTACGACCCACGAGTGTGAGTCTTTAACACTGTAGCGGAAACGACGGTCCTTGGCCGTCTGTTCTTCCTGTTCTTGAGGTTCTTCAGCAGCAGCAATGGTGTTCTCTGGAACTTGATTCTCCAAGCTTTGTTAACGCTCTAAACTCCTCCCCAAACTCTCTATCCCTTGTATATGATCCCACAGGCCCTTTTATACTCCTCAGGCCAACAAGTCTCGAGTTTAATTCACGAATCTTCTCACATAACTCGAGAATATTTTTTTCTTGATTTCCCGTATCTGCAGCTGCAAATCTCGAGCAGAGTTTCCTTATTTATCATAACCACATTCCAATCTATCTCAACACGTTGCTATCGAGTTTCAGTCAGAGGAAAACTCTGTTATCCACACGTCCAACTACTAAAAATACAGGCGAGAATATTTTGTTTCCCTGTAGTGAGAATAACACGTCACACTCCTTTTCTTCCGAATATCTTCCCTGTATCTTCCCTGTTTTGACGTACCACGCCAACAAGCAACGAATCCCAGCCAAATCTCCGCGTAAATCTCTTTCAAAACCAAATCAGAAAACCCCCGATAAAATACTCCCTGTTTTATCCAAACCATGATTCTAGCCAATTCTGGTTGAATCGAACAGACATACCAAGCCTGTTAAGCCCAAACAGGTTGATTGAAAACGATTCCAGCGATTGAATCACTCTCGAGATACCCCAGAAATCCAACCCTAATATTGTTACTCGCTGCAACACTTTTCCCGCCAGTTTTGGAATTTGAAGGTAGGGGATGACCTCCCCCTAATCCTGTACGTGCGTCCCTTTAGCACTTGCCTTGTGGGGTGTAAATAGCAGCTAGTGTGCCCCTTAGTAATTGGGTGCCCCTTATCCAAAGTAGGGGTCCGTTTAGTAGTTGTCCTCCGGGGGTCTTCCGAGCAACTTTTCGAGCCGAATTTTCCAACAATCTTTATTTCCAAAAATACCTAAAAATACATAAAAACACAATATTAGTACAAAAATCGAGTTCCAACAATACCAGCACTGAGGACAATTCAGACACAAAAAATGTGTCTATCACCTAATAATGTTAGGGATCCTGAGTTTGTAAATTTACAAATAGTTACTGAGAAGTATACCGTGGACAATTTCTTTGCGAATTACTCAGTTATAAATATGAGAAATGATAAATCTCATTTGGGGTGCTCGATCAAAAAGAATGATAATGTTGATGCTTTGACAAACCGCTTATGCAAGACATTGATTGGCATTCGGGCAACAATAATACTCCCCGTCATTCCAAGGATGAGAGATGGTGGGTTGTTCCTTTATTTTTGAGTGGACCTTACATCGCAGGTTCACATGTTCTCCCTGCACACCTCGCAAACTATCATCCTTGGGAATTTAAGTGGCCTGAGGAGACAAAAGAGGTATATTCCCTTTCTTCAATTTCGCTTTGCGACATCTTCTTCCTCTTTTATTTATTAACTTTCAAAAATTTTAGATCACCAGAATGAGAAATAAATATAGAGAAAATCCAAAGCCGAGTACCCTGGCAATACTTCGATCGCTCACGGATGAAGTAAGAAACATTTTCTTTTGTTATTTTAAACAATATTGTTGCCTCTGTTTCTTATCTTCATGCGTATGCGAAGGCTGAAGTTGAAGAAGCTGAAGCTGCGAAGGCTGAGGCTGCGAAGGATGAAGCTGCGAAGGCTACAGGCATGGATAAAACTACTTTTCGCAAGGACAAGTCTTCTGCTCCGCTTTCTAAAAAACGGAAAACCCAGCTCTCTTCTCAAACCAATGAAAATTCTGATGAGGGTGAAAATGAGGTTGGTACTTCCTCCGCGAAAGAGAATTGCTTGACTACTTCGTTATGGCGCAATTGTCCGTTGTCTTCTCCGATTCCATGCAAGGATTAGGGATGATCATCTAACTGCTACTTGCGGAGCTCTCGCTAAAATCTGCGATGCCCCGCTATTAGAGGATAATGAGTCCTTTCGCGGAATCTCCCGAACGTTGACCTCCAGTCACTTAAATGCTCTCACTGCTTTGGTATGTTCATAACCCTTTGTTTCTTTGTGACTTCAATTATAAGCTTTATCTTAATCATTCCCATATTTTTCTTTATAGTCCGGGAGAGCTTTTTGTTGTTGCCTCGGACCTCGAGAAAAGACGCCACGATCTTGAAAAGAAAAATTTGCAACTTAAAGAGAAGATCCGAGAACTAGAGGTTGAAGTCGCGACATCTCGCAAGAAAGATGAAAGAATTAAACAGCTGGAGGCCGAGCTTACTTCTCAACAGAATATAGTATCTACTCTTCAAAGTGCAAATCAGCAGCTTTATGGTATAAAATTTTTATTCTTCAAGTCATCTTTAATTTGTCGGCTATTATTCTTTCCCTGATTTATTATTTTCGCAGACATATATAATCTCTCTCGATGAAGCTATTCTTCTCCATTCATTTCCCGAGCCCATGGATAATGACGTTCTTCTCACCCATCTCAACGAGTCTTTAAGTAACTCATCAAACAAAATTGATTCCCTTTCATTGAATGAACTTCGAACCAAATGTCGCCTTTCGAGATTGAGCATAGAGCTAGTTTAGGTTTAGCCAATCGATTTAAACAAATGTATCTTGATTCCCATAGAAAAATTGAGCTTCAAAGGAAGAAAATTAGTGGCCTTATTGATGAAAAAGACCGTATCGCTAATAGGGGTGCGCAGTGCATTAACAAAGATTTCAAAAGTCTCTTCTCGAAGTACAAATTGAACGAGATGAATCCCTTCGCCGAATGCCATACTTATCGAGCGAGAAGAACAAGTTCGTTCACTTCTTGTTATAAATAATGATGATGAGTTTGCTTGGGCTGCGAAGGTTCTAGATAATGCCAGAATAACTTAGGTGTTGATGTTAGCCTTCATGCCGAGCATACTTGCCTTGGTTAAGGATATGATATCCGACGAGAGAAGGTTGTTTATTATGCTTTACTTGTTTTTTTATTTCCGTAGCATCGCTATTAAATTGTTAATATATTGTCATATGTTCTGTAATCCGAGAAAAGACTTCAAACAAGGATTGAAGAACTTGAGTCCGAAAAAGGACAACTCGCACAAGACTTTTCTCTTCGCAACAACAAATATTCTAAGTCAAGAAACAATCGCAAGCTACAAAGGGCGAACTTTAATAATTATGTAGTTCGTTTTCGCAATCAAACTATTGAGATAGTTTGCAATGATCATAAGATTCCTCTTAGTTCATATCCTTGTCTTCGCGAGGATATTCCTGAAGATACACTTTTCTCAGATGTCTCTGATAGTGATGCTAGCGAAGCAGAAGAATCTAGCGAAGAGAATGATGAAATCAAGAATCGACCAAGAAGATGATCCTTCAAAGAAATAACTTCTTTTTCTTCTTTTGCTACTTGTAATATATATACTCTTTCAATCTTCTTGGATTGTCAAATATGAATTCAATCTTAGCTTTCTTTACTTGCACATATTAATCAAGCAATTCTCTTTTATAATTCGACTACCAATATCATGAATGTATAAATTCCTCATATGGAAATGAATAACAAAACCTTATCCTATTCATTCCCATACTTGCCTCTGTTATTCATTTCCAAATGAGAGATCTACCTCTGTTGTCTGTTTTCGTAAGCATATTGAAGCTCGCTATGGCGACAAGATCGTAGAATGTCTCCATAAATGAAGAACTCCACTAATCTTGCCTTATCGTTTTTGTGTGGTCTTATTTTGCCTTCCTAATTAAAGGTCTTATTTCGCCACATTGTTGCGACAAGATCGCAGGACGTCTTTACATTTTCATGTAATGACCCATTGACCTTGTCTTATCATTGAGTATTTTTGCCTCTGCAGGATATTTTATTCGCGACAATATGACAGAGGCTTAAACACTCTTGCGAGTGTAAAACCCCATGACATTATCGTCTCTGCGACGAAATCGCAGGACGTTTTTGCATTTTCATGCAATAACCCATTGATCTCGCCTTATCCTTGCGTCGATTATTGCCTCTACAGACCATTGCACAAATATGACAAGCCTATATTTCCTTGCGAAAGTAAAGTCTCATGACATTTGCGTCTTTTGACACTTATCAGCTCTCCCTAATGGAGGGTGCCGCCCTTATCATCTCCCCGGTTTCCCCTTCAAGGAGGCGTACATCGGCCATACAAGACTAGCTCCTCCCATCCGGTCTTAACAAAGAAGCGGTTGTTTTCGCAGCCTCTTATCCCTTATACCTATAGGGCTTATGGTTACGAGACTGCACCCTAAGTGGAGTTTTGTTCGGGCCGAGTGCAGCATGTGCCAAGACTTGTCAAGAGTGGTAAGGAAGTTCCATGCTCCCCGCACTCTTGACTCAACCGTGTACCTCGGCGCCTTGGTCATACGCTGACTCCTTGGAAGAGACCCTCGGGCGTCCAACCAGGGTATAACCTTATATATATAGTTGGAAATCCAAGGTATCTCCACCGGATAGGCTTTCATGGGCCCCAAATCTCCATGACTCGGTTCCGAAGCGGTGTAACCTTTCCCCTGAGCCATGTCAAGAGATACCCCCTTATATGACGCACTTTAGGTCTTACATTTGCCTCTTGCGAAATATCATTCGTGAACTAAGGTGTACGCCATAAAGGTTCGTCCCATTCACTCACTCATTCATATTTGTTAATTCATTCAAGCATTCATTCTGTTTGCGAAGCTATCGCACAATCTTTCATTGTTTAATCATTTTCGTTTTTCAATTCTTCAATCAAAGTTGCATACATTTTTTTTTTTTTTTTTTTTTTTTTTTTACGAGATCTTCACATGTTTCTGCTTCTATTATTGTTTCTTCCTCTTACTTTGAATAATCTCTTGTTGTTGCTTTTTTGATGATTATTCACTTCTTATACTTTTCACTCTTACTACATTCTGCCTTTTCACCATTCAAATCTCTTATCGTTTCCTTTACATCGCAATTTTTCAACTGCCTTCATGCATTCACTTCGCAAAGCGCCTACAACTACCTTTTATTCTTCTTGTCCTTGACGTGCCTTCGCCACTTTATCTTTGTTACTTTTCGCAATTATTCACTTCTTACACCTTTTATTCCTGCTTCCCTCTGCCTCTGTATCATTAAAACCTCTCGAATAATTCTTTTCCAAAGATGACTTTCAACCGCCGTCATATCTTCTCCTCGCAATGTGTCTTCCCTCCTTATGTTTATGCTATCTACCATCAATCTTTCTTTTCTTTGTTCCTCTTTAATATTCTTCTTCCATCCCTTCTTTTTGCGGCTCTCTCTTCACAGCTCTCTCACATCGATCTCATAACATTTTTCCCCTTCTATCCAATCTCCCTTTATAATTCCAACACCACTAGGATGGGGAAACTTTATACACCGATGATACGTTGACGCCACACCTGCAATTTCATGCAACCATGGCCTTCCAATCAATGCATTATAAGGGGACTCCACCTCGACCACACAAAACAAAATATCGCTTGACAATCCTTGCAACGGTATTCTCATGTGTACTTCTCCTTTGGGCTTGTTCGCGGTACCATTGAAACCATATATTTTGTATGTTGAAGGGATCAACTCTTCATCCTTTCCTCCCATAGTCTTGTAAGTATGGTAAAAAGGATGTTGACTCGAACTCCCAAAGATCGATTAATATTCTATTTATCGCCCAAAGAATTTTCTCGCTTCATCATCTTCCCCATCAACGGTTTTGGATTAATATCCAGTTTACCACCAACGGGTTATCATGTATTTCTCTACCTTTGGGTATTTCTTCTGCCGAGAAAGAGATAATCTGTAATTGGCATTCTTTTAATCGCGATTTCCTCGCGATGTTCATTACCTCCTTATCATTAACATCCCTCGCAAAAACCCTACTGAGTACGTTATCATGAAAATCTTCAATGGTGCGATATGAATGAACAATGGAGTTGCAAAACAAATTTTTAGCTTTCGCCCCAACTTCTATCATGTACGTTTCTTTTCCCTTCAATGGTGGCGGCGGTAAATGTTGAACCTTCTCTTCGCTTTTTAAAAAGTGATTCCATTTCCCAGATCAATCATTCTAAGGATAATTCTTTTGATGTTTCTAAGCAGTCATTTGTCGATGTCCATGAAAACGATGGTAAGAGCAGAATTCGTGACTTCTATCACCCTATGGCGGTTCACTCCCTATGTTCCATGGTGCAGGTATATTCTCCATCGTGATTATAGCCTCCCATATCTTCTCCACACTAGCATTTAATGGTGGCATTTTGATTTCTTCCCATACGACTCTATGACTTCGTTGTCCTCTATGATAATTCCGCCTCTCGGCCTCCATAAGTCTCTTGCGAATTATGCCTTTGACCTCCATAGGTTTCTTGCGGTTGATCAAGCCTTTGAATTTTATTATTTCCGCCACGGTTGTAGAAATTTCTTTCTCTTTCAAATTCTTCCTGATCGCGACTTCCCATAGCTACCAATTTTGGCTGTTCGTCCTCTACCACTCTCTCTTGTTGCCCTTGCGAAGTGCTTGCCACTGTTTGTATTAATCTGGGTAACAAACTTGCATTCGCAGCACTTGAACTTGTATTCGCAACTGGGTACGATTCTACTTCATTTTGTCTTTCCTCCAAAGCAATATATTCCTCTTGCAATTCTCTCAATTCGGTCATCGTGATTGTATTTTTGACTCTGAAAACTTGAACATATAATAAGTTGGTTGCGAACATAGCATTTATGAATGATAGTATGAGATATCTTTCATCCACCCGTCCAGCCATTTCGCTACACATTGTCTTCCATCTTACTTGTCGATGTCTCAAGCTCTCGCCAATTCTTTGTTTTAGCCCAAATACATCTTCAATGCCAGGTCGCGAAGAGTTGTTGCTTATATACGCCCCCAAAAATATAGCTTGTAAATGATTGAATGATGTGATTGTATTCCTTGGTAAACCCTCAAACCATTTCAACGCTTCTCCCGTTAAACTCGACGCAAAGTATTTGCACAATATAGCATCATGGTTTTCCCACTGTAGCATACATCTCACGTAAGCCTTGATGTGTTGTACCGCACAAGTTGACCCATCAAAAATGCTAGTTAGCGCTGGTAAGTTGCATTTTGGGGGTATTCCTCCTAACTGCACCTCTAATGTAAAAGGATTTTTCGCAGCCTCCGCGATAGCTTCATCTAACTGTCTTCTCCCTCCTTCTCTTCTGCTGTTCAATATTCCTCTCATCTCTGCCAATTCTCGCAGAATTTGTTCATTTGCCTCGAAATTTGGATTTATCGGTCTCTTTAATTCTCGCTTCCCTCCTTCTCCGTTCGTGTCTACTTTTTTGTATTCTTTCATATTCTTCGTTGATATCTCCATTGTTGCGATTTCGCTCGCGCCTTCTCTCTCGATTGTCATGATTATTCTGCCGAATCGCCTCTTCCAATTCCCGATTTTCCATTTCTGCTCTCAATCTTTCTCTCTCGCGGGCTAGACGCGCTTGCTCTCGTATAATGCTTTTCAATGTCATCTTCAATTTCCTTTTGTTTCCTTTGTGTTTCTCTCCCATGTAGTGTTCTCCTTCCTTCTTCCCGATTTTCTTCATTAACTCAAGGTTATTCTCGTCCTCGAGGTCGCCTATCTTCTTGATTTCCATCATCGTGATTATTCACCAAAATATAACGATTCTCTATTAATTCTCTCTCTTCGCGACCTCCTTCACCAAGATTTAACTCTCTTTCCAAATTTTCTTCATTAACGTTTTCTGCAGGTAATGTTCCTCTCACATTTTCTCTACTCGATCCTGATATCGATCTGTTACTACTTCTTGATCTTCTATTTTGCAGCCTCCTATTTTCCATCCTTAATTCGTGGTTTTGCCTTGTTAGATTTGCGCGTTCTTCTGCTTCTAACCGCCTTTCTTCGTGTATTGTCTGTCTCAGCTTCTAATGCCGCAATTTCTTCATTTCCACGAATTGTTTCTCCCATCTCTTCTCGATTTCTCTCTTCCTGTCCACTATTCATCAATTGTTGCACTTCTTCTCTTTCTTCCATAGAATCTGATCTCCATGTATGCACGCTCACCCTATCATAATCGATTACTCTGTTTAGTGCTGGTTGAATTGGTGGTTGAGTTGATGGTTGAATTGGTGGTTGAATTGGTGGTTGAATTCGACCTTCTTCTCCATTTCTTGCATCTATCCTTGATGGTTCACCTACTTCATTTCTCCTTTATCCCACTAATCTTCCACTTCTCCTTACGATCGTTGGTTGTTCTGATGCATTCTTTCTCCTAGCCATTTCTCAATTTTAGTAACTTGTTAAAAATTATTCAAGATTTCTTTCTTGTTACCCCTAATTCTTCCAATTCACAGGTTCAGTCCCTGTTTCTAGCGCATATGTAGTTGCGGGAAATCCCACACTACACCCCTCACTCGAATTTGTTTAGTTATCCATTTGAAGATGAATAACAATATATTTTATTAATTGTTTTCTTGAAAGATTTACAAAGAAATGTAGAACAGAGCTAAAGAAATTACAATCACTCTTAATTTTCTCTCTCCTAATGACTTGCTTAACAATTCAAAAAGAATCCTCCTCACAACAGACTGACTCAACTCTTTATATAGGGTAATATACAGTGGATGACAAATAAGTCATCCTTTATTTTCGGGAACATCTCGCGAAGTGTCGCGAATGTTATAAACGTCTTTACTTGCGACACTCCTAAATATCGCCAAGTCTTCACACTTTTCTCATGTTCTGGCTGTCGTCATCTGATGCGTCATTTAAATTATTTACTTGCGACACCTTCGCAATGTAGTTGTTTATTACTCTCGCGAAGTATTGTTGTCGCGATATTCTGGTCCTACATTTCTTCAAGTATAATCTATTCCACGGTCTATCCAATATGTGGCCCACATCTTTGCCCTCAGGATCCATTAATCTATATGCCCCTGTTCCGACTATCTCCTTGATGATATAAGGTCCATCCCATTTTTTCGCCAGCTTGCCACCACTTTCTCGCTGATATGCTGGTGTTTCTCTCAATACCAAATCGCCTGGTTGAAATTCGCGTGTCTTGACACGTTTGTTATATTCTCTGGCTAATCTTCGCTGGTAATTCTCCATATGATGTAGTGCTCTTTCTCTTTTTTCTTCTAATTCATCTAACTTGATCAAAATGTTACCCGCACTAAGATTTTTCTCCCAAGCTTCTTTCTTTGTTGTTGGAATAATAACTTCTGTCGGAAGTACAGCTTCAACTCCATATGTTAAACAAAAGGGTGACATTCCCGTAGCTTCTCGCCTGGTTGTATTGTAAGCCCATACTGCATTATGCACTTGTTCACACCATGCCTTATTATGTCCTTCTAACTTCTTCTTCAGTATATCTGCTGTAGGATCAGAATATCGCGACATCAATACTTTGCGAGATCAATAAACAACAGCATTGCGAAGGTGTCGCAGGGAAATAATATAAATGACGCAATGGATGACGACAGCGGAAAATGGGAGAAAAGTGTGAAGATTTGGCGAGATTTAGGAGTGTCGCGAAGACGAACACTTATACACTTGCGATACTTCGCGAGTCATTCCCGAAAATAAAGGACAGATTAGCTGTCATCCACTATGTAATACCCTATATAAAGGGTTGAGTAAATCTGTTGTAGGAGAGTTCTTTTTGGATTGTTAAGCAAGTCATTAGGAGAGAGAAAGTTAAGAGTGATTGTAATTTCTTTAGCTCTGTTCTATCTTTCTTTGTAAACATTTCAAGAAAATAATCAATAAAATCTACTGTTACTCATCTTCAAATGGATTAATTGAGTGAATTATAGTAAGGGGTGTAGTGTGGGATTTCCTGCAACTACATATGCGCTAGAAACAGGGACTGAGTAGAAGATCAACCTTATGAATTGAAAGAATCAGGAGTAACAAGAAAGAAATTTCGAGTAACTTTCAACAATTTACTAAAATTGAGAAATGGCTAGAAGAAGGAATGCATCAGAACAACCAACAATTGTAAGGAGAAGCGGGAGATTAGCTGGAGAAAGGAGAAATGAAGTAGGTGAACCATCAAGAATAAATGCAAGAGATAGAGAAGAAGGTCAAATTCAACCACAAATTCAACCACAAATTCAACCACCAATTCAACCAGCACCGAATAGAGTAATAGATTATGATAGGGTGAGCGTGCATACATGGAGATCAGATTCTATGGAAGAAAGAGAAGAAGTGCAAAAATTGATGAATAATGGACAAGAGGAGAGAAATCGAGAAGAAATGGGAGAAACGGCTCATAGAAATGAAGAAATCGCAGCATTAGAAACGTTGAGACAAACAATACATGAAGAAAGGCGATTAGAAGCGGAAGAACGCGCAAATTTAACAAGGCAAAACCATGAGTTAAGAATGGAAAATATAAGATTGCAGAATAGGAGGTCGAGAAGTAACACCAGATCAAGATCAGGATCGGTTAGAGATGATATGAGGAGAATATCACCTGTAGAAAACGTTAATGAAGAGAATCTAGGAAGAAAGTCAAATCTCGGTGAAGGATGCTGCGAAAGAAGGGAAATGGTGTGTATTCCACGTCCTGAGATTTTACAGAATGATCAAAATAATGGAAATCAAGGAAATAGACAGCAGAATAGTCCAATTGGTGAAGAAAATCAGGAAGAAGGAAGAAGAATATTGCATGGGAGAGAAACACAGAGGAGACAAAAGGAGATTGAAGATGACATCGAAAAGAATTATATTGAACAAGCGCGTCTAGCTTGCGAAAGGGAAAGATTAAGAGTAGAAATGGAAGAACGGGAGTTAGAGGAAGCAATTCGGCAGAATAATCATGACAATCGAGAAAGAAGGCGCGAGCAAAATCGCAACAATGGAAATATCAATGAAGAATATGAAAGAATACAAAGGAGAGCTGATAGACAACCAAGAAGAGAAAATGATGAATACAATGGTGTGCGAATTCGAGAACGAGATGGAGGAGAAAGTCGCAGAGAAAGAAGAGAAGAAAATGCTGAACAAGAAAATCAAGGCAGACATGAACGCAGAAGGAGAGAGGCAGAGCTAAAAAGACCAATAAACTCGAACCCTGATGTAAATGAACAAATCTTAAGAGAGTTGGCAGAGATGAGAGGAATGTTGAACAATAGAAGAGGAGGAGGAAGGAGACAATTGGATGAGGCCATCGAAGAAGCCGCGAAAACCCCTTTACCCTAGAGGTGCGTTAGGTGGAATACCCCAAAGTGCAATTTACCCACATTAACCAGCATTTTTGATGGAACAACTTGTGCAATACAACATATCAAAGCATATGTGAGATGTATGCTGCAATGGGAAAATCATGATGCCATATTATGCAAATATTTTGCATCAAGTTTAACAGGAGAAGCACTGAAATGGTTTGAGGGTTTACCAAGAAACACAATCACGTCATTCAACCATTTACAAGCTATATTCTTAGGGGCATATATAAGTAACAACTCTTCGCGACCAGGAATTGAAGATGTATTTGGGCTGAAACAAAGAGTTGGCGAAAGTTTAAAGCACTTAACTGTGAGATGGAAGACGATGTGTAGCGAGATGTCTGGATGAGTGGATGAAAGATATCTCATTTTATCATTCATAAACGCTATGTTCGCAACCAATTTGTTATATATTCAAATCTTTAGAGTTAAGAATACAATTACAATGACTGAGTTGCGAGAACTTCAGGAGGAATATATTGCTTTAGAGGAAAGGCAAAACGAGATGGAATCATACCCAGTTGCGAATACAAATTCAAACACTGCGAATGCAAGTCTATTACCCAAACTGATAAACACGGTGGCGAGCACTTCGCAAGGTCAACAAGAAAGGATAATAGATGATGGACAGCCAAAGATAGTATCCATGGGAAGCCGTGATCAAGAAGAATTTGAGAGAGAAAGGAATTACTACAACCGTGGCGGCAATAACAAAATTCAAAGACTTGATCATCCGCAAGAGACTTATGGAAGTCAAAGGCAGAATTATCATGGAGGTCAGCGACGTCACAGAGTAGTATGGGAAGAAATCAAAATGCCACCATTAAATGATAGTGTTGAAAAAATATGGGAAGCTATACTCTTAATGGAAAACATACCTGCGCCCTGGAACATGGGGAATGAGCCACCACCAAGTGATAGAAGTCACGAGTTCTGTTCTTACCATCGCTTTCATGGACACTTAACAAATGACTGCAGAAACATAAAAAGAATCATCCTCAGAATGATTGACCAAGGAAAGTTGAGTCATTTTCTAAAAGGTGAAGAGAAGGTTCAACCGTTACCACCACCGCCAGAAATACACAGAACAAATCCAACAAAGGGGAAAGAAACATTCGTAATAGAAGTTGGAAAGAAAGCTACAAATTTGTTTTGCAACTCCATTGTACATTCATACCGAACAATTGAAGATTTTCATGATAATGTTCTCAGTAGGGTTTTCGCGAGGGATGTTAATAATAAAGAAATGATGAACATTGCGAAGACATCGCAGCTTAAAAGAATGGCAAATACTGATTATTTCTTTCAACGCGAAGAGATTCCCGAAGGCGAGAGACGCATGACAACCCATTGGTTGTAAAATTGGAAATTAATCCAAAACCTGTAGATGGCGAAGACGACGAAGCAGAGAATTGCTGGGCGATCAATAGAATCTTAATTGATACGGGGAGCTCAGTGAATATTCTTTTCTACCATACTTACAAGACTATGGGGCGGAAGGATGATGAATTGATACCTTCGACGTATAAGATATATGGTTTCAATGGAACAACGAATAAGCCTAAAGGAGAAGTTCATATGAGAATACCCTTGCAAGGATTATCAACTGGGATTTTGTTCTGTGTAGTCGATGTGGAGTCCCCTTATAATGCATTGATTGGAAGACCATGGTTGCACGAAATTCTGGGCGTAGCGTCAACCTATCATCAATGCATAAAATTTCCTCATCCTAGCGGTGTTGGAATTATAAAGGGAGATTGGACGGAAGGACAAAAATGCTATGAGATCGACGTGGAGAGTTGCGAAGAGAGAGCTTCGAAAAGAAAGGGTTGGAAGCAACATGCAAAAGATGAACAAATAAGAGAAAGATTAATGGTGGATGCCATTGATGTAAGAGGAGAAGATACATTGCGAAACAAGTGCATGAAAACAGTGGAAAATTATGATGGAAAGGAAACATTAAGAGATTTGAATGGTGTAGAGGCAGAGAGTAGCGGGAGCAAAAGGTATAAGAAGTAAATAATCATCAAAATGCAATAGCAAAAGCTTGTTAAGGATGCTGGGTTAACGCCGAACAACTATTTTCCAGTTGATCCATGGCGTTGTCAAAATTATCTCCAACTAATTCTTTCAGAGGATCTCGCCATCAAGAATGTATGACAATTTGATTGAAGAATTGAAAAAACAAAAATAATTAAACAATGTAAGATTGTGCGATAGCTTCGCAAACAAAATGAATGATTGAATGAATTAGCAAAAATGAAAGAGTGAGTGAATGGGACGAACCTTTATGGCGTACACCCTAGTTCGCGAATGATATTTCGCAAGAGGCAAATGTAAGACCTAAAGTGCGTCATATAAGGGGGTATCTCTTGACATGGCTCAGGGGAAAGGTTACACCGCTCCTGGAACCTGAGTCATGGAGATTTGGGGCCCATGAAAGCCTATCCGGGAGAGATACCTTGGATTTCCAACTATATATATAAGGTTATACCCTGGTTGGACGCCCGAGGGTCTCTTCCAAGGAGTCAATGTATTCTCAAGGCGCCGGGTTACACGGTTGAGCCAAGAGTGCCTGGGACATTTGAAGTGTCTCGGCCATTATTGGCAAGTCTTGGTATATGTTGCACTCGGTCCAAAGAAAACTCCACTTAGGGTGCAGTCTCGTAACCATAAGCCATATAGGTATAAGGGATAAGAGGCTGCGAAAACAACTGGTTGTTGTTAAGACCGGATGGGAGGAGCTAGTATTGTATGGCCGATGTACGCCTCCTTGAAGGGGCAACCAGGGAGAAGATAAGGGCGGCACCCTCCATTAGGGAGCTGATAAGTGTCAAAAGACGCAAATGTCATGAGGCTTTATTTTCGCAAGGAAATTTAGGATTGTCATATTTGTGCGATGATCCCGTAGAGGCAATAATACTGACGCAAGGATAAGGCGAGATCAATGGGTTTTTGCATGAAAATGCAAAGACGTCCCGCGATTTCGTCGCGAAGACGGCAATGTCATGGGATTTTACACTCGCAAGAGTATTTAAGCCTGTCATATTATCGCAGATAAAATATCCTGCAGAGGCAAAAATACTTAACAATTGATAAGACAAGGTCAATGGGTCATTACATGAAAATGTAAAGACGTCCTGCGATTTTGTCGCAACGAGGGGTGGCGAAATAAGACCTTTAATTAGGAAGGCAAAATAAGACCACACAAGAATGATAAGGCAAGATCAATGGATTTCTTCATTTGTGAAGACATCCTGCGATCTTGTCGCAATGATAAACTTCAACATAACTAAAGATATAGACATACAGAAAATTGAGGAAGCAAATAAGCTTGCGAAAACGATTATATTCCATCACAAGTTACAAATAATAAAGGCCAAAGTCAGAGATTTCATTCCTCAGAGATAATTGATCAAATCTCTCATTTGAAAATGAATAACAGAGGCAAGTATGGGAATGAATAGGATAAAATCTTGTTATTCATTTCCACATGATGGATTTATGTATTCATAATGCTGGTCAGTTGAATTATAAAGGAGAATTGCTTGATTAATATGTGCAAGTAAAGAAAACAAAGATTGAATTCATATTTAGCAATCCAAGAAGATTAAAAGAGTATATGTACAAGTATTACAAGAAGCGAAAGAAGAAAAGAAGTTATTTCTTTGAGGATTCTTCTTCTTGGTCAGATTCTTCAATTCCATCATTCTTTTTGCCAGATTCTTCTTCTTCGCTAGCTTCACTATCAGAGACATCCGAGAAAGGCATATCTTCAGGAATATCATCGCGAAGGCAAGGATATGAACTAAGAGGAATGCGGTGATCATTGCAAACCGTTTCAATAGTTTGATTGCGAAAACGAACAACATTATTGTTGAAATTCGCCACTGTAGCTTGCAAAATTTCTTCAACTTAGAATACTTGTTATTGCGAAGAGAAAGGCCTTCTGCGAGTTCCCTTTTTCGGACTCAAGTTCTTCAATCCTTGTTTGAAATCTCTTCTCGGATTCTCGCAAAACATATGACAATGAATTAACAACTCAACTCAATATTACGTAAATAAGAAGCGTAAGGTATAATAAACAACCTTCTCTCACGATATCATATCTTTAACCAAGGCAGTATGCTCAGCATGAAGACTAACATCAACACCTAAGTTATTCCTGGCATTATCTAGAACCTTCGCAGCCCAAGCGAATTCATCATCATTGTTTATAACAAGAAGCGAACGAATTTGGTCTTCTCGCTCATTAAGTATAGCATTTTGACGAAGAGATTCATCTCGTTCAATTTGTACTTCGAGAAGAGACTTTTGAAATGTTGCTAATGCATGTGCACCTTTATTAGCAATGCGATCTTTGTCATCTATAAGGCCACTAATTTTCTTCCTTAAAGTTTTGGTTTTCTTATGGGAATCAAGATACATTTGTTTAAATCGGTTGGCTAAACCTAAACTAGATCTATGCTCAATCTCTAAGAGACGATATTTGGTTTGAAGTTCATTTAATGAAAGGGAATCAACTTCGTTTGACAAATTACTTAAAGACTCGTTGAGATGGGTGAGAAGAACATCATTATCCATAGGCTCGGGAAATGAATGGAGAAGAATGGCTTCTTCAGAGAGATTATATATGTCTGCGAAAATAATAAATCAGGCAAAGAATAGTAGATGACAAAGTAAAGATGATTTGAAGAGCAAAAATTTCGTACCATAAAGTTGCTGATTTGCGCTTTGAAGAGTAGATATTTTAGTCTTCTGAGAAGTGGATTCAGTTTCCAACTGTTGAATTCTTTCATCTTTCTTGCGAGACATCGCAACTTCAGTTTCTAGTTCTCGGATCTTCTCTTTGAGTTGGAAAATTTTCTTTTCAAGGTTGTCGCGTCTTTTCTCGAGATCTGAGGCAACAACAAAGGAAGCTCTCCCAGACTATAAAGGAAAATAAAGAAATTGTTAAGATAAAGCTTATAATCGAAATTACAGAGAAGCAAAGGAATATGAACATACCAATGCAGTGAGAGCATTTAAGTGACTGGAGGTCAATGTTCGGGAAACTCCGCGAAAAGATTCATTATCCTCAAACAGCGGGGCATCGCAAATTTTAGCGAGAGCTTCGCAAGTAGCAGTTAGATGATCATCTCCTAATCCTTGCATAGAATCGGAGAAGACACTAGACAATTGCGCCATAGCAGAAATAGTCGAGTGATTCTCCCCCGCAGAGGAAGTACCGATCTCATTTTCATCCTCGTCAGAGCTTTTGCTGGTTTGAGAACTAGAACGAGAAGAGGGATGGGTTTTCCGTTTTTTAGAAAATGGAACAGAAGACTTGTCCTTGCGAAGAGTGATCTTATCCTTGCCCTTAACCTTCGCAGCTTCGGGGATGCTTGTTTCTTCAATAACCTTCGCACACGAATGAAGATAAGAAATAGAGGCAACAATATTGTTAAAGATAACAAAAGAAAATATTTCTTACTTCATCCGTGATCGATCGGAGTATCGCCAGAGTACTTGCCTTTGGGTTTCTTTCATAACTCTTCCTCAGTTTGTCAACCTATAAACTTTGCAAATTCAATAAATGCTTGTCATCGGGAATATCGCAAAAGCAAAACCTAAAAAAAAGGAAATATACCTCTTTTGCCTTCTCGGGCCACTTAAATTCCCAAGGATGATAGTTTGCGAGATTCGCAGGGAGTACGTGCGAACCTGCGATATAGGGTCCATTCAAAAATAAAGGAACAACCCACCATTTATCATCTTTGGAATGACGAGGAGTACTATTGTTGCCCGAATGCCAATCAATATCTTGCATAAGCAGCTTGTCATCGGAAATATTATCTTTTCTTTTCAACCGAGCACCCCAACGAGATTTGTCATTTCTCATATTTATTACTTTATAATTTTCAAAAAAGTTGTCCACGGTATACTTCTCAGCGACTATTTGTAAATTTGCGAATTTAGGATCTCTGACATCATTAGGATATAAAGATCCTTTACCAGCACCACGATTGGCGAATTCAAGCATTAGACGGATACAGTCGCCGCTCAGTTGATAAATAGCTCGCGAGAATTTCTCGTGAGAAAGAATTTCATAGAATAATGGTATCTCGGGATTGCATAGAGGAATGGGAAGGCCTGCGAGGAGTTGACCTAGCGAGATTATGATTTTCTGATCATCACACTGATGATCAGAAAACAGTTTTGCAGAGAGAATATACGAAGATTTTTGATCAGGAATGGTTGATAAAGTGAAACCTTTCTCTTGCAATTTCTTTTGAGTTTCTTCAAAAAGGGGTTTATATGTACGACCAAGTGAAGCCATTAATATAGTATGGGAATGAATGGAGAATTGAAGATTGAGAGAATTGAAGGGGATGATTACAGTAGCAGAAGCGTAAATTGCGGAGGAAGAAAAGTTGAAGGAAAGTTGCAGAGGGAAAATAAAAGAGAAAAAGAGAAGGGTAAGAAAACTATATATAGAGAAGAGGATCCTCGAGAAAACAAATGCATTTAGTGCGAGATGGGACGTGAATGGTCAAGAATAAGCAGTTGAAAGAGACGTGTTAAGAGAAGAGTGGAAGAAGAAACACCTGTAATAAATTCCGTACATGAATAAAACGGATAAAAGTGAACAATCGCGAGATAAAGATGAGCAATTGCGGCATTTTAAAATATTGGTTCTCATGACATTTTCTCCTTCGCAGAAAAGACATGAGAAGAGGCAAGATGTAGGATCAGAATATCGCGACATCAATACTTTACGAGATCAATAAACAACAGCATTGCGAAGGTGTCGCAGGGAAATAATATAAATGACGCAATGGATGACGACAACCAGAACAGGAGAAAAGTGTGAAGATTTGGCGAGATTTAGGAGTGTCGCGAAGACGAACACTTATACACTTGCGATACTTCGCGAGTCATTCCCGAAAATAAAGGACAGATTAGCTGTCATCCACTATGTAATACCCTATATATAAAGGGTTGAGTAAATCTGTTGTAGGAGAGTTCTTTTTGGATTGTTAAGCAAGTCATTAGGAGAGAGAAAGTTAAGAGTGATTGTAACTTCTTTAGCTCTGTTCTATCTTTCTTTGTAAACATTTCAAGAAAATAATCAATAAAATCTACTGTTACTCATCTTCAAATGGATTAATTGGGTGAATTATAGTAAGGGGTGTAGTGTGGGATTTCCTGCAACTACATCTGCGATTGTTTTATTTGTTGCTTCTGCCTGTCCATTGGCATGCGGGTATAAAGGAGTTGATTTCCCACACTTTATCTGAAATGCATAAGCAACAATTCTATATTTTGTCCCTCAAACTGCTTCCCATTGTCAGATACCAACTGTGCGGGGATTCCAAATCTGCATATGGTTTTTTCGAATATGAAGGTAAAAATATCTTTATCGCGAATGTGTTGTACCGCTTTTACTTCTGCCCATTTTATGAAATAATCAGAGCGACAATCGATACCTTCTTTGCCCCGTACTGCAAAAATGGTCCCACAATGTCTAAACCCCACTTTCCAAAAGGCCATACACTTGTTGAAGAAGTTAATGGTGCTCCTGGTGCATGTATTTTCTTTCCGTGCCTTTGACAATCTTCGCAATGCCTTGATATTTGTTTCGCATCTTCATGCATATATGGCCAATAATAGCCTTGCATTTTCTCCTTATGTGCCAAAGATCTTCCACCACTGTGATTGCCAGCATCCCCACTGTGTAACATCTTTAACAGTGCTTCTCCTTCATGTCGTGTTAAACATCTAAGCGAGGGTCCATTAAAGGATCTTCGGTACAGTACCCCGTCTTTTAATTCATAATTTGTTGCACGACTTTTTAATTTGTGCGCCTCTAATCTATTTCTTGGTGTTTCTTCTTTCATCAGATATGCATGAAGTTTTGCTCTCCAATCTTCACTATAGGGCCTTTGTGCTCCATCTTCTATGAGCATCACTTCTGTCTCTTGCTCTTCCTCTTTATTGATTGATGGTGATAGAAGTGTGTATTTTTATGCATCTCGCAGCTGGATCTGTCATCATACTTGATATAAAAGCGAAAGCATCTGCGAGTCTATTGTCTCTTCTTTATATATGTCTCCATTTTATTTTTGGTATCTTCGTCGACAATTTTTCAACAAGTTTCTTGTATTTTTTCAAAGATGGTTCATTTGTAGTGTATTCTTCTTTTATCTGGCGAATAGCTAATTGGGAATCACTGGTGATTCTCACATTCTCCAACTTCATTTCTATTGCGAATTGCAGAGCATGTATTATAGCTTCATATTATGTTTCATTGTTGGTAGATGCAAATTCCAATCTGAAAGAAAAGCCATTTTATTGCCTTCTGGCGAAATCAGAACGATCCCAACTCCATTGCCTTCCCCATTTGATGATCCATCTACCAATATTTCCCACCTGTTTGGCTCAGTTAATAGATCCCTTGGATTTCCATGTTCTTCTTCTATATCCATCATTTCTTCCACTGCTTCATCCTCTTCCAAAGGAAATTCTGCTAAAAAATCTACGACAACTTGTGATTTTGGTGAAGATAGTATTTCATATTTGAGTTTGCAATGACTTACTTGAGCATTCCATCTCTCAACCCTTCCTGACCTTTTTGAATTTTTCATTACTGACTCAATCGGTACTTTTGTCACTACCTTAACTGTGTGTGCTTGGAAGTATATGCGAAGTTTAAATGTTGCATAAACTAATGCCAAAATTAGTTTTTCAATTTTTGAATAATTCCTCTCCGCGGCATTGAATGTTTTGCTGATGTAATAGATTGGCTTTTCCACTCCTGCGTCTATTCGCAATAATAATGCGCTTAGTGCATGCGAGGTTGTCGCAAGGTAGATTAATAATTCCCCCCTGGCTCTGCTTTTTGTAAAATTGATATATCAATTAGATGTTCTTTTATTCCTTGTAAAGCCTTTTCACATTCATCTGTCCATCTAAATTTCGCTCCCTTTTTAAGTATGTTGAAAAAATGTTTACACTTATCAGATGATCGCAAGATGAATCTTCCTAGCGAAGCTAATAGTCCATTTAACTTTTGCACATCTTTCACCGTCGCTGGAGTTGGCATATCGCGAATTGCTTGTACTTTCTCTGGGTCGACTTGTATTCCTTCTTTTGACACAATGCAACCTAAAAAATTTCCTGATGCAACCCCAAAGGTACATTTTTCTGGATTTACTTTGATGTTGAAATGCCTCATTTGTTCAAAAATTTCCCTCAAGTCCCGTACATGGTCTTTTGCTTCTTTACTTTTTATTAACATGTCATCCACATATACCTCTAGTGTTTTATGTATCCATTTCGCGAACACCTTTTCTACCATCCTTTGGTATGTTGCTCCAAAGATTTCGCGACCAAATGGCATTTTTGTATAACAAAGATAATCCTCTTGGAGCGAAAAGGCAAGTATGCTCTTGGTCTTCTTCAGCGAGGGGAATTTGATTGTAGCCTTTGTATCCATCAAGAGAGGATATCCTTTTATTTCCTTCCGCTGACTCAACCATTTGCGGAATATCTGGCAAAGGAAAACTATCTTTCGGACAAGCTTTGTTTAGATCGGTAAAATATATGCAAATTCTTATCCATTTCTTCTTCTTTGGGACTACGACCATATTTGCTATCCATTCGGGATATTTTGCTTGTCTAATAATTCATGCGTCAAGCATCTTCTGCAATTCTTCTTCTATTTGAGGGTGATATGCTGTTGCAATTTTTCTAATTCTTTGTTTGAATGGTCTTGCATTTTTGTCAATCTCCAATTTATGGCACGCTACCGATGGATCTATTCCAGGCATCTCATCCATATCCCATGCGAAAATGTCTTTGTAATCTCGCAAAAAATCAACAGTCCTTCTTTCCTCATCTTCCTCCATTTTAGTCCCAATTTTTAACATCTTGGGTTCTTCTTCAGTTCCGACGTTCACTTCCTTTGTCGGCTCTGCTGCGGTGTAGCTAGCCTTCGGTTCTCCCATAGGCGTTGGTCATTTTACTTCCTTCGTAAGCTCATTCTCTTCTTCCGAGATTTCGCTAGGTATTCCTTTTCCTTCTTCTGCTCTTATCATGTAAATTCTAAATTCTTCTTCCTTTTTCGCTGCTTTTGCCATCTTTTTGCGATCTTTTCGCCTCTTCACTTGTTCTTCATAATGTTTTACCTCGATTTGATGATATATCCCTCCTTTATCGGTATCTCCTCTGATTTCGCCAATCCCACTCGGCATAGGAAATTCGACACATTGATGAAATGTCGAGGCTACAGCTTTTATTGCATGTACCCATGGTCTTCCCAACAACATGTTGTATGGCGATTCCATATCCACTACACATAACGTCACTTGTGTTTCAATTTCTCCCAACAAAATTCGCATTTTTATTTCCCCTTTAGGTTTTGTTATAGATTTGCCAAAACCATGGATATGATATGTTGAGGAAGTCATTTCTTCATTTTTGTACCCCAATTCTTTAAGCATGATAAAACATTATATTCACTAAACTCCCTGTGTCCACCAAAGTTCTATTTATTGCCCATTCTTCCACTGTTTTTGTTGGTTCTCCTTCTTCCTTGCTTACGCTTATCGTAATCATTAGTGGAGATGTGTGATTTAAATTCTCTCTTGATATCTCCGTTGCTGTGAACATAATCTTCTATTTTTCCCATTCTTTCAAGGGTGACGCCTTCTCTGTTGTTATAATTTTCTTTCCTTCAAAATCTCGTTTGTGTATTCTCCCTCTGATATTTTCATAAAATGTATTAACCATCGTCTTTGTAATCATATTACATTCCAATTCTCCATTATTCTCCTTGATTCTGGCTTTCTCTATTTTAACCAATTTATCCATCATACTCCTGATTCGAACAATTTTAACGACAATATCCAATCTCTAATCTTCAGTTCCCTGTTTCTAGCGCCAATATGTAGTTGCAGGAAATCATACACTACACCCCTCACAAGAATCCACACAATCAAACCATTTTAAGATGAACAATTATAATTTTTATTGATTAACTTCTTGAATATTTACAAGATAAAATGGAAAAGAGCTAAAGAAATTACAATCACTATCAACTTTCTCTCTCTTAATGACCTGCTCCACACTCGAAAAAGATCTCTCTTCCAATAGGCATGTTTCGCTCTTTATATAGGGTATTACATAATGGATGACAGCTAAGCTGTCCTTTATTTTCTGGAATGATTTGCGAAGTGTCGCAAGTGTACAAATGCATAATCTCGCGACACTCCTAGATCTCGCTAGGTCTTCACACCTTTCTCGTGTTCTGGCTGTCGTCATCCATTGCGTCACTTATTTTATTCGTCTGCGACGCCTTCGCTACGTAACGTTTATGAATTTCGCAGAGGTGTTGGTGTTGCGATATTCTGATCCTACACGCCTAAAACTTGTCGTGAGCTTATCGGTTCGTTGGCGAACTTGGATGGCTGAGATTGCATCTCATGAAGAAGGATGGACATTGATTATGGTCACATCTTTTTGTATAGTGAAGTGGCGTCAGCCACATGCTAATGGCATGCCGGTGGCGTAGCCATAGCATGGCGGCATGAGAGTAGCCGCGGCATAGTGGTATGCCAGAGACGTTGCGGTATGGCCAAAGCTAAAAACTGGGTCCGCAGCCAAAGTTAGGGTTTGGCGCCGTTGAAAAGGTTTGGCGTGGACAAATCTTGGCGCCTTGGAAGGATTTGGCGTGGCCAAGTTTTGGCGTCGTTGGAAAAATTCTCCCTGGAAGAATTAGGGCTTGGCGTGGCCAAGGCGCCGTGGTAGAATTCTCCTTGGAAAAATTGGGGGCCGGTAAGCAAAATGGGGCCGGCCTCATTCGGAATGTGTGTGGCGCATTTAGGGCGACCTGATTGGTCGATGGGAAGTGGGGCCGGCAAGTTGGGGCGTGGCCACACTTCCGGTGCGCTGCGGCGGATTTAAAGCGACCTGATTAGTCGAGGGAAATATGGACGGTTTAGGATGGGGCGTGGCCAATGGCAAGGCCACGCCTCCCTTTGCTGCTGCGGCTCCCAGTTTTTTTTTCTCGATTCTCGCGAGGTTTTGCACCTACTAATCCATGGCGGATTAACTACCTAGTTTTCCTAGGCTTAATTTTTTTGACAAGCAAGGTCTAGTATGTTGCGCGAGGTGCGAAACCCTGACTTCTGCAAGTTAGTAAGGTTGATTGAATTCTATATATCGACACAGAGCTCTTTTAAGTTCATTGCCAGAGAGCAGTATTCTTTTCTGATTGAATACCTTATACAGAGATCTTATTCTTGATACTTGGAGATTCGTGCTACTCTGCTGCGAGTGAACACGAATCGTCATGCCATATCAATATTATGAGTTCAGCCGGAGAACATAGCATAGAAGGCATTCAGAGGAACTTATATTAAGTGAATATCCGCGAGGCGCCGAAATTTACAGAACATCTAAGGTTCACCAGTCTGGATAAATTTCATGTAAGTATATTGAGCGGCTCAATAAATTTGCCAGTGGAGAGGTTAGCACACGTGGCTCTGTTTTCTTGCAGAGTGACGTCACATCGGATGCAAGGTTTTACGATTTAACCCTAAGCTAAAAACCACCATCAACATTAAGTCCCCTGCTTAGCACGTAACAGTGGCGTTGTTGCGGGGTAAGCATGAGATGGTGACGGTCAAGAGCAAAATCGAAGGGGGGCAAGACGTGAAGAGTTTGCCAGGGAAATTCAACTAACCTTTAGTGGAAGGCATGAGGAATCCGTGATCTTGTATTGACGACTTGGCGCATTTCCGGCTCGACCAGGGGGTGTCGACGTAGAGTCTTGCTTCCCGGAACATTGGTGCCAATTTGGGACATGGGGTGGTGAAGATGGTGCTTCCGGTCTGGGAATGGCGGGCGGCGCGGCTTTGAACGGTAGAGATTGCATTGCTTTGAACGGAGGAGATGGCGCTTCAATCTTGGCCGAGCGGAGATGATGCTGTGGAATGGCGAATAACACGGCTAGCTTGGAAGGATCAATGGCGTGGTGAAGATGGATCCATGGAGCGTCGGTCTTGGGACGCGGATAGGATGGCGCTGGCTCGGTTGCGACGCGGAGATGGCACTGGCTAGGATGCGGACTGTTGGCGTCGGCTTGGCCGTGGCACTATTGGACGTGGAATGGTGGAAACTGTCTTCAGTCCATGAAATGGCGGAAACTGGCTTGAGTCCGCGGAATGGTGGAAACTGGCTTCAGTCCGCGGAGTGGTGAAAACTGGCTTCAGTTCCATGGAATGATGGAAATTGGCTTCAGTTTTGTGGAAGGATGACGACTAGCTTCAGTTCCGTGGAATGATGGCAACTGGCTTCAGTTCCGTGGAAGGATGACGACTGGCTTCACTTCCGTGGAAGGATGGCCACTGGCTTCAGTTCCGTGGAATGATGGCCACTGGCTTCAGTTCCGTGGAAGGATGACGACTAGCTTTATTTCCGTGGAAGGATGACGACTGGCTTCGGAACTCCGGCTACCAAACGGTGGTGATGACGTTACTTACTTGACCACGGAGCGGGTGGAAAATAGTGTTGTTGGCTTGACCACAGAACGGGCGGAGATGGCGCTGCTGGCTAGGTCCGTGGAAAAGTGGAGATGACGCTGCAACTTCGGCCATGGACCATCGATGTTGGCGCTGAAACTTTGGACACGGAGCGCTGATGATGGTGCTGCAACTTCGGCCACGAACTGTTGATGTTGGCGCTCGGAGCATTGGCGCTGGATTGACCAAGGAGTGTTGCAGGTTGAGCGGCTTGTGTTCCTCGTGCTGGCGCGCTGCTGGTTCGGTCATGGAGCATAAGTGTGGTGCGCCCAGTCATCTATTCCCGTTCATGGAGCAAGAAGGAATCCTTATTCTGTTCAAACTTTAGAAACTCCGTACGCATGAAAAGAGGTATCGACCCTCTTCAGTTTTATGTTGCTCGTCCGGATACGTGCTTTCATCTGCAGTGTCTCCCCAGTGGATTCCAAAATTTACCAAACTCCATTGTATTCTTGGGACGGATGGATGAAATATATGCTCGCCAACGAATATGTCAGGGCTAATCTTGGGGATTGTGGTTGCGTTGTTGGTTCATCCTTGACTTTAGGTTGTTCGGTGCCTGGACCTTCTGATCGCGATGACAATATGTTGTGGATGCTTGTATGGTCAAAAATATTCCGGAGCCACTGGATGAACTAGATGAGTTGGGAGACGTTCCGTTGCCGATGTGCTGCTATCAAGTCTTCAAGGACTTTGTTCCAAGCGACATCCTTCGAAACATCTTCTGAATATTGGACTATTGCATGGAGTGCGGTGAGCAGTCCCCAATTATATTTCTGTTAGATCCGATGGCGTGGCCGGATATGTGAATGTATCTTTGTGGCGTGCTTTTTGGGTCTTTGACGTACGTGTACGGCTTCATGTTGAGAAATTCTTGCGTCTCATAAAACTTCGACAGTGATGATGTTAAAATCGGAAATAACCTGGTTGAGGGCAGTGAAGGCATCCCATTCTGGTAGTCCCCATGTGTAATTATCCTGAACCCATTTTCTCGTGGAGGATGTGCTTCTGCTGCATTCACCGGTAAGGTGGTGACTGCGTTTAAGATTCTAAACATGAAGGAGGCTTCAGTTCCCAGGCGTAGCCTACTTTAATTATATCTCCTTGAATCCACGCCTATGGGATTTGATACAATCTTATCATACTCTCCTGGAAGTGATGCTGGGATGTTTGGAATATCACATGGACGAAACATCCTGGTGTTGATGGTGGGTTTCAGCTTAGGGTTAAAATCGTAAAACTGTATAACTGACATGACGTCACTATGACCATTTATTGAATCGATCAGCATGCCTACGTAAGAATTACCAGGGTACCTTTTTTTTTTTCACGTGTCATGTTCCACGGCAGAACCCTTAACATGACCGACATCATCTATGCCAAACCCTAATTCTCATGCTACCGCGCCAAGGCATGCCAACCATGCCATCCGCACCACTGTGCCAATGGAAAACCTGGCGCCAAGGCATGCCAACCATGCCAGCCGCACCACTGTGCCAATGGAAAACCATGCCAGCCACATCTCCGCGCCAAGGCATGCCAACCATGCCAGCCGCACCATTGTGCCGATGGCAAACCATGCCATCCACGTCTACCGCGCCAAGGCATGCCACCCATGCTAGCCACACCATGCGCCAATGGCATGCCAAACCCTTGGCCCTACCATGCCAAGCCAACCGCACCTTGCCTTGGCCCCACCATGCCAAGCCGTCCGTGCCAAACCCTTGGCCCCACTATGCCAAGACCATCCGTGCCATTTCTGGCCTTGGCCCCACCATGCCGGCCTTCCCTATTGCGGCTACCAAAACGAAGGCGTGCGACGATCAACGACCACCCTTCCATCCTAGATGCAAATCCTATCCGTCCAAGGTCGCCAAACAACGCATGGTAACCTTTGGCCCAAAACCCTAGTTTTGGCCACGCCAACCGCACCTTGCCTTGGCCCCACCACGCCAAGCCGTCCGTGCCAAACCCTTGGCCCCACTATGCCAAGGCCATCCGCGCCCTTTTTTGCCTTGGCCCCACCATGCCGGCCTTCCCTATTGCGGCTACGAAAACGAAGGCGTGCGACGATCAACGACCACCCTTCCATCCTAGATGCAAATCCTAGCCGTCCAAGGTCGCCAAACAACGCATGGTAACCTTTGGCCCAAAACCCTAGTTTTGGCCACGCCAAACCGCGCCAAGGCATGCCATGCCACATGTGCCAATGGCATGCCAACCACCTTGCCGCGCCATACCATGCCGGCCTTCCCTATGCGGCTACCAAAACGAAGGCGTGCAACGATCAACGGCCACCTTTCCATCCTAGATGTGAATCCTAGCCGTCCAAGGTTTCCAAACAACACATGGTAACCTTTGGCCCAAAACCCTAGTTTTGACCACGCCAAACCACGCTAAGGCATACCATACCACGTGTGCCAGTGGCATACCAACCACCTTGTCGCGTCACGCCACACCGGCCTTCCCTATGCGGCTACCAAAACGAAGGCCTGCAACAATCAACGGCCACTTTTTCATCTAAGATGCAGATCTTAGCCGTCCAAGGTTACTAGCTAACGCATGGCAACCTTTGTCCCTAGTTTGATCACGCCTAAACAAAGCCAAAACCCTAACTTTTGGCCGCACCTAAACCAGGCCATAGTAAATCCATATTGATCATGCTTTCATGCCACTGGCTACCAAACGAAGGGTTACAATAATCAACGGCTAACTTTCCTCTTAAGATGCAAAATCTCGACCCTCGAGGGTCACCACTGAGCCGGTAATTCTCCCAAGCTCAACTTTCCAGACAACAACAACGTGCACCACGTTTTCCACGAAAACACTCGAGACATCAACGCATGTCACAAACTGGGGGATGCTCATTGGTTATTGGTTTGGTGGTTTACAGCGTGCGGCGTACACTACGCCCGTTATAAGAAAGTGTCATAAGGATGAGGCGGTTAGTAAATACAGGGAGTAATGGTGAAACGCTTTCTTTTATGGAACATCAATTCCAGGCGTTACCGGTTACCACCTCCTCCCATTTACTCACCCGTTTTCCATTTCTTAATGAGACCAGAGTACGTTTCACTTCGACTTGTATAAATAGGCATTACCTATTTCCACCGAAGATCAGGTTCAGGTCAGGAGCATACAACACTCAAAAACTATTTTATAGCTCTCCATCGGTTAGCTTCCCACTTTCTGATACAAGTTGTAAAACAACTACTCTTCCAGAATCAACTAGTCTGGTCTCAACACTTTCTTCGCTTCCCTCCCCAAAACCAACCCTTCTCTTTCGCTTTGTGACCGAAGCAAGTCTGGAACGGCCATTTCTTGGTTTAGGCCGGATTTGTACAGATTGATCTCTCGAATCTAAATTACTCCCTTGCAATACATTGTTTGGGGTTTAAATTCGTTTCTCACCCACACACCCGAAATTACCAAAATCAGCAGAAACCGTTTTCACCCTCAAACAATTGGCGACCACAGTGGGAGGTCAATCTCTTGGTCCCAATATCAATTTCAGAATACGTTTCTCTAACTCAGGAGGATGGTCGGTTTTAGGGCTGAATCTGTGTCCTCAAGTTCTGTAGTTGCAGGAAATCCTACACTACACCCCTTACAATAATCCACACAACTAAGACATTTTAAGATGAATAACAATGATTTTATTGATTATTTCCTTGAATTTTTACAAGATAAAATAGAAAAGAGCTAAAGAATTTACAATCACCACAAACTTTCTCTCTCCTAATGACTTGTCTAACACTCTGAAAAGAATCCCCCCCACAACAGGCTTATTTGACTCTTTATATAGGGTAATATACAATGGATAACAGCTAAGCTGTCCTTTATTTTCGGGAATGACTTGCGAGATATCGCAAGTGTACAAATATATAATCTCGCCACTCTCCCAAATCTCACTGGGTCTTCATATCTTTCTCGTGTTTTGGCTGTCGTCATTCATTGCGTCATTTATATTACTCTTCTGCGACGCCCTCGCAATGCTGTTGTTTATTGATCTCGCGAAGTATTGATGTCGCGATATTCTGATCCTACATCTTGCCTCTTCTCATGTCTTCTCTGCGAAGGAGATAATGTCATGAGAACCAATATTTTGAAATGCCGCAATCATTTGTTTTCTATCAATTTTCTGCCGACAAGATTCCGTGAATTTATGAATGACTGTTTACACGTATCTAAAATTTCCCTTTTTACCGGCACATTTAATGTTATCCGGTTACTCTTTTCTCATCTATTTAAAGGAGGATTCCTTGTGAAAGCATTTCTTTTCTTTTACTTCGTCTTCTTCATCGTCTGCAAATTTTTTCTGCTGCTTTTCTTCATCGTCTTCTTCATCGTTTTCCTGCTACTATTTTTCTGCTACCGTTTCTATGGCATCAAGGTTTGTTAATTTTGCTGAATTTGATCATTTTGTGATTGATCTCTCTTATTGAAGTTGTTTTATTCTGATATTGTTCTTCTTTTAATGACTCCTCTACCATTTTTGTTTTAGCAAGAACAAATCTAGCACCAAGTTCACCGTTGTGAACCCTAATATCTCCATGGGTTCGCAACCGAAATCCACTGCCTCTAAAAGAAAGCCTGCGAATAACAAGGTATTTAAGAAACATTTACTCTTTTAATAACAATATTGTTGCCTCTGTTTCTTATTTATCTTGTAATTCGCAGGATGACAAAAATGTTGATAGGTCCCCCAAGAAGCCTCGCCATTCTAAACTTGTTGCACCTGTTGTTACCTTTCCTATATTCAAACTTACAACTCCTACTGCGAAATCTTCGCAAGATAATCCTACCGTTTCTTCCTGCGAAAATACTGTCAAAGATAACACTTCTATGTCTGAATTTCTCATAGATCAAATCCCTCATAACAGTCCCATTGCGAATGAGCCTATTTCTTCTTCCATTGTCAATGCCTCTACCATTTCTCCAGTCATTAATCCTCATGAGATTTCCTCTTATCATGATATTCCTTTAACAAAAGATGACTCATCTCTTCCTTCTTCTATCGCCGTTACTTCCTTTTCTGAGCAAATCCCTCTTACTAAAGAAAATTTAGAAGGAATAGATGTGGCCTTCAAAGTTCTATCAGATATTGTGAACGATGCCAAGAAGACTTCTGTCGACCCTATCAAATCTGATGTCTGCGAGATTTTGAGCAAACACCTTGGCCCTGATAGAATTTCGCAAACATCTTTGGAGCAAGAAATTAATGTTTTGAAGAATGATCTCCAAGCTATGACTGCAAAATGTAATATTATCCAACTTGAGAATTAAAAACTTCAAAATGTTTCGCTGGATCGTGATAACCTTCGTAGGAAGAATTGAAAGGTATACTCTTACCTCTGTACTGTCCATTTTTTTTTATTGAACCAAAAGCCCTTGTTCGCCCTTCAAGCTTTAAACCAAAAGCGAAAAATGGAGATATATCAGTTGGAATCTACTGGTGAAGAAGTTCGAGTTGATAGAGATGCTTGGATGAAGCAATATAACCAATTAGATAATCTTCATACATACTCTGTTGATCAAATAGATAATCTTTCAAAAGAAAATGCTGACTTAGTACAAGAAGAAGGCTCATTAAGTAATGAATTATCTCGCCTCTCTTACTCTTTGACTAAAGCTAATCTGGAATTGGAAACTTTATCAGATGAGAATGTAATTCTTTCTCAAGAAAAGCGAACTCTGTTAAACAAGGTGGCGATTTACTCGCAACAGTCTGATGTTTGTCAAAAATTATGTAAAGAACAAGAACAATCTCTTTGCTCATTGAGAAATCAACTTGAAGAAGTTACTGCCGAGAAGGATAAACTTATTCAGGGTAGAATAATCTTAAGTGTAAAGGCAAACCAATTCAAAGATCAATGTTCCAAATTAGAAAAGTCCAACTCTTCCCTTGCGAAAGAGAATGCCTTACTTGTTTCCAACGAAAAAAGCTTGCGATCTCGTCTGAAAGGTTTAATTGGAGATAATTTTGACAATGCCATGGATCATTTGGAGAGTAGTCGTTCGGCTTTAATCCAATATCTTACCTCGCAGAAGGAAGGTAGTCATAGAAATTGACTGCCTCATCTATTCTTCCTTTATCAAACCTTCATATTTTTTGTTTGTATAATTCCTTTTTTCTTTGTTTTTGCAGAATCTGAGAAAAATATTCACTCCTCCATTACCGCTTTGAAATCCGACTACTCAAAAATTCGCAAAGAAAACGGAATACTCGCTGCTTCCCTTGCTCGTTCTCGCGACAGAGCAGAAAGAAGATTCGACTATATGCGTGACTGTAAAGATATAGAGAGTAAAAATCAGCAGAAAGCACTCCTTCGTCAATTTCATCTTAAAGCCGAAGTTCTTGTGAATGATGTTTTACTATCTAAATCTCTTGATCTTGTATCTGTCGAACCTCTGGAAGTAAGCGATGATGAATTTCCTAATCCTCCCGACAGCGATTATGACTATAATAGTGGCGAAGAATTCGCAAATGAAGAGACTATCTCTCCCAATAAAACTGTCAATGACGATGTCGCGAATGAAGATGCAGGTGAAGAAGGATCTGGTGGAAATATATTAACTAGAGAAAATATAGATAAAGTTATCAAGAAAACCCAAAGTATTTCCTTCCGTGAAAAAACGATATTTGAGAATTGACTTTCTCTTGTAATCTTTCTTCTTGTACTGTTATTTCTTTATGTATTTCAACCATCTTTTTGACGTGTTCATCTGCTTATTACTACTCTTTCTTTCAATGAGTATAAGTTTTGGTATTTAATAATTTCTATTTTGTTTTCAATTATTTATATTGAAATTCATCATTGCGACAAGATCGCAGGACGTCTTTACATTTTCGTGTAATGACCCATTGATATTGCCTTATCATTGTTCTTGTGTGGTCTTATTTTGCCTTCCTAGTTAAAGGTCTTATTTTGCCACCCCTCATTTTTTATGATAATATGACAGGCCTAAAAATTCTTGTGAACTTGAAGCCCCATGACATTGCCGTCTTGCGACAAAATCGCAGGACGTCCTTACACTTTCATGTAACGACCCATTGATCTTGTCTTATCATTTCTTTAGTATTATTTCCTCTGTAGGATGCTTTTGTTGCGAGAATATGACAGGCCTAAAAATTCTTGCGAACTTGAAGTCCCATGACATTGCCGTCTTGCGACGAAATCGCAGGACGTCTTTACACTTTCATGTAAAGACCCATTGATCTCGTCTTACCCTCGCGTTAGTATTATTACCTCTTCAATATCATCGCACCAATATGACAAGCCTAAATTTTCTTGCGAAAATAGAGCCTCATGACATTTGCGTCTTTTGACACTTATCAGCTCCCTAATGGAGGGTGCCGCCCTTATCATCTCCCTGGTTGCCCCTTCAAGGAGGCGTACATCGGCCATACAAGACTAGCTCCTCCCATCCGGTCTTAACAACAACTAGTTGTTTTCGCAGCCTCTTATCCCTTATACCTATTGGGCTTATGGTTACGAGACTGCACCCTAAGTGGAGTTTTCTTCGGGCCGAGTGCAGCATGTGCCAAGACTTGCCAAGAATGGCCGAGACACTTCAAATTCCCCAGGCACTCTTGGATCAACCGTGTACCTCGGCGCCTTGGTCATACACTGACTCCTTGGAAGAGACCCTCGGTCGTCCAACCAGGGTATAACCTTATATATATAGTTGGAAATCCAAGGTATCTCTCCTGGATAGGCTTTCATTGGGCCCCAAATCTTCATGACTCAGTTCCGTGGGCGGTGTAACCTTTTCCTCGAGCCATGTCAAGAGATACCCCCTTATATGACGCACTTTAGGTCTTACATTTGCCTCTTACGAAGTATCATTCGCGAACTAGGTGTACGCCATAAAGGTTCGTCCCATTCACTCACTCATTCATTTCGTTAATTCGTTCTCAATCATTCATTTTTGGTTATCTCTTGTTAATTCATTTGCGAGATATTCGCACATTCTTTTGAAATTTCGCAATAACTCTGTCGCAGAAACATTTCATATGAATTCATTTCATTTCATTCATTCAACATTTCGGAACTTATTCTTTCCCTTCCATCTTCTATGGGTAGTATTTCTTGAGATATAATCTATTCCACGGTCTACCCAATCTCTGGCCCACATCTTTGCCCTCAGGATCCATTAATCTATATGCCCCTGTTCCAACTATCTCCTTGATGATATAAGGTCCATCCCACTTTTTGCCAACTTGCCACCACTTTCTCGCTGATATATTGGTGTTTCTCGCAATACCATATCACCTGGTTGAAGCTCGCGTGTTTTGACACGTTTGTTATATTCTCTGGCCAGTCTTCGCGATAATTCTCCATATGTCTGTAGTGCTCTTTCTCTTTTTTCTTCTAATTCATCTAATTTAACCAAAATGTTACCCGCACTAAGATTTTTCTCCCAAGCTTCTCTCTTTGTTGTTGGAATAATAACTTCTGTCGAAAGTACAGCTTCAACTCCATAGGTTAGACAAAATGGGGACATCCCCGTAGCTTCTCGCCTTGTTGTATTGTAAGCCTATACTGCATTATGCACTTGTTCACACCATGCCTTATTATTCCCTTCTAATTTCTTCTTCAATATATCAGCGATTATTTTATTTGTTGCTTCTGCCTGTCCATTGGCCTGCGGGTATAAAGGAGTTGATTTCCGACACTTTATTTGAAATGCATTAAGCAGTAATTCTATATTTTGTCCCTCAAACTGTTTCCCATTGTCGATACCAACTGTGCTAGAATTCCAAATCTGCATATTATGTTTTCGAATATGAAAGTAAAAACATCTTTATCGCGAATGTGTTGTACCGCTTTTACTTCTGCCCACTTTGTGAAATAATCTGTAGCGACAATCAGATATCTCCTTTGCCCTGTACCTGGTAAAAATGGTCCTACAATATCTAACCCCCACTTTCCAAAAGGCCATACACTTGTTGAAGAGGTTAATGGTGCTCCTAGTGCATGTATTTTCTTTCCGTGTCTTTGACAATCTTCACAACATCTTGATATTTGTTTCGCATCTTCATGCATATATGGCCAATAATAGCTTTGCATTTTCGCTTTATGTGCTAAAGACCTTCCGCCACTATGATTGCCAGCATCCCCACTGTGTAGCATTTTTAACACTGCTTCTCCTTCCTTTCGTGTTAAACATCTAAGCGAGGGTCCATTAAAGGATCTTCGGTACAATATCCCGTCTCTTAATCATAATTTGTTGCACGGCTTTTTAATTTGTGCATCTCTAATCTATTTCTTGGTGTTTCTCCTTTCATTAGATAAGCATGAAGTTCTGTCCTCCAATCCTCGCAATCTTTGTATTTCATCTTCTATGAGCATTACTTCTGCTTCTTCCTCTTCCTCTTTGTTGATTGATGGTGATAGAAGTGTTTGTATTTTTATGCATCTCGCAGATGGATCTGTCATCATACTTGATATAAAAGCAAAAGCATCTGCGAGTCTATTGTCTTTTCTTGATATGTGTCTCCACTTTATTTTTGGTATCTTCGCTGACAATTCTTCAACAAGCTTTTTGTATTTTTTCAAGGATGCTTCATTTGTAGTATACTCTTCTTTTATCTGGCGAATATCTAACTGAGAATCACTGGTAATTCTTACATTCTCCAACTTCATTTCTATTGCAAATCGCAAAGCATGTACTATAGCTTCATACTCTGTTTCATTGTTGGTAGATGCAAATTCCAATCTAAAAGAGAAAGCCATTTTATTGCCTTCTGGCGAAATTATAATGATCCCAATTCCGTTACCTTCTCCATTTGACGATCCATCTACCAATATTTCCCATCTGTTTGGCTCAGTTAATAAATCCCTTGGATTTCCATGTTCTTCTTATATATCCATCATTTCTTCTACTGCTTCATCCTCTTCCAATGGAAATTCTGCTAAAAAGTCTGCAACAACTTGTGATTTGGGTGAGGATAACACTTCATATTTGAGTTTGCAATGACTTACTTGAGCATTCCATCTTTCAACCCTTCCTGACCTTTTTGAATTTTTCATTACTGACTCAATTGGTACTTTTGTCATTACCTTTACCGTGTGTGCTTCGAAGTAGATGCGAAGTTTAAACGTTGCGTAAACTAATGCCAAAATTAATTTTTCAATTTTTGAATAATTTTTCTCTGCGGCATTGAATGTTTTGCCGATGTAATAGATTGGTTTTTCCACACCTGCGTCCATTCGCAATAATACTGCGCTTAGTGCATGCGAGGTTGTCGCGAGGTAAATTAGTAATTCCTCCCCTGGTTCTGCTATTTGTAATATTGATATATCCATTAGATGTTCTTTTATTCCTAGCAACGCCTTTTCACATTCATCCGTCCACCTAAATTTCGCTCCCTTTTAAGTATGTTGAAAAAATGTTTGCACTTATCAGATGATCGCGAGATGAACCTTCCTAGCGAAGCTAATAATCCATTTAACTTTTGCACATCTTTCACTGTTGCTGGTGTCGGTATATCGCGAATTTCTTGTACTTTCTCTGGATCGACTTGTATTCCTTCTTTTGACACGATATATCCTAAAAATTTTCCAGATGCCACTCCAAAGGTACATTTTTCTGGATTTACTTTGATGTTGAAATGTCTCATTTGTTCAAAAATTTCCTTCAAATCTTGTACATGATCTTTTGCTTATTTACTTTTTATTAACATGTCATCCACATATACCTCTAGTGTTCTATGTATCCATTTTTCGAACACTTTTTCTACCATCCTTTAGTATATTGCTCCAGCATTTCGCAGGCCAAATGGCATTTTTGTATAACAATATAATCCTCTTGGAGCGAAAAAGGCAGTATGCTCTTGGTCTTCTTCAGCGAGAGGAATTTGATTGTATCCTTTGTATCCATCAAGCGAGGATATCCTTTCATTTCCTGCTGCTGACTCAACCATTTGCGGAATATCTGGCAAAGGAAAACTATCTTTTGGACAAGCTTTGTTTAGATCGGTAAAATCTATGCAAATTCTTATCCCTTTTTTCTTCTTTGGTACTACGACCATATTTGCTATCCACTCGGGATATTTTGCTTGTCTAATGATTCCTAAGCGTCAAGCATCTTCTCGTAACTCTTCTTCTATTTGAGGATGATATGCTGTTGCAATTTTTCTAATTCTTTGCTTGAATGGTCTTGCATTTTTATCAATCTCTAATTTATGGCATGCTACAGATGGATCTATTCCAGGCATATCATCCATATCCCACGCGAAGATGTCTTTATAATCTCGCAAAAAATCAATAGTCTCTTTTTCCTCATCTGTTTCCATTTTTGTCCCAATTTTTAACACCTTGGGTTCTTCTTCAGTTCCAATATTTACTTCCTTTGTTAATTCTGCCGCAGTGTAGCTAGCCTTCGGTTCTCCCATGGGCATTGGTCCTTTTACCTCCTTCGCAAGTTCATTTTCTTCATCATATATTCCTTTTCCTTCTTCTGCTCTTATCATGTAAGTTCTAAATTCTTCTTCCTTTTTCGCTACTTTTGCCATCTTCTTGCGATCTCTTCGCCTCTTCACCTTTTCTTCATAATGTTTTACTTCGATTTGATGATATATCCTTTCTTTATCGGTATCTCCTCTGATTTCGCCAATTCCACTCGGTATAGGAAATTTGACACATTGATGAAATGTTGATGCTACAGCTTTTATTGTGTGTATCCATGGCCTTCCCAACAACATGTTATATGGTGATTCCATATCCACTACACATAACGTCACATGTGTTTCAATTTCTCCCAACAAAATTCGTATTTTTATTTCCCCTTTAGGTTTTGTTATTGATTTGCCGAAACCATAGATATGATATGTTGCGGAAGTCATTTCTTCATCTTTGTACCCCAATTTTTTATATGCATGATAAAACATTATATTCACTGAACTCCCTGTATCCACCAAAGTTCTATTTATTGCCCATTCTTCCATTGTTTTTGTTAATTTTCCTTCTTCTTTGCTGGCACTTATTGTAATCACTAGTGGAGATGTGTGATTTAAATTCTCTCCTGATATCTCCGTTGCTGTGAATATAATTCTCTGTTTTTCCCATTCTTTCAAGGGTAACATCTTCTCTGCTGTTATAATTTTCTTTCCTTCAAAATCTCTTTTATGTACTCTTCCTCTGATACTTTCATGAAATTCACTAACCATTGTTTTTGTAATCATATTACATTCCAATTCTCCATTACTCTCCATTACTCTCCTTGATTCTGATTTTCTCCAATTTATCCATCATACTCTTGATTTGTTGAATTTTAATGACAATATCCAATCTCTTATCTTCAATTACTCCCTGTTTCTAGCGCCAATATGTAGTTGCAGGAAATCCTACACAACACCCCTTACAATAATCCACACAACTAAGACATTTTAAGATGAATAACAATGATTTTATTGATTATTTCCTTGAATGTTTACAAGATAAAATAGAAAAGAGCTAAAGAATTTACAATCACCACAAACTTTCTCTCTCCTAATGACTTGTATAACACTCTGAAAAGAATTCCTCCTTTCACAACAGGCTAATTTGACTCTTTATATAGGGTAATATACAATGGATGACAGCTAAGTTGTCCTTTATTTTCGGGAATGACTTGCGAGATATCGCAAGTGTACAAATATATAATCTCGCCACTCTCCTAAATCTCGCTGGGTCTTCACATCTTTCTCGTGTTTTGGCTGCCGTCATTCATTGCGTCATTTATATTACTCTTCTGCGACGCCCTCGCAATGCTGTTGCTTATTGATATCGCGAAGTATTGATGTCGCGATATTCTGATCCTACAAGTTCCACTCAGGCGAACGACAATGTTTCCTTCCCCAACGCAGCGCTCAACAACGCAATCAATGAACGAATTCCAAGACTGACTGACTTGGTGCGGATTCAGGAGATGCACACCAAGAACATGGGTCTGATGAAAGATGTGATTAACATCATACTGGACTTCCTCGTCATCATACTGTGCTCTTTCATATTCTTCATTAATATTATCATTGTTGCGATTTTGTTCTCGCCTTCTTTCTTGATTATCATGATTATTCTGGCGAATTGCCTCCTCCAACTCATGTTCTTCCATTTCTGCTCTCAATCTTTCTCTCTCGCGATCTAGACGTGCTTGTTCAACATAATGTCTTTCAATTTCATCCTCAATCTATTTTTGCTTCCTCTGTGCTTCTCTCCCATGCAATATTCTTCTTCCTTCTTCTTGATTTTCTTCATCAACTGGATTATTTTGCCTCTGACGCTGCCTATTTCCTTGGTTTCTACCATTCTGCCCATTTTGAAAAGTCTCGGGACGTGGAACATAACGATCTTCCATCATTTCTCTTCTCTCGCAATGTTTTATGCCTTGATTTTGCGCTTCTTCATGGTTTTTTTCATCATCATTTTGTGTAGGTAAAATTCTCCTTCTTTCCTCTCTAACTAATCTTGAACTTGACCTTGTAGTGCTTCTCGACCTTCTATTTTGTAATCTGATGTTTTCCATCCTCAGCTCATGATTCTGGTCTGTCAAGTTTGCACGCTCCTCGCCTCTAATCGTCTCTCTTCATGTATTGTTTGCCTCAACGCCTGTAATGCTGCGATCTCTTCATTTCCATGAATTATTTCTCCATTCCCTTCTCAGTCTCTCCCCTCCTGTCCATTGTTTACCAATTGTTGTTCTTCTTCCCCTTCGTCCACAAAGTCTGATCTCCAAGTATGCACGCTTACTTTATCATAATCCACAGTTCTATCCGCTACTGGTTGAATTGGTGGTTGAATTTGATTTTCTTCATCATTCCTTATGTTTCTTCTTGAGGATTCTCCCATTTTATTTCTCTCTTCTCCGGCAAGTCTCCTACTCCTCCTAACAGTTGTTGGTTGCTCAGATGCATTTCTCCTTCTAGCCTTTTCTTAATTTTGGTAAACTGTTGAAAATTATATCAAATTCCTTCTCTACTACTCCAAGTTCTTTCAAATCACGATGTCAATCCTTACTCAAACACCTGTTTCTAGCGCCAATATGTAGTTGCAGGAAATCCTACACTACACCCTTTACAATAATCCACACAACTAAGACATTTTAAGATGAATAACAATGATTTTATTGATTATTTCCTTGAATGTTTACAAGATAAAATAGAAAAGAGCTAAAGAATTTACAATCACCACAAACTTTCTCTCTCCTAATGACTTGTATAACACTCTGAAAAGAATCCCCCCCACAACAGGCTTATTTGACTCTTTATATAGGGTAATATACAATGGATGACAGCTAAGTTGTCCTTTATTTTCGGGAATGACTTGCGAGATATCACAAGTGTACAAATATATAATCTTGCCACTCTCCTAAATCTCGCTGGGTCTTCACATCTTTCTCATGTTTTGGCTGTCGTCATTCATTGCGTCATTTATATTACTCTTCGGCGACGCCCTCGCAATGATGTTGTTTATTGATCTCGCGAAGTATTGATGTCGCGATATTCTGATCCTACAAGTTCCACTCAGGCGAACGACAATGTTTCCTTCCCCAACGCAACGCTCAACAACGCAATCGATGAAAGAATTCCAAGACTGACTTACTTGGTGCGGATTCAGGAGATGCACACCAAGAACATGGGTCTGATGAAAGATGTGATTAACATCATACTGGACTTCCTCGTCAACTTAACGGCAGAGTTGAACGGTTCACTTGCCCCGGAAACTCCAGGACTGGGGACTAACATCCCAAACGATCACTCCCAAGTCAACAGCTTCACTACTAATCAGAAACCAGTAGGCCAGGAAGCGGCCTCACTAGTGGAAAATTTATGTGAACTCTTACATCTTTCAAAAGATCAACGGATGGAGACGTTCACTGCTATCAATCGAATAGAATTAAACGCGTCCTTGACTCCTTCACGCTTGGAAACATCAAGAACGCCAGAGATGTCCATCAACAATATCACGTTTACCGACGACGACATGATGGCAGAGGAAGGCCATAACCGAGCCCTACACGTCACGGCCCGTATCAAGAACGTGGAATTCAAAAGGGCTCTCATCGACACGGGAGCATCCTCCAACATTGTTACCCTCAGGACCCTCAGAACGGCCAGGGTACGGCCGAACGAAGTCATGCGACAGTCCACTACAATGACTGATTTTGAAGGCAACCAAACCTGCATGTATGGGTATGTCAACCTGAATCTATCAGTAGGACCCGTCCGGTCAAAAGTAAGGTTCGAGGTAATCGAAAAGGAGCCAGATTACCACATGATACTGGGAAGACCATGGCTCCACAATAACAGAATCATCCCTTCGACGTATCACCAGTGCTTGAAAACTATGTTGAACGGAGAAGTCGTTCGCATCGCTGCATCATTATCTCCATATGCGCCGATCTGTGGCATGGCGATTTTTGAGCCAAGAAAGGACCCGCAGGCCACAGCCAACAAGACTCACCACACTCCACTGCCAAAGTGTACGTCCATTGAAGAAAGTGATGGTCTTGCACCGCTTCGCGGAGAAACCCAGTCTCACATCACCCCTTCGAAAGAGAGACACACCAGCCTCCACCCGCCGAACCGGGGTTCGGCTTACACCCATACCAAGCGAGGACGGGCTTTTATTATGGGTTATGATGAAAAAGGGAAAACCGTGTATCAACGCCGCTGTTAGCAATTAACATGGGAGACTACCACACAGTCTCTCCGCCCAATGGAACGCCAACATAGTAACGAGCCGCATGAGGAAGTACCTGATGCACCATGACAGCTACAAGACGGGACCAACTCTACCATGGACGAACTTGAGGTCGTTAATATCGGGAGTGAAGAATCTCCGCGACTCATCTCGATAAGCTCGACTCTGTGCGCAGACGAACGTGTAAAGCTGGTAGACCTCCTCAAGGAATATCTAGACGTATTCGCATGGACATACGAGGAAATGCCCGGCTTGGACAAAAGGATGGTCACTCATCATTTACACGTAATACCCGGATCCAAACCGGTCAAGCAAACCCCGAGACAATTCCGGAACGATGTAGAAGAACAGACTAAGGTAGAGATTCAAAAGCTACTAGCAGCTGGTTTTATCAAACCGATTCACCACCCTACTTGGTTGGCCAACGTTGTTCCGGTAAAAAAGAAGAATGGCCAGATCAAGTGTTGTGTCGATTTTAGAGATTTGAACAAATATTGCCCTAAAGATGACTTTCCGCTCCCCAACATTGACATGCTAGTAGACGCCACCAGTGGACATGGTATGTTCTCTTTCATGGATGGATACATCGGCTACAACCAAATAAAGATGTACGAACACGATGCAAGTAAGACGGCTTTTCGAACTCCTCTTGGAAACTTTTACTACACTGTGATGCCCTTTGGTTTGAAAAACGCTGGCGCCACATACCAACGCGCCATGACCACTATTTTTCACGATATGATGCACAAGCAAGTCGAAGATTATGTAGATGACATAGTGGTCAAGTCAAAAACTCGGGCAGCCCATGCAGGAATTCTGCGGCAGGTGTTCGAAAGATGTCGCGAGTACAAACTGAAGATGAATCCATTGAAGTGTGCTTTTGGTGTCTCTTCGGGCAAGTTCCTAGGTTTCCAGGTGACTGCCGAGGGAATTAAAGTTGACCCAGTCAAAACACAAGCCATCCTCATGATGCGACCACCGCGAACCATGAAAGAACTCCAGAGTTTCATGGGTAAAATAAACTACATTCGCCGCTTCATACCAGGATTGGCTCAACTTGTTGCTTCGTTTACCCCCTTACTGATGAAAGGAACAAGCTTTGTCTGGACCACACTACAACAGGAAGCGTTCCGAAAAATTCAGCCGTCATGAAGTCACCCATACAAGGAAGACCGCTACACCTCTCCACTGCTTTTAGCGACACTGCTGCCGGAGCTCTCCTCGCCCAAAAAGATGACGAAGGGATTGAGCATCCCATATACTACTTCAGTCGAACTTTAAGAGATGCCGAACTCAGATATCCCAAAGCAGAAAAGGCGTGCTTAGCTTTGATCCACCCCATCCAGAAATTCAGGCATTACCTACTATCCAATAAAGTGGTGCTGATATCTAATTATGATCCTGTGAAGTTCCTCCTCTCAAAACCGGCCCTGATACGAAGACCAGCCAAATAGCTCCTCCAAATGTCGAAATTCGACATAACATGCGCTTCCCCGAGAGCCATCAAAGGGCAAGCAGTTGCGGATTTACTAGCGGTATTTCCGGGAGAGAATACCATGGCACTACACGAGGACCTCCCTGGAGACTTTCCGGAAATCTCTTTCATCCAAGAAGAAACATGGCTACTATTCTTCGACAGCTCCGCTACCCCTAGCATCGGTACTGGAGGAGCAGGTGTGGTTCTAGTATCCCCAGCTGGTGAATTATTCTCGCACTCCTTCAAGCTAGATTTCCCCTGCACCAACAATTCAACAGAATATGAAGCCTTTCTCATCGGATTGTCCTTGGCTAAACGAGCTGGAGCCACGCGTCTGGAAATAAGAGGGGACTCTAAATTACTTGTGAACCAGGTGAACGGAGTATACGCACTGAAAGAAGTAACCTTGTCCCCATACAGATCCGAGGCACAAAAACTGCTAAACTAGTTCGTCGACGCGACCATAACACATATTGGGCGCAGCGGCAACCAACACGCTGATTGCCTAGCCACGCTAGCATCAAAACTGCAATTTGAAGGTTTTGACGAAACCCTGACAGTGAAGATACGAACTGTGGCTTCAACATGGCTTTCACAACCCGAAGAGGATGAAGCTGGTGACTGGAGAACACCAATTATCCAAGAACTTAACAACTCACTTTTCCAGGGAAAGGTCAGTCTCAAAACCTTACAAAATTTCTTCATGCTCCGAGGGGTGATATATCATTGAAATCCAGACGGTTCCTTGTCAACATGTCTTGAAGAGGGAGAAGCACAACAACAACTCAACCGCGTCCATGATGAGATCTGCGGGCCAACATTAGTGGTAACACTATATCGCCGTTTGCAACGCCTTGGCTACTACTGGCCAGAAATTGAGGTTCAATCTCGGTTACTTCAAAGAACCTGTTCCAACTGTCAAGCGCCGCCGCATCAATTAGAAGTTTTCAATATTGGTCACGCTGGGGACTGGCAGGAGCCATACATCAGTTACCTTCGCGACGGCATACTCCCCACCAATAAGAAGGATGCAGCCAAGATAAAACAAAGGTCCGAGAGATTCGTATTCCACGAAAGAATCTTATATCGTAAAAGCTTTGGAGGAAGTTTGCTACGATGTTTGAACAAAGAAGAAATCCCAATCATGCTGAAAGAGATGCACGAATGCGAACATCAAGTAAGACGGAAATTATTTCTTCAGATATACGAGAAATACTACTGGCCAACCATGGAGGATGATGCAGCTGTTTTCGTCCAGAGGTGCAAAAATGTCAAATTCACGGAAACCTTATCCATGTACCGTCGACACCCCTGCATTCAATAAACATTCCGTGGCCTTTTCACAGCTGGGGACTCGACATCATTTGAAAGATCCATCCGCCGTCCTCAAAGCATCACGAGTACATAATAACAGCAACCGAATATTTCACCAAATGGGTCAAAGCCATACCCTTACTAGGGACGAATGGAACCACAATCGCGGCATTCATTAAGGAGTACATTATCCGCCGATTTGGCATTACTAAACATATCATCACCGAAAACGGCACTCCTTTCGCAAACTAGCAAGTATGGGAGTTACTCGAAGAATATGGAATTAAGCAAGTCTTCTCTACCGTGTACTACCCCCAAGGGAACGGACATGCTGAAAGCACCAACAAAACTCTGATCTGAATCCTCAGTCGGACAGTGCATGATAATCCTCGGACATGGCATGAGCAATTGCCAATGACACTCTGGGCGTACCGGACATCACCAAGAAGTTCCACCGGGGACTCTCCCTACTCCATTTTTTACGGCGCAGACGCCATCATCCCAGCGGAAGTTAAAATCCTGTCGGCTAGGATTGCCGAAGTAAGCGGAGTTCGATGGAATGAAGCTAAAGCATTGAGCGCCAAAGTTGCAGAATTGGACACTGTGGATTTCAGAAGATCCAAGGCGGAAGAACACGCACAAGCATACATAAATAGGGTTTCCAGGGCATATAACAAAACCGTCAAGCCTCTGGTTTTTCAAGTGGGAGATTTGGTACTGAAGACTGCCAAACACATTCAGCAAGACGCGTGCGCACCAAAATTCTACGCAAAGTGGGAAGGGCCTTATATAGTCATAAAAGCGTACAAAAGTTGGTACTACAAGGTCATTAAAGAATATGGAGGAAAACTAGAAGCAGTCATCAACGGAAAATGGCTTAAGGAATACTACGCCTGACCACCACCTCGCGCCCCGCCGTATCACAAACACGGATAGCCAGGCATCTTTCCACTTTTCTTCCACACCTCAAATATCAAGTCTCTTTTCCTTTGTTTGATTGAAGTAAATCAATAAAATTCTCTTATTCTTTCAAAAAACACAAAAAAAACACAAAAAAAAAGAGCAAAAACATGCTTAAAACCCAGAAAAAAACCAAACATCTCACAACCACATAACTCAGAAAAGCCCATCCAACAGATTATAATCCCTCGAAAGCATCATCTTTAACCGGCTTTGATACCTTTCAGTCCTACTCTCCAAGTTCCGGATTGACTCTTCCACCTTCTGTGACTCCATGGCCAGAGCTTTCTCCTCTTCCAGAATAGCTTTCGTAGCAGGGACCACGCCAGCAAGAATACCGGCTCTGTCGACTTTCACAATATCAAGACAATGTCGCAACCAACTAACGTTGAACTTCAGAGATTCACAGGTAGACACCATGTTCTCCCACTTTTGAATAGTTGATTCCGAGACAGCACGGATAGACATACTCTTCATTTCGACGACCATCGGCAAGAGACAATTCACTATGGAAACTAAAGCGGACGAACAATATTGCACCACGCTCCTGGTGGCGATGTGGCCATATATCCTCCATATCTTTGTGTAATGAGTCACGAATTCTTTCCGCACCAGAAACCCACCGACGTTTCGGTAGTTAGAAGAAAGACACCTCATGCGGGTTCCAAACGACAAACTTGCATTGGGATACTCATGACAAGAAATTCCTAAGTCGGCGTTCTCCAGATCTACAACGGTTGGTGGGATCGGGCTTGAAGGAAAAGGGGTAACCAAATCATCTTCATCAATGATGGTAACGCACACTCCGACAGGATATCTCTACACGGAAGAAAACTTTTGTCATTTATCGGCAAACAATGAAACACTTGTTGATCAATAAAAACATACCGGTATAATCTTCTTGACTCGAATAACCCGGATAGGGGAATTGTTGCTGTAGGATCAGAATATCGCGACATCAATACTTCGCGATATCAATTAACAACATCATTGCGAGAGAGTCGCAGAAGAGTAATATAAATGACGCAATGAATGACGACAGCCAAAACACGAGAAAGGTGTGAAGACCTAGCGAAGTTTAGGAGTGTCGCGAGATTATATACTTGTACACTTGCGATATTTCGCAAGTCATTCCCGAAAATAAAGGACAGCTTAGCTGTCATCCACTGTGTACTACCCTATATAAAGAGTTGAGCAAGTCTATTGTGTGGGGGGAATTCTTTTCAGAGTGTTAGACAAGTCATTAGGAGAGAGAAAGTTTGTGGTGATTGTAATTTCTTTAGCTCTTTTCTATTTTATCTTGTAAACATTCAAGGAAATAATCAATAAAATCATTGTTATTCATCTTCGAATGTCTTAGTTGTGTGGATTATTGTGAGGGGTGTAGTGTAGGATTTCCTGCAACTACATATTGGCGCTAGAAACAGGTGTTTGAGTAAGGATTGACATCGTGATTTGAAAGAACTTGGAGTAGTAGAGAAGGAATTTGATATAATTTTCAACAGTTTACCAAAATTAAGAAATGGCTAGAAGGAGAAATGCATCTAAGCAACCAACAACTGTTAGGAGGAGTAGGAGACTTGCCGGAGAAGAGAGAAATAAAATGGGAGAATCCTCAAGAAGGAACATAAGGAATGATGAAGAAAATCAAATTCAACCACCAATTCAACCAGTAGCGGATAGAACTGTGGATTACGATAGAGTAAGCGTGCATACTTGGAGATCAGACTTTGTGGACGAAGGGGAAGAAGAACAACAATTGGTAAACAATGGACAGGAGGGGAGAGACTGAGAAGGGAATGGAGAAATAATTCATGGAAATGAAGAGATCGCAGCATTACAGGCGTTGAGGCAAACAATACATGAAGAGAGACGATTAGAGGCAGAGGAGCGTGCAAACTTGACAGGACAGAATCATGAGCTGAGGATGGAAAACATCAGATTACAAAATAGAAGGTCGAGAAGCACTACAAGGTCAAGTTCAAGATCAGTTAGAGAGGAAAGAAGGAGAATTTTACCTACAAAAAATGATGATGAAAAAAACCATGAAGAAGCGCAAAATCAAGGCATAGAACATTGCGAGAGAAGAGAAATGATGGAAGATCGTTATGTTCCACGTCCCGAGACTTTTCAAAATGGGCAGAATGGTAGAAACCAAGGAAATAGGCAAAGTCGAGGCAAAATAATCCAGTTGATGAAGAAAATCAAGAAGAAGGAAGAAGAATATTGCATGGGAGAGAAGCACAGAGGAAGCAAAAATAGATTGAGGATGAAATTGAAAGACATTATGTTGAACAAGCACGTCTAGATCGCGAGAGAGAAAGATTGAGAGCAGAAATGGAAGAACATGAGTTGGAGGAGGCAATTCGCCAGAATAATCATGATAATCAAGAAAGAAGGCGAGAACAAAATCGCAACAATGATAATATTAATGAAGAATATGAAAGAGCACAAAAAAGAGATGATAGGCAACAAAGAAGAGAGATTGATAGATATAATGGTGTGCGAATTCGTGAAGGAAGTGAGGGAGAAGATCGCAGAGAAAGACGAGAAGAGAATGATAAAAGTCAAAGCAGACATGAACGCAGGAGAAGAGAGGTGGAACTAAAAAGACCAATAGATTCAAGTTCTGATGTAAATGAACAAATTTTGATAGAATTGGCAGAAATGAGAGGAATGATGAACAGTAAAAGGGGAGGAGGAAAGAGACAGTTGGATGAAGCCATAGAAGAAGCTGCGAAAACTCCGTTCACACAAGAGATACAATTAGGAGGAATACCACCGAAATACAACTTACCGACATTAACCAGCATTTTCGATGGAACAACATGTGCGATACAACATATCAAAGCTTATATGAGATGTATGTTACAATGGGAGAATCATGATGCTATATTGTGCAAATATTTTGCGTCAAGTCTGACAGGAGAAGCTTTGAAATGGTTTGAAGGTCTGCCGAAGAATACAATAACATCTTTCAATCACTTGCAGGCTATATTTTTAGGGGCATATTAAGTAATAATTCCTCGCGACCAGGTATTGAAGATGTATTTGGGTTGAAACAAAGGGTTGGTGAAAGTTTGAAGCATCTAACTGTGAGGTGGAAGACAATGTGCAGAGAAATAGCTGGCCGTGTGGAGGAGAGATATCTCATCTTATCATTCATTAATGCTATGTTCGCGACAAATCTGTTGTATATTCAAATTTTTAGAGTCAAGAATACAATTACCATGAATGAGTTGCGAGAGCTTCAGGAGGAGTATATTGCTTTAGAGGAAAAGCAAAATGAGATGGAATCATACCCTGTTGCGAATACAAGTTCAGGAGCTGCAAATGCAAGTTTTTACCTAAATTGATAAACACTGTGGCGAGTACCTCGCAAGGTCAACAAGGAATGAGGATACCAAATGATGGTCAGCAAAAGTTGGTAGCCATGAGAAGTCGCGATCAGGAAGAATTTGAAAGAGAAAGAAATTTCTACAACCGTGGCGGAAATAATAAAATTCAAAGACTTGATCAGCCGCAAGAAACCTATGGAGGTCAGAGGCATAATCCGCAAGAGACTTATGGAGGCCGAGGGCGGAATTATCATAGAGGGCAGCGAGGTCATAGAGTCGTATGGGAAGAAATCAAGATGCCACCACTAAATGCTAGTGTGGAGAAGATATGGGAAGCTATAATCCTGATGGAAAATATACCCGCACCATGGATCATGGGGAATGAACCATCTCCAGGTGACAGAAGTCATGAATTCTGTTCCTACCACCATTTTCATGGACACCAAACGAATGATTGCAGGAATATCAAAAGAATCATCCTTAGAATGATAGACCAAGGGAAACTTAATCAGTTCTTAAAATGTGAAGAGAAGACTCAACCATTACCAACACTTCCAGAAACTCACAGAGTGAATACAATAAAAGGGAAAGAAACATTTGTAGTGGAAGTTGGAGCGAAAGCCAAAAACTTGTTCTGCAACTCAATTGTACATTCGTACAGGACAATTGAAGATTTCCATGATAGCGTTCTCAATAGGGTTTTCGCAAGAGATGCTGGCAATAGAGAAATAATGAACATCGCGAAGACATCGCCACTAAAAGAATGGCAAGTGCAGATTATTTCTTTTACTGCAGAAGAGGTACCTGAGGGTGGCGAGATGCATGACAATCCATTAGTGGTAAAATTGGAAATTAACCCAAAACCTGTTGATGATGAAGATGATGGGGCAGAAAATTCATGGGCTATAAATAGAATCTTAATTGATACTGGAAGCTCTGTAAACATCCTTTTTACCACACTTACAAGACTATGGGTGGGAAAGACGAAGACTTGATACCTTCAGCCTATAAGATTTATGGTTTTAATGGTACTGCCAATAAACCCAAAGGAGAAACTCGCATGAGAATACCGCTGAAAGGATTATCAACTGAAATCTTGTTTTGTATAGTCGACGTGGAATCCCTGATGAGTGCCAAATATTGCATATTTCTACATCTATTTATTGGCATTTAACTCATCTTTTGTGCTCAGAAATCAGATATTATCCTAGATTCTGTATTTTCTTTGTTTTCAAGAATAAATATTTGTACTAATTAATTTTGTGTTTTTAGGTAATAAATAAAGATCGGAGAAATTGAGGAGCCAAAAGAGCAGAAAATTGGAGACGAGCGTCTATGGAACAAAAAGCCAAAGCCCGCGCGCGCATCAGTTGCAACCCAACAAGAAGCAACCCATCTACAAGATATGGGCTTGAGATAGCCAAGACTCGGCCCATAACCCGGATCCTAGTCCGTTCTTTCCTGAGCCGTGCGATCTCGCCCAGCTGCATCCAACGCTCGCTGCATCCCTCCCATCAAATCTCGCTACTCTCGCTTCACACCGCAGCCACCTATATCTTCCTCCATCGACCCATCTTCTCTTCTCTTCTCTTTCTTCCTCTCCCGACCAGTTCTGAGAAAACCCATTCTCTCCACCTCCTTCACCCATACCAGAGCCATCACCACCACATCCATCTCCTGACACCCCAACAACCGCACCAGTAGCGCATGCTTCACCTTCTCCCCCCTACTTGCTCTCTATCTCACTCATAGCTTCTTCCCTAGAAGCTAAGTCTGAGATAGGAAGAACTAGGGTTAGGGTTACAATCAATCAATGGATTTGTTGAGACGAATTGACAGAGGAGAGCACATTTCAGAGGTTTTGGGTGAGTGGGTGTACTTTCATTTTCGAATTGGAGTGTTAGGAGAGAATTAGGGTTTGCATGTATAAATAGGGTAAGGCTGTGTATGTTAGAACTCATGCCTGGATTAGCCAGTGCACCAACTTAGTTTCAATTGTGTTTTGGATTGTTTTTCATTATGTTCTAAACTTACATTGCTAGGGTGTTGATGAAACCCCTAGTGTATATGCTAAGATATTCAGTATTCATGTTGTTCTTGATGTGCTTAAACTGTGTTAGGATTAATAAGTAGCTAATGCATCAAATGATCCTGTGATCGCATCAAATGATACTGAATAACATGTGTAGCTAATGCATCAAATGATACTGAATAACATGATATTCAGTATTCATGTTATTCAGTATTCATGTTGTTCTTGATGTGCTCACACACACACCATTTACCTGAGGATCGACCTGTGCTTGCCCTGTGTTGCAAAACAACACTGTGCACTTGCAGTATAAGTTGTAGGTAACCTTTAAAAGCCTACCAAGTTTTTGGCGCCGCTGCCGGGGACTTGGCGTGTGCTGTGTTGATTATTGTTTGCTTCACTAATTTTCCTTTCACCCCTGTACATATTTGCTTTATATTATTGCTTGTAGCCCTGTATTAGTGTAACTTAGCTGTAGTTTTCTTTTTCTGCATTTTCTATTGCATACTGTTAATTATATCAATGCATTTTAGTTTCTCTTAATTGCATAATTACATATCTGCACTCTCTTAGTGTTCTTATTAGCTTGCACTTCAGCTGTGCACTTGCACTCACCATCTCATTTAACATATGGCCTAGCCTGAGCTCAAGTCTGCCTGGCTTGAGCTGTCACCACTCAGCTGCAGTATAACATCCCTGTGATTACCTGTAAAACTATCATATGTACTAGCTGAAGCTTGTGTAGTGATAAGTGCCGCGTGAACTGCATTCTCTCATTTCTTTTGTTAAGCTCTGCATCTCTGCCCTGTAGAGTACTTAATGTAATCATCTCATAATCATCTCATACCCATAGCTGAATATTGTGTCAATCCCCCCCCAGTCCAACTAAGCATCACAGCTTTTTATTTTCCCCTATCAATCCATTACTCTCAGTCTTATGCTAGTATCAATATTGATCTTTTTGCTGTAACATGCACATTTCTGGGATCTAAAACTCTCTCTTGAGTAAACAGGTACTTGTGATACTACATTACAACCCCACAGAGAGGCATCAGAAGGAGCTGCACCAGCAGTACCTGCAACATATCTCAGTGAAACAAGGAAAGTAGAGGAGCAGAACACAGTTGTTATTGGAGCAAAAATTGGTTGGTCATTCTAGAACTTCATTGTACTTTAGATTTGTATGAATGATAGCCTGATAACCTAGTTGCTTGACTGAGCATTGCTCAACCCCTACAACATATAGTATCTTTGTGCAAGCTCATGTGCTAGTGGAGTACCTACTTGCCAGATATACTGTTTTATCACCGAGTGTTCCTTTGATCTCAGCAAAACCTGTGCATTCATCCCTGAAATTGATTGTCATAAGCATTATTCTGTGGTACATCATGACTGTCTGTTGAACTAGTCGCCTTGGTACTGTTATGCATGAATTTGTAATACTTGAATAGCATGTCTACTTGCTAATTCTGTTGAGTCATGTGTGCTATATAATTTCTTAAACACACTAGTTCTGCGTGCACAGCCCCAACAAAGTGATATCTTATGATTGGTGCATTTGCTGCTTGATTGATCAGTGCAATAGGTTGAACTGTAACCCTTTGTTCATCTGTTACATCGGCTCTGCACCCTATGTTCTCTATACATGACCTGTGAACCATGCTTGCATGATAGACTAGCTGCCCTGTACCTTTGCATATCTTGATCTGTTAAGACTGCAAATCTGTTGTACCCTGTCAACCCTGTCAACACTGTTGCAATTGTGAATTGATATTAGCATTGTGTGTGATCTCGTGCACCTGCTAACCAATGTTGTGCCATCTGCCCTACAAATCATTGAGCTTAACCTGTGAAAGCTAGAACATCAACTGATCATGTTGACTTCACCTGCCCTGTGACAGTACTTAACTTGTTCAGCTATCCATCTGTTGCATTCTTGCATCTGTGAACAAGTTGATAACTTGTGCTGAATACTAGTTTTATCACATGCCAACCTTTAGTCTATGCATATAGCTCTCAGCTTTTCTGTGCTCTGTGCAATACTACCTGTCTAAACTGTATAAATTTGAATCTGTGCACAAAAGTGTGATTCAGTGGTATTTGAGGTTGTTGCCCTGCTGAAATTTTGTATCTAAACTGCTGCTTATTTGTTGATGCCCTGTGAATCATATTCACTTGCCACAAATACCTGTGATAACCTTGAATGATATGACATGATGATTTGAAGGCTGATTTGTATCTACATTGTGCTGACCTGTGATCACAAACCCCTGCAATATCTATAATTTGTGTGTGGCCCTGTGGTACTTGAATGAGTGTTGAGAAGCTGATTTTGTTTTAGCAATCACTAGTTGTCTTTCATACACAACCCCCAGCGCATAGCCCATCTGCCCTGCACACCTCACACAAAGTTTTGTTTTTCCTGTGATGTGACCTGCATAATCTGTGCATGACACAAGCTGTGCTGTGTAGTTCAGCATAGCCAGTGCTGAGTAATCACTACAAGCAATTACAAGCACCCCTGTGTGCTTAGCTTTGAGAACTTAGGTGTCATTTTGTGTAAGTCTCGTGTTGCTCTCAGATTGTTCTCGAGCACAAAACTTGTCTTTGTGCATTTCTTAGAGCACCCCTGTGTGCTAGAAATTGGGTGCCATTACCTGTGCATTTGCACATGACCTGGGCTGCAACCAAACTGAAGCCTACATAAACTGGGCTGTACATAAACCAAGCTGAAGCCCATTTAAACCAAACTGAAGCCCACTTAAACCAAACTAGAGCCCACTGTGCACTGGGCTTTGCATAACAACTAAGTCAAAACTCGCTGGGCGCTTATAACCTGGCCGCACATTTGCAAAGAACACCAAGCACTCTGTGTGCTTAATTCCAAAAATTGGGTGCCATTTTCTTCTCTCGTGTTAACATGCTTGATGTGTACTAGGCTATGGTTGCTTCTTTTTGAGTCCAACTTGATTGTCTGGCATGATGGGATTTTGGGATGTCACTAGGGATGAAGAATCATCACATAGATCCATGAGAGAGCTTGCTTATGGGCATGCTTCACAATATGAACAGCCCACAGACCATAGTGATTTTAGGGAGTACTATGAACCTTCTCAGGGTCTCGAGCATCAATACATAGACCCTAATAACTATTCACACATGTATCATTCACCACAGTGGGGAGTTGAACAATTTTATACTCCCCCGACCTCTTGTATGCAATCTTTGGAAGAGAATCTCAAACTCATAGAGCAAAACAATGCTAGGTTTGAATTGAATGCAATGCATGATCATCCATATAGCAACATGTCTGAATTTCTCTTCTCTAGTGAACCTCATGCACAACCATGCAGTGAATATCCATATGAGGCATGCATACCCACTAGTGAAGACTCTCCTTCAATTGAACAGCTCACTATGATTCTTCAAATGAACCTGATTCGGTTACAAAATGAAGAATGGAAGGAATCTCATGATAAGATGTTTGTTGTCCCTAATAAAGTAAATTTTGAAAATAGTGTTCTTACTCATGCAAATGACACTGAATATGAACCTAATCTAGAGGTAAATGAGTGCACTAGAAATGCTACAATTTTGAATAGGGAAATGCATTTTTGTTATGATGATGATGATGAATATGATATGTTAGAAGAGCATGTGTATGTTGAAGATATGGTGGAACCTTTGGGTTCAGCGACGTTAAGCGTCTCTTCTGTGAACCCTATGATTGATGCTTCTTCTAATATTCATACACGTGATGCTGATTTGGGACCTGTGCAATTGTTCTGTGAAAATGAGCATGCTATACCACTTGTTTGTGACTTGGGAAATGCTGAATTTCTTGTCGACACCAATGATACTATGCATGAAAACAATTTTGATGTGTCTGATTCCATGCCTAGGTTACAGCATGATGTTTCCTCTGATTTGCATATGCATGACACAAAGCTTTTGGGTAATGATGATTATGACATTGAGATTGATGAATTGTTTTATGCAAGTGAACATGATGTACCCAATCTCTCTCCTAAGTCCCTGATTGAAACTCCTCCACCAAACCTAGGTGTAGTTTGTAACAAAATTGCAAAACCAACTTTTCTGGAAATGCCTAATTTAGGCCTAGAGCTTTGTGCTTCCCAAGTCCTCTTGGACTATTTTGCATCAAAGTATAACACCTTTAAGGAGCCACAGTTGGAATATGTATGTCTGCCTGTTCTTAGCAAAACTCAATTTGAGTTAGACCTTGTGCATGATGTACCTTTAAATTTGCAAGATTTTGTGCTCACAAACACATCTGTTGACAAGTTTAGGTTTGGGGGAAAATCGTTCACATATGCAGTCTTACTTGCACTCTCATGTTATATTTGTGTAAGGCTGTTGATGTCTCTGCATACCGTCTTTTGGGTTGATCCTCAACTCTTTAGATTGTTGGTGTATGGTGAATTTTCATTTTATATAATCCAGTAGGGCTTGTTAAATTTTTTATCTTGATTCGGTTGAGTCTTCATTTTATTGTGCTAATCCGATATGATCTCCGCTGAGAATGTTGGATTCTAGCCTTGATTAATGAAGCTCTAACCTTGCTTCCGCCGACATCCGGTAATCTCTTCCCTTTTTCTCTATTCAACATAGTTCTCTTGGTATGTGACTTATTATCTGTTGGCACATTGAGGAAAATGTTTGATTTAGGTTTGGGGGTGCATTTGCATATAGAGTTTTTAGTCTTTTATTTCAAAAAAAAAAAAAAAAAAAAAAAAAAAAAAACTCCTTGTAAATACTTGCATAAAAACCTCCAACTTTTAGAGATCTTAGAGTCACTAGCATGCTTCTAGCTATGTTTACATAGAGAGTCTGACCGAAATAACAGAACTTGGAAGTACTGGAGAACACAATCGGGTTTCTTAGTTGATTAGAGCGTTAAAGTTGGATTTAACCATGCCGGAGGGCGAATTAGGTGTTGTATAGATATTCGGTAGTAGAATTGTGATCACCCATAGTGGAGACTACCCATTTTACATCAAGCGAGGCACCAACCTTCAGTTTTTGTGACTTTCTAGAAAAGCTGTTAGAGTGTGTGTCACCGTACGTCAATTCCGGGTAGGAATGGTGAGCTACCCAACTTCGCACCACTTTCAAAGACTATTTTTGATCTCTTGAGTGCTAATTTTGTCAATCATGAGGGTGACGTTTAAAGATGAAAACTCCTTCTAAATATCGATTTGCAGTTAGCATCACTCTCTCTCCCTCTCAACAACATCAACACATTCATAGAAACACATCATCGTCAGCAAGCAAAGCATCATCAGAATATTTGAAGAAAAGTTGAAATAGTCCAAGGTTTACATACAACAAAGAAAAGAAAATAAGATGAGAATTAATGAAGTTTGTGAAAAATTGAGTTTTATTGTTTTATTGTTATCTTCAATTCTTGTAATCTAAAAAAAAAAAAAATGATTTTAGTTTTTGTGAAGTTCAGAAGTTCATCATCAGCAGTTGAAGACCGAAGACCGAAGATTGAAGACGTTTCTATGAATGCTGAGAGAGTGATATTAATTGCTGATCGGGTGAGAAGGTAAGTGAGTACTCCCATCCTTGCTAATGGTTGATTTCCTTTCTTAGAGATCATCAGAAAAGATTCTTTTTTTCCACTTCTGTGGAGTCTCCAGAAATTATTTCAGAAGGTTATCCTTCTCACCTTCAACGTGTGCAGGATTTCTATCTTTATTCCTGCCTGCACACATGAGAGACTAAAAAAACGGTCTTTTTGAGTGCAATTATCATAAAACCCTAATGGTGAGGCAGAAGTCGAGGCTTATGATCATAATTGAATCCGAATTCTTTCATATGGTATGGTTATTTCTCGCTCAAAGACTTAAGGATGAGAATACGTTCTTTGGTAGTTCTAACTTCTTGTTACTAGCATGCAGAAACTCTATGTCCTCATAGCTCCTTGGATGCTTGAGACTCTTTTACACTCTGAAGTTGGAGAAGGTTTTGTGGGTACACCTCTGGTAAACCCTCACGAGACTACAACTCGTCCACTAGGGACACCTAGGGGTTTAAAGGCTTAGTGCATACGCTAAATGCATTCGAGAGACCAGCGACAGTGGTATAGTTAGGATTTCTTAATTTCTGTTTCACTTGAGGACAAGTAAAATTCAGGTTTGGGGGTATTTGATGAGTGCCAAATATTGCATATTTCTACATCTATTTATTGGCATTTAACTCATCTTTTGTGCTCGTAAATCAGATATTATCCCACATTCTGTATTTTCTTTGTTTTCAAGAATAAATATTTGTACTAATTAATTTTGTGTTTTTAGGTAATAAATAAAGCTCGGAGAAATTGAGGAGCCAAAAGAGCAGAAAATTGGAGACGAGCGTCTATGGAACAAAAAGCCAAAGCCCGCGCGCGCATCAGTTGCAACCCAACAAGAAGCAACCCATCTACAAGATATGGGCTTGAGCTAGCCAAGACTCGGCCCATAACCCGGATCCTAGTCCGTTCTTTCCTGAGCCGTGCGATCTCGCCCAGCTGCATCCAACGCTCGCTGCATCCCTCCCATCAAATCTCGCTACTCCCGCTTCACACCGCAGCCACCTATATCTTCCTCCATCGACCCATCTTCTCTTCTCTTCTCTTTCTTCCTCTCCCGACCAGTTCATAGAAAACCCATTCTCTCCACCTCCTTCACCCATACCAGAGCCATCACCACCACATCCATCTCCTGACACCCCAACAACCGCACCAGTAGCGCATGCTTCACCTTCTCCCCCTACTTTCTCTCTATCTCACTCATAGCTTCTTCCCTAGAAGCTAAGTCTCAAGATAGGAAGAACTAGGGTTAGGGTTACAATCAATCAATGGAGTTGTTGAGACGAATTGACAGAGGAGAGCACATTTCAGAGGTTTTGGGTGAGTGGGTGTACTTTCATTTTCGAATTGGAGTGTTAGGAGAGAATTAGGGTTTGCATGTATAAATAGGGTGAGGCTGTGTATGTTAGAACTCATGCCTGGATTATCCAGTGCACCAACTTAGTTTCAATTGTGTTTTAGATTGTTTTTCATTATGTTCTAAAATTACATTGCTAGGGTGTTGATGAAACCCCTAGTGTATATGCTAAGATATTCAGTATTCATGTTGTTCTTGATGTGCTTAAACTGTGTTAGGATTAATAAGTAGATAATGCATCAAATGATCCTGTGATAGGTTGTACTGTAAGAAGACAACCTATACTAGGGGAGAGTTAGTGAGTTAGTTAACCAAAGATCCACCTGAGACCTTCAAGGGAAGGTTCAAGACACAATTAGAGACTGTTTTGCCTTAGCTTAGAACTAGAGGGTTGAGTCAATCACCCTAGTACTCTCAATAACCTGTTTACCATCTGGTTTAGCTTCCTTAGCATCACTATTACTCCATTCAGTCGTATCGACAACCCACATTTGTATTACCTTCACTAGAAATCAGTTGGGGAGCCCTTAGATCAACTCATATACACACCATTTCCCTGAGGATCGACCTGTGCTTTCCCTGTGTTGCAAAACAACACTGTGCACTTGCAGTATAAGTTGTAGGTAACCTTTAAAAGCCTACCAATCCCCTTATAATGCATTAATTGGGCGACCCTGGTTACATGAGATTTTGGGTATAGCATCAACTTACCACCAGTGCATCAAATTTCCACATCCCAGTGGTGTTGAAGTTATAAAAGGAGATTGGGCTGAGGGACAAAAATGCTATGAAGTCGATGTGGAGTCTTGCGAGGAAAGGGCCGCTCAACAGAAGAATTGGAAAAGGAATATCAAAGAAGAACAAAGAAGAGAAAGACTGATGGTGGACACAATAGAAGTGAGAAATGAAGATATATTGCGAAATCAGTGCTTGGAGACAATTGAAAATTGCGATGGTCTCGCAAAAGGGAAGGAAATATCTGGAAATATGAATGAAGAAACAGAGAGCAACAGGAGTAAGAAGTGTAAGAAATAAATAATTTATTTTAGAGTTGTGTAAAAAAAAAAAAAAATGTGTGTGATGATGATCGAAGAAGGAGTGCGCGAAAATCTCGCGATATATGAATATGATGAAAGTTTGGTTAAATAATTACAACGAGATCTCAGAAAATGAAGCAAGACTATGTGATAATTTCGCAAAGAAGATGAGAAGAAATAATCAAAAAGCAATGAATGATTACAAGAATTGATAGAAATGAAAGAATGAGTGAATGGGACGAACCTTTATGGCGTACACCCTAGTTCGCGAATGATAATTCGCAAGAGGCAAATGTAAGACCTAAAGTGCGTCATATAAGGGGGTATCTCTTGACATGGCTCAGGGAAAAGGTTACACCGCCCCTGGAACCTGAGTCATGAAAATTTGGGGTCAATAAAGCCCATCCGGGGAGATACCTTGGATTTCCAACTATATATATAAGGTTATACCCTGGTTGGATGACCGAGGGTCTCTTCCAAGGAGTCAGTGTATGACCAAGGCACCGAGGTATACGGTTGAGCCAAGAGTGCCTGGGGCATTTGAAGTGTCTCGGCCATTCTTGGCAAGTCTTGGCACATGCTGCACTCGGCCCGAAGAAAACTCCACTTAGGGTGCAGTCTCGTAACCATAAGCCCTATAGGTATAAGGGATAAGAGGCTGCGAAAATAACTGGTTGTTGTTAAGACCGGATGCGAGGAGCTAGTCTTGTATGGCCGATGTACGCCTCCTTGAAGGGGCAACCAGGGAGATGATAAGGGCGGCAACCTCCATTAGGGAGATGATAAGTGTCAAAAGACGCAAATGTCATGAGGCTCTATTTTCGCAAGAAAATTTAGGCTTGTCATATTTGTGCGATGATCCTGAAGAGACAATAATACTAACGCGAGGGTAAGACGAGATCAATGGGTCTTTACATGAAAGTGTAAAGACGTCCTGCGATTTTGTCGCACGACGACAATGTCATGGGGCTTTATGTTCACAAGAATATTTAGGCCTGTCATATTGTCGCAAAAATTAGGGGTGGCAAAATAAGACCTTTAACTAGGAAGGCAAAATAAGACCACACAAAAACAATGATAAGGCAAGATCAATGGGTCATTACATGAAAATGTAAAGACGTCCTGCGATCTTGTCGCAATAATGAATTTCAACACAAATGAAGATAAGACAAAACAAGAAATTTGGTAAGCAAATAAGCTTGCGAAAACGGCTATATTTCTTCATTTATTTGTGAAGAATTAGCAACAGAAGTTGCGAAACTAAGAAGTATTATTACTTAAAGGTTATCGACTTAATCTCTCATATGAAAATAAATAACAGAGGCAAATATGGGAATGATTAGAGCAAAAATTTGTTATTTATTTCCATATGATAGATCTACAGTAAGAGATTACAAAAATGGAAGGCTAGAAGGATAAATGTACAAGTATCACGAGAAGAGAAAAAAGAAAATGGAGCTATCTCTCAGTTTATTCTTCTTTTTCATCAGATTATTTATCAGATTCCTCTTCTTCGCTTGCATCACTATCATAGACATCTGAGGAAGGCATATTTTCAGGAACTTCATCAAGAAGACAAGGATATGAAGAAAGAGGAATGCGATGGTCATTACAAACTGTCTCAATAGTTTGATTGCGAAAACGAACAACGTCATTATTGAAATTCGCTACTGTAGTTTGTAATTGCTTCTTCAACCTGGAATACTTGTTGTCGCGAAGAGAGAGGTTCTTTGCGAGTTGTTCTTTTTCAGATTCAAGTTCTTCAATCCTTGTTTGATATCTCTTCTCAGCTTCTGCGAACATATGATAATGAGTCAGTAACTTAATAGCAGTTTCACAAAAAAAAAAAAAGTGGTAAAGTAAAGAAGAACAGTTAACAACCTTCTCTGTCAGAAATCATATCTTTAACCAAGGCAGTATTCTCAGCATGAAGACTGAAGTTAACACCTAAGGTATTTCTGGCATTATCTAGAACTTTCGCGGCCCAAGCGAATTCATCATCACTATTTATGACAAGAAGTGAACGAATTTGATTTTCTCGCTCATTAAGCACGGCGTTTTGGCGAAGAGATTCATCTCGTTCAATTTGGACTTCAAGAAGAGTTTTTTGGAATTTCGCTAATGCCTATGCACCTTGATTAGCAATGCGATCCTTGTCATCTATAAGGCTATTAATTTTCTTCCTTAGAATATTATTATTCTCGTGGGAGCTAAGGTATAAACGTTTAAATCGGTTGGCTAAACCTAAACTAGATCTATGCTCAATTTCTAAGAAATGAAATTTGGTTTGAAGTTCATTTATTGAAAGAGAGTTAATTTTGTTTGACGAACTACTTAAAGATTCGTTGAGATGAGCAAGAAGAGCATCATTATCCATAGGCTCAGGAAATGAATGGAGAAGGATGTCTTCTTCAGAAAGATTATAAATGTCTGCGAAAATGATAAGTCAGGCAAAGAAAAATAAATGACACAATAAAAACGAAGAAAAGAGAAGAGTTTTGTACTATAAAGTTGTTGATTAGCACTTTGAAGGGTAGAAATTTTATTCTTCTGAGCAGAAGATTCAGTTTCCAGCTGTTGAATTCTTTCGCGAAGAGCAGCAGTCTCATTTTCACTCTTCTTGCGAGATGTCGCAACTTCAACTTCTAGTTCTTTGTTCTTCTCCTTAAGTTGAAGATTTTTCTTTTCAAGATTGTTGCGCCTCTTCTCAAGATCTGAGGCAATAACAAAGGAAGCTCTCCCAGACTATAAAGGAAAATAAAGAAATTGTTAAGATAAGGTTTATAATCGAAAGCACAAAGAAATAAAGAAATATGAACATACCAAGGCACTAAGTGCATTTAAGAAACTGGGAGTCATTGTCTGGGAAACTCCACGAAAAGAATCATTATCCACTAGCATGGGGGCATCGCAGATATTTGCGAGAGCTTCACAAGTAGCAGAAAAACGATCATCTCCCATTCCTTGCATAGAATCAGAGAAAACACTAGACAATTGCGCCATAGCAGATTCGATTGAATGATTCTCCTTCGCAAAAGAAGTATCAACCTCATTATTATCTTCATCAGAGTTCTCGCTGGTTTGGGAATTAGAGTGAGAAGGGGAATGGATTTTCCGTTTTTTAGAAGATGGAGCATAAGATTTATCCTTGCGAAGAGTGATTTTATTCTTGCCTTTAACCTTTGCAGCTTCAGAAATATCATTCTCTTCAACGCCAACCTTCGCACACGAATGAAGATAAGAAACAGAGGCAACAATATTGTTAAAAAATAATAAGGAAAAATATTTCTTACTTCATCTGTGATTGAACGAAGTGTCGCCAGAGTAATCGCCTTTGGATTTCTTTTGTAGCTCCTTCTCAATTTAATAATCTTAAAAATTCACAAGATTAGATATAAGAGGAAATACAGATTGTAAAATAGGTAAAAGTTAGGAAGTATACCTCTTTTGCTTTCTCGGGCCAATTAAATACCCAAGGATGGTAGTTTGCGAGATTCGCAGGGAGTTTATGGGAACCTGAAATGTAAGGTCCGTTCAAAAATAGTGGAAAGACAGACCACCTCTCATCTTTAGAATAGCGAGGAACATTATTCTTGCCAGAGTGCCAATCAATATCTAACATGAGTATCTTATCATCAGGAACGTTCTCTTTTCTTTTTAATCGAGCACCCCAGCGAGATTTATCATTCCTCATATTTATCACTTCATAATTTTCAAAAAAGCTTTCTACCGTGTACTTTTCAGCGACTATCTCTAAGTTTGCGAAATTAGGATCTTTGACATTATCAGGATATAGAGACCCCTTACCAGCGTCACGATTGGAGAATTCAAGCATTAGACGGATGCAATCACCACTTAATTGATAAATAGCTCGCGAGAATTTCTCATGAGCAAGGATTTCATAGAACAAGGGCAGTTCGGGATCGTACAGAGGAATGGGAAGACCTGCGAGGATTTGACCTAGCGAGATTATGATTTTCTGATCATCACAATGATGATCAGTGAACAATTTTGCAGAAAGAATAGATGAAGATTCTTGATTGGGAATGGTGGACAAGGTGAAACCCTTTTCTTGTAAATTCTTTTGAGTTTCACCCAAGAGAGTTTCATATTTACGACCAGATGGAGCCATTCTCAGAGTATGGGAATGATTAGAAAGTTAAAGATCAAAAGAAAGAAGAAAAGAGAGATTTACAGTAGCAGGAACGTGAATGGCGGAGGAGAAGAATTGAAGAAGATTTGCAGAGAGAAAGTAAAAAAAGAAGAAAAGGAAGGTGAGAAAACTATATATAGAGAAAAATTCTCGAGAAGATAAATGCATTTAATGCGAGAAGAGACGTGAATGGTCAAGAAAAGACGGTTGAAAGAGACGTGTCAAGAAAAGAGCGGAAGAAGAAACGTGTGTAATAAATTCTGTGTAAAAGTACGGGATCATAACAGAAAAAGATGAACTGTTGAGGCATTTCAAAAATGCTAATTCTCATGACATTCTCTTCTTCGCAGAGAAGACATGAGAAGAGGCAAGATGTAGGATCAGAATATCGCGACATCAATACTTCGCGAGATCAATTAACAACAGCATTGCGAGATAGTCGCAGAAGAGTAATATAAATGATGCAATGAATGACGACAGCCAAAACACGAGAAAGGTGTGAATACCTAGCGAAGTTTAGGAGTGTCACGAGATTATATACTTGTACACTTACGATATTTCGCAAGTCATTCCCGAAAATAAAGGACAGCTTAGCTGTTATCCACTGTGTACTACCCTATATAAAGAGTTGAGCAAGTCTATTGTGTGGGGGGAATTCTTTTCAAAGTGTTAGACAAGTCATTAGGAGAGAGAAAGTTTGTGGTGATTGTAATTTCTTTAGCTCTTTTCTATTTTATCTTGTAAACATTCAAGGAAATAATCAATAAAATCATTGTTATTCATCTTCGAATGTCTTAGTTGTGTGGATTATTGTGAGGGGTGTAGTGTAGGATTTCCTGCAACTACAGTTGCAAGAGTCAGGCCTCACGCGTTTGACTGGAGAATCTAACTGGTTCGAGGATGATTCACTTCTGATCGACATGATGAAGAGAGGTGGACTCAACAAGAGGAGATCTTTGTTGTAAAACTGGGAAGACGATGCAACTTCACCGGCGTAAATACTGTGGAAACCCTAAAGGAAGAAAGAGAAACATAGACTGAATAAGCGGAACATGATTGCATCACGACCGGGAAATCTACCTCAAGCGAAACCCCTCATCAAAAAAAAAAAAAAAAAAAAAAAACCTAATGAAAGCCAAACGCGACAGGAGGGCGTGATACTTTGACATTTGAATGAGGAAAGGACTTCCTATTTGAGTCGAGTAAGGAAAAGAGGCAATCGGGCCCGCAAAGACAAATCACCACTGTGCCAAGCCGTCTGCGCATGCTTTGCCTCACCAAACCACGCCTTTTCTTGGCCCACCATGCCAAGTCGTCCGCGCCATTGCCTTGGCCCACCACGCCAAGCCGTCCGCGCCATTGCCTAGGCCCCACGATGCCAAGCCGTCCGCGCCATGACTTGCCGCGCCAACACCAACAACTCTCTAAGCCAGCGTCATGATGTTCCCTAACCCAGCCAAGATGATGCATAGCCAGACTAAGCCGACGATCTTCATCCCACCACTTCACGGTCTACACCACAAATAGAATCTATGCAAGGCCGCCAAACACGGGGATCATGAACTCTCCTTCCCTCTCGAAAAAGGTTAGTCAGACCTTCCTGACCATCTTTTCACGACTTGTCATTTCTATTTTTGTCCTTGCCCGTCACCATCTTATGCTTACCTCACAACAATGCTCTTGTTCCGAGCTAAGCATGGGACTTAATGTTGATGGTGGGTTTTAGCTTAGGGTTAAAATCGTAAAACTGTACAACTGACATGACGTCACTATGACCATTTATTGAATCGATCAGAATGCCTACGTAAGAATTACCAGGGTACCTTTTTTTTCATGTGTCATGTTCCACGGCAGAACCCTTAACATGACCGACATCATCTATGCCAAACCCTAATTCTCATGCTACCGTGCCAAGGCATGCCAACCATGCCAGCCGCACCACTGTGTCAATGGTAAACCATGCCATCCACATCTCCGCGCCAAGGCATGCCAACCATGCCAGCCACACCACTGTGCCAATGGCAAACCATGCCAGCCACATCTCCGCGCCAAGGTACTCCAACCATGCAAGTTGCACCACTGTGCCGATGGCAAACCATGCCAGCCACGTCTACCGCGCCAAGGCATGCCAACCATGCTAGCCACACCATGCGCCAATGGCATGCCAAACCCTTGGCCCCACCATGCCAAACCAACCGTACCTTGCCTTGGCCCCAACCATCCTAGCCGCACCATGCGCCAACGGCATGCCAAACCCTTGGCCCCACCATGCCAAGCCAACCGCACCTTTCCTAGGCCCCACCATGCCAAGCCGTCCGTGCCAAACCCTTGGCCCCACTATGCCAAGACCATCCGCGCCATTTTTTTCCTTGGCCCCACCATGCCGGCCTTCCCTATTGCGGCTACCAAAATGAATGCGTGCGACGATCAACAGCCACCCTTCCATCATAGATGCAAATCCTAGCCGTCCAAGGTCGCCAAACAACGCATGGTAACCTTTGGACCAAAACCCTAGTTTTGGCCACGCCAACCGCACATTGCCTTGGCCCCACCATGCCAAGCCGTTCGTGCCAAACCCTTGGCCCCACTATGCCAAGACCATCCGCGCCATTTTTGCCTTGGCCCCACCATGCCGGCCTTCCCTATTGCGGATACCAAAACGAAGGCGTGCGACGATCAACGGCCACCCTTCCATCCTAGATGCAAATCCTAGCCGTCCAAGGTCGCCAAACAACGCATGGTAACCTTTGGCCCAAAACCCTAGTTTTGGCCACGCCAAACCGCGCCAAGGCATGCCATGCCACATGTGCCAATGGCATGCCAACCACCTTGCCGCGCCATACCATGCCGGCCTTCCCTATGGGGCTACCAAAACGAATGCGTGCGACGATCAAAGGCCACCCTTCCATCCTAGATACGAATCCTAGACGTCCAAGGTTGCCAAACAATGCATGGTAAACTTTGGCCCAAAACCCTAGTTTTGGCCACGCCAAACCGCGCTAAGGCATACCATACCACGTGTGCCAATGGCATACCAACCACCTTGCCGCATCACGCCACACCGGCCTTCCATATGCGGCTACCAAAACGAAGGCCTGCAACAATCAACGGCCATTTTTTCATCTAAGGTGCAGATCTTAGCCGTCCAAGGTTACCAGCTAACGCATGGCAACCTTTGTCCCTAGTTTGATCACGCCTAAACAAAGTCAAAACCCTAACTTTTGGCCGCACCTAAACCATGCCATAGTAAATACATATTGATCATGCTTTCATGCCACTGGCTACCAAACGAAGGGTTGCAATAATCAATGGCTAACTTTCCTCTTAAGATGCAAAATCTCGACCGTCGAGGGTCACCACCGAGCTGGCAAGTCTCCCAATATCAACTTACCAAACAACAACAACGTGCTACACGTTTTTAATGAAAACACTCGAGACATCAACGCATATCACAAACTTGGGGATGCTCATTGGGTATTGGTTTGGCGGTTTACAGCGTGCGACGTACACTACGCCTGTTATAAGAAAGTGTCATAAGGATGAGGCGGTTAGTAAATACAGGGAGTAATGGTGAAACGCTTTCTTTTATGGAATATTAATTCCAGCGTTACCGGTTACCACCTCCTCCCATTTACTCACCCGTTTTCCATTTCTTAATGAGACCAGTGTACGTTTCACTTCGACTTGTATAAATAGGCATTACCTATTTCCACCGAAGATCAGGTTCAGGTCAGGAGCATATAACACTCAAAAAACATTTGCTAGTTCTCCATCGGTTAGCTTCCCACTTTCTGATACAAGTCGTAAAACAACTACTCTTCCAGAATCAACTAGTCTGGTCTCAACACTTTCTTCGCTTCCCTCCCCAAAACCAACCCTTCTCTTTCGCTTTGTGACCGAAGCAAGTCTGGAACGGCCATTTCTTGGTTTAGGCCGGATTTGTACAGATTGATCTCTCGAATCTAAAGTACTCCCTTGCAGTACATTGTTTAGGGTTTAAATTCGTTTCTCACCCACACACCCAAAATTACCAAAATCAGCAGAAACCGTTTTCACCCTAAAACACTTGGATAACGAAGAAGTAGAAGCGAGAGAGTTATGTCGTTAATCGTGGCTCCCTCTGTCTCTTCAAAAAAAATGTTTCAGCCTCGTCTCTGAAGTTATCTCATGAATGCTTGATTTTTGTCGGGGATGGACCGTGATGAGTAGTCCCCAGTCACACTTCTCTTTGGTTACTGAAGTTGGTTTCTCTGAGTAGCCTTGGGATTCACTACGGCCTCGTAAAGTGTTGTAGGCGCCTTCTAGACAGAGAGGTGATGATATTCTTTGATACACCTTTGAAGGGTGGATGACCTTGTCGTGGCTATGACTTTTGGTTGACTGTGTCTTCTGAGCTTTGACAGTTAAGGGATCCCGTGTAGATCCTGAGTCCCCAAGTGTGGTTTACATGTTTATATCTGGTATGGTCGGTGAGTTGACCATGATAAGGATATCACCATATTATATCTGTACTGGTGACTCTATTACTTCTTCCACGTGAAACTAAAACATGGTTAAGTATGGATTACCCTTGTAGCGGTTGTTGCTATGGTGAAGTTCTGGTTGGTATCGACAAACGAGCAGCGGCAGTTCTTGGCAGCAGATGTGATCAGAAGAGACTACATCGCGTGGGAACCAAAATAGGTTGGCTGGAATTGCATGGGCGTCCATGGAAGCAAAGGGATCGGCTGGATGCGTAAGCGAGTAAACTGTCCATGACCACGAGGTTTGGCGAGATGAAACAAAAAGTGGCCACAACTGTGATCCTTGGCTGGCTGGGATCACGATCCTTGACAGGGAGGAGTGTGGTGGCTACGGGCACGAACTTTGGAAGGAATGAGTGGGGCGACTGCGGCAAGATCTTTGGCAGGAAGAAGTGGCGTTGAAGTGCTTCCGACTCTTGGAGAGGACGTTGAAGCTTATGGAGAAAAATGCTGAAGCTTCGGCTTCGGATCCTGGAGCAGCTTATGGAGAGAATGCCGAAGCGACTTCTGTCTCTGGAAGCGGAGCGGCTTCCCGAGAGAATGTTGAAGCGGTTTCCAGAGCGAAACATTGAAGTGGAGCGGCTCCTGGCTCTGGAAGCGGGGCGGCTTCCCGAGAGTATGTTGAAGCGGAGCGTCTTCTGGCTCTGGGAGCGGAGCGGTTTCCCGAGAGAATGTTGAAGCAGTTTCCAGAGAAAAACATTGAAGCGAGCGGCTTCTGGCTCTAGAAGCGGGGTGGCTTCCCGAGAGAATATTTAAGCGGAGCGGCTTCTGGCTCTGGAAGCGGAGCGGTTTCCCGAGAGAATGTTGAAGCGGTTTCCAGAGCGAAACATTGAAGCGGAGCGGCTTCTGGCTCTGGAAGAGGGGCGGCTTCCCGAGAGAATGTTGAAGCGGAGCGGCTTCTGGCTCTGGGAGCGGAGCGGTTTCCCGAGAGAATGTTGAAGCGGAGGCCGCGGTGTTGTCAAACTCGACATCCTTTAAGTGAACAGTGGTTAAGAGTCCCCAGTTTCATCTAACAATCGTGCTTTCCAGGAGGGGCTGAGGTTTGAGAACGACTTCCCTGGATGGAAACGGCTGTTTTCCTGATACAGTGCGGTTGAGGGCTGCAAGCATGTCTTGACGATGCGCCTTGGAGAAATACAGAATCTCATATAAATGTTTCATCATAGACTGCACGATTTTGTGGGCGAAGTCCCCAGAAATCACGCAGCTCCTGAAGGGAATGGGGTCTCTGCGAACTCAGGAAGTCTGTTGATTTTCTTTGCCCCGATTTTGGAGAAGTCGTTCCTGATCTTCACGTGTGATGAAATTGGATTGCTGATTCCTTTCTACTGGGCGTTCAAGAGCAATGCGAGCCTCTTCATCTATAAACGCGCGTCCTGCTGAAGTGCCCGCGACGGATGTTAAAAGTATTCCTTGTCAGTTCCATCTGGGGTTGACGTGACTCTTGTGGTAACCGCTCCGGTAGTGTCTTGAGGAAAATAGGTATCTCTTTCTGAGTTGTAGCCATGTCTGTCTGAGCCCTACGAGAACCTTTTGTCTTTCCATCAAATCAACAGTGGTAAGGGGAGGTTGGGTTCCTCTGGCTCCTCCAGTCTCTCGTCCCGGTGATGGAGTAGCAGCGGCTCCGGTGACGGTTGGAGGTGTCAGACTTGTAGAAACGTTGAGAGAGGCGGCAGCGGCTCTGGTGACTGGAGGTGTAACACCTGAAGGAACATTTTCCATGTTGCTGGTGTTGAAAGGTGGCGTATTAACACTATTGAAAGGAACGCCAGCACCGAGGATAATTTTAGCGCCAGTGTTATCGGGGTTTGTTGCTGATCCGGACCGTTTCCGAGGATGTAATCTCGAGCTGGGAGTTCCACCGGGACATGTACGTAAACTTTGAGTTCAACGCTCCCTAGTTCGTTGAGGGTTTCACCGAGATCCAAAATTTGCAGGTTTAGGCAACCGAAGGCCCCTCCGCGGATGTGATCAATCAACAGGGAGCGGAAATCCGAAGGTTGTCCAAAAAGTACAAGCTGAAACAGGCGGCTCTTCAAAGCGCGAAGGAGGTTTTCTCTAAGAAGAGCAAGCCATTGCTGAATGATTTTCCTTGAACATCTTCTGCCTTCTGGACCTCTTTTGCTTAGGTTTTGTTTTTTTGAAAGGCAAACGAAACGCCTAGTTTATGGTTTGGTTTTCTGGTTTTTGGATTGATAGATGATTGTTACCTATGAGGGTTTTGGATTATTCCTTGGAATGAATTTTGGAATAATGCCGTTTTGATTATGACTGTTAGTAGCATAAATATTCCAGGAGAGTCATGGAACCGTGAATGTTGTATGACGGTAGAAAGTATAGGATGAGATCTTTCTTTTTTTTTTTTTTTTTTTTTGGGATAACATGGCTGTCAGTTTCCAAAGTAAAAACCTGAAGTAGTAGATTGTGTACTCTGTCTAATAAGACTTACTCGCTTTTAGGGTCTCCCAACAAAATGGATCTTCCGGGCGTATGTCTAAGCTTCATGAGTGACGTCGTTGTTTCCGTGAGAAGTCCCCAGTCATTCCTCATCGTGTGATAACTGAAAACTGAGCCATTGAACCACGCGCGATTGTTTACTTCTACCATCTTTATGTCTGGGTTGAAGAATGAAACTTGGAATTGGAAATTGATATTGTAACCGAGAGATTGATCTCCCACCGTGGTCGCCAATTGTTTATGGGTGAAAATCGCTTCTGTTGATTTTGGTAATTTTGGGTGTGTGGGTGAGAAACAAATCTAAACCCTAAACAATGTACTGCACGGGAGTACTTTTGATTCGAGAGATCAATCTGTACAATCCTGGCCTAAACCAAGAAATGGTCGTTCCAGGCTTGGTTCGGTCACAAAGTGAATGAGAAGGGTTGGTCTTAGGGAGGGGAGCGAAGAAAGTGTTGAGACCAGAATAGTTGATTCTGGAAATGTGGGCATTTTATGACTTGTATCAGAAAGTAGAACTGGTAAGCCGGATGGAAAGCTACCAGGTGATTTCTAGATATTGTGTGTTGCCGACCAAAACTTTCATTTTTTGGTGGAAATAGGCGAAACCTATTTATACAATTCATGGTGAAACGTACCCTGGTATCGTAGGAAGTGGAAACGATTGAGTGGTGGAAGAAAAGAGTAACGTGTAACTGCCAGACGTTATGCTTCCATGATGAAGGAAGTGAATTCGTGTAACCGTCCGTCATTACTCTTCCATGATGAAGGAAATGAATTTTTTACACCGTTACTTCTCACCACCACTAATTATCCTACTTCATGACACTTTCTTGTAACGGGCGTATTGCACGCCGCACGCTGTAAACCGCCAGACCAATACCCTGATGAGCATCCCCCGGTTTGTGACATATTTTGATGTCTCGAGTGTTTCCGTGGAAACATGTAGCACTTTTCTACGTGTGGCAAGTTAAAATTGAGAGCCTTGCCGCAGGTAAATAGCATGTAATGCTAGGCTCGTCTTGGCTAGTCGCATAAAACTTGTCGTGAGCTTATCGGTTCGTTGGCGAACTTGGATGGCTAGATTGCATCTCATGAAGAAGGATGGCTATTGATTATGACCACATCTTGTTGTATAGTGAAGTGGCGTCTGCCACATGCTAATGGCATGCCGGTGGCGTAGCCATTGCATGGCGGCATAGTGGTATGCCAGAGACGTTGCGGTATGGCCAAAGCTAAAAACTGGCTCCGCAGCCAAAGTTAGGGTTTGGCGCCATTGGAAAGATTTGGCGTGGTTGGAAAGGTTTGGCGTGGCCAAATCTTGGCGCCTTGGAAGGATTTTGGCGTGGTTGGAAAGATTTGGCGTGGCCAAATCTTTGCGCCTTGGAAGGATTTGGCGTGGCCAAGTTTTGGCGCCGTTGGAAAAATTCTCCTTGGAAGAATTAGGGCTTGGCGTGGCCAAGGCGCCGTGGAAGAATTCTCCCTGGAAGAATTAGGGCTTGGCGTGGCCAAGGCGCCGTGGAAGAATTCTCCTTGGAAGAATTGGGGTCCAGTAAGCAAAATGGGGCCGGCCTCATTCGGAATGCGTGTGACGCATTTAGGGCGACCTGATTGGTCGATGGGAAGTGGGGCCGGCAAGCTGGGGCGTGGCCACACTTCCGGGAGGTCCATGCGCGATTTAAAGCGACCTGATTGGTCGAGGGAAATATGGCCGGTTTAGGATGGGGCGTGGCCAATGGCAAGGCCACGCCACCCTTTGCTGCTGCGGCTCCCAGTTTTTTCTGATTCTGGGCGAGGTTTTGCACCTGCTAATCCATGGCGGATTAACTACCTAATTTGCCTGGGCTTAATTTTTTGACAAGCAAGGTCTAGTATGTTGCGCGAGGCGCGAAACCATGACTTCTGCAAGTTAGTAAGGTTGATTGAATTCTATGTGTCGACACAGAGCTCTTTTAAGTTCATTGCCAGAGAGCAGCATCCTTTTCTGATTCAATACCTTATGCAGAGATCTTATTCTTGATACTTGGAGATTCGTGCTACTCTGCTGCGAGTGAACACGAATAGTCATGCCATATCAACATTAAGAGTTCAGCCGGAGAACATAGCATAGAAGGCATTCATAGGAACTTATATTAAGTGAATATGCGCGAAGCGCCGAAATTTACAGAACATCTGGGGTTCGCCAGTCTGGATAAATTTCATGTAAGTATATTGAGCGGCTCAATAAATTTTCCAGTGGAGAGGTTAGCACACGTGGCTCTGTTTCCTTGCAGAGTGACGTCACATCGGATGCAAGGTTTTACGATTTTAACCCTAAGCTAAAAACCACCATCAACACTTTGACAAGAAGTTTAACCTCTGATAGATCAAGATCAAATTTTGTGAACTTTCATACTTCAGTCAAACCTCCACATTTAGCTCCTAGCGTTTCAAAAGTTTTAGAATTCCATTACGAAAATGGAACTCCAAAGGCAGGGACCCAGATAGCATTTTCGTAATTAAGTTCTTCTGAACTCAATAGATTCATACTAGAAGACCATGGTTTAAAAACAAAGGAGATACCATTACTAAACCATTCCACCGTTTTGAAGAGAGCTGCACGCTCTTTTACATTCTTGACTAGAAACAAAGCTCTATTATCGAAGAAAGGGTGGAAATGAAAGTCCTTTGAACAATTTAAGAACAACCCCAACTCTGCTCCGATTCCATTCCATGAGCTGATTGCTTTGTTTGATTCAAGAACGACCATATGATTCTAGTTAACAGAGCTAACCTCCAAGTTTTCAGGCAATCATTCAGCCCAAGAAAAGCCAGTATCAGAGATTGTAGGACTACCGATTGATGGAGGAACTACCCTGACAAAAGAACATGAAATACCTTTAACAAAGTTGACCCATTTCATCCAACCCACGCAAGATTTTCCAGCCGGAAAAAAAAAGATCTATGTTACCCCCTTTTTTATTAGGCCCCATCAACTTTAAGAACTCACCAGAATTGTTCTTCCCTCTACTGATAACTAGCCAATCAGAAGATTCATGAAAGTGCCAGTAATTAGCTCCAGTCCAAACACAAGAAGTTTCTTCTGAAAACTTGGATATGATCCAATCTAAAGCCAGAGCACTGACCCAGATGGATGAAAATTAAGAGCCTTTTTGCCCCCTAATAAGGAACATACCTTTCTTAATGCCACAACCCACTTCCAACGAAAAGATTTTTGCTTCCACTTCGCAACCAGCCTTAGAAGAACTGCCAGCAACATTCTTCCTTTTCGAAAATTTAGATCTCTTACCAGTAATTATCGTCCAAGCTTGATGATCACCATGAATTTCTGACCCCGATCCTTGAAAATCCATCGCTCCGAGTTGACTCGCTCCGCTGCTTCTCTCTCCCTTTTCTGAATACTCAGATCTTTCAAGGATTGCCAGAAGATTGCTAGAGCATCCACACTGCTATCAAATTTGTCATGTCAAATTTTGACCACAATCCAACAAGTACGATTACATATTTTGGAAGTTCACCACCGAACTTCCTAGAGATGGCAAGTCAGGATGGTAGTTGCCTAATAATGAAGTTCCAATTTTGTGTTCGAAATCCGTACACAATTGAAGTTCCAGTAGAAAAATGTCACTTATCTTCAAAATATGTATTCCGTTGGAGAATGAATATGAGCTCACACTCACTTTGAGTTGAGTGCTCAGGCTTGAAAAACTGGGGGTACAACAACCACACCCAATATTTCGTTTAGGAAATCTGTATGGACAAACTCCAATATAATTCCAAGAGAATCAATTAGACAGTCAGACTCAATCAATGGAAATATATCCAAGAGTTGTATCTCTGTTTCACAATGTAATCAGCAAATCAAACAGATAGAAATCCGCGAGCCTGATTATTATGTGAAACAACTTGAACTGTACCAAAGACCAATGTTCAAGTGTCACTCAATTTATATCAACAACCAAAGGTTGGATTATCTAATTGATTGAACTACGCACAACCTGTGATATTTCAATTATATGAACAAATATAATGCGGAAAAGAAATAACACAGATACCAGAAATTTTGTTAACGAGGAAACCGCAAATGCAAAAAAAAAAAAAACCGAGATCTAGTCTAGATTGAGCACCACGTTGTATTAAGCCACTACAGACACTAGCATACTACAAGTTAACTTCGGACTAGAATATAGTTGAGCCCTAACAATTCTCACACTGATCAAGGTACAGTCGCGTTCCCTACGCCTTTAGAACCACGCCGGATTCTGCGCACTTGATTGCCTTAGCTGATCTCACCCACAACTAAGAGTTACTACGACCCAAAGTCAAAGTCTTGATAAAAAAACTGTCTCATACAGAAATGTCTATTGAATAGATAAATCTGTCTCCCACAGAAATACCCACGAGTTTTGTTCCGTATTTTGATAAATCAAGGTGAACAGGAATCAGTTGATACACCGGACTTATATTCCCAAAAAACAGCCAAGTAATATCAATCACCTCACAATAATCTTAATTGTATGGTAGAGAAACAAGATATTGTGAAATCACAAACGATGAGACGAAGATGTTGTTAGAGCATTGCTCGGTCGAACTCGCATGCGTTGCTATCTCAAGCATGTTTGTCAATGTAAGTGATCAAAACTATAAGTCTTGATTTCTAGCCTATGTAGCTAAAGGTATCGGACTAGGATAAAAAGTGTAGTTGAGCTCAAGAACTCCATGGCAATCATCATACAAGACGAAGGACTACTCGAGGAACCGGTGAAACTTCATCGACTAAAAGGTATGTGGAGACTTGAACTTATCTGTCACTCAAAAGTCTATTTACTCTATCTCCTACTCTTGAGACAAAAGTTGTTTAGACGTATAGACTTTCATTATACACATTTGCTATTTCGAGCCGAGTTTAACTTGTCTATCTATTTCTCGAAATATGTTTTGGTAAGCTTTCGCTTTAACCGAATTCATCTTTACCTAGTGACGAAAGTCATGATATGTTTCAATCACTTTGGAAATTGCTCTGACGAAAAATGGTCTGTGAATAACGGCTATATAACGTTCTCTGAGAATGATTCAATGATTGAAATGAGAGTTTAGATTATATAACCATTGGTAGGATATAAGCATTGTTATGCAAACACTTATATGTATAAGTCCTTATTCCTTGAACCAAAGTTTGTGAACTTTGTTGATCAAGAGAAATGGAAGTGGCGCAAGCCAAGTCCGCGAACTGGCGGAAGTTCTCGACCCGAGAATTTTTGTTGGAGTTTGTGTACTCCTTCCATGAGCTTAAGTCCGCCAACCCAGTCCGCGAACTTGAGTAGGTTATATCTAAAACCGGTTGTTATTGAACTAATGTTAATATAAACTAAGGAATGCTTTTGCAAACCGTGGCTAAAAAGTTCATGAACCGATTCGAGTGAATCAAACCGTTTTTGCTTTGATTGTGTCTTGTTTTGTTAAATAAGATCTAATCAATTGAACAACTCTCTAACTAGTTCATTTGAGTCATTTGAACTAGTTATGGTGAAGAAGAATATGGTTTATATGAGAGTGTTCATATGGATAACCATTTGGTTGACTATTGTTGAACCAACAAATGTTAATACTTGGGTACGGTTCATAAACCCAAAATTGAACATTTCGTTTGTGTGTGACAAGCTAAGTTTTCGATCCAATGGTTGAGAAATATTAGCTTGAATCTAATCAGGTTTTCATCTAACGGTAAATATTGAATGCTTTGTTACTAATCTAACATTGATTGCAAACCCTGATTTGAAAGACTATATAAGGGAGAACTCTAGCAACTGGGAAACCTAATCCCCACACTTTACGTGTGATACTAGTTTGCTAAGCTAGAGTCGATTCTCCTTTAACCTTTGGTTTTCTTCTTCTAAAATCAGGTTAACGACTTAAAGACTTCATTGGGATTGTGAAGCCAGACCGATACTTGTGTGATCTGATCTTGCTGTTTCTATCGTACGAGTACAATTGAAATAATTGGCTTGAGATTTATATCTCCGATAGGCAAGATAGAAAAAAAATCACAAACACTTCGTCTCATCGTTTGTGATTCCACAATATCTTTTTTCGCTGCGTCGATTAAGATTATTTTGAGGTGATCAATAATACTAGGCTGTTCTTCGGAAATATAAGTCCGGGTTATTGATTGGTTCCTGTTCACCTTGATTTATCAAAAGACGGAACAAAACTCATAGGTTTATTCGTGGGAGACAGATTTATCTATTTTATAGACTTTTCTGTGTGATACAGATTTTTTTATTAAAGTCTTCGACTTTGGGTCGTAGCAACTCTTAGTTGTGGGTGATATCATCTAAGGGAATCAAGTACATAGCATCCTGCTGGGATCAAAGGCGTAGGAGCATAACTGTACCTTGGATCAGTGTGAGATTGATTGGGGTTCAACTACAGTCCAGATCGAAGTTAATTTGGAGTAGGTTAGAGTCTGTAGCGGCTTAATACAATGTGTGTTCAATCTGGACTAGGTCCCGGGGTTTTTCTTCATTTGCGGTTTCCTCGTTAACAAAATTCTGGTGTCTGTGTTATTTCTATTCCGCATTATATTTGTTTATATAATTGAAATATCACAGGTTGTGTGTTGTTCAATCAATTAGAATATCCGACCTTTTGGTTGTTTATTTAAATTGATTGACACTTGGATATTGGTCTTTGGTACCATCCAAGTTATCTCTCTTTGATAAAGACTTGCAGATTTCTATTTGCTTGAGTAAAGATCAAATCGAGAGATTAAGATATAAACTCATTGATATACTTTTTATCTGAGTCTGACTGTCTAGTTGATTCTCTAGAAAGTATATTGTAGTTTGTCCATACAGATTTCTAAGAGAAATATTGGGTGTGGTTGTTAGACCCCCGCTTTCTCAATTGGTATCAGAGCATGCAAACACGTTTAAGACCTTACAAGTCTGTGTTTGTGGCAATCTGAGTCTGAGGACAATATATCTTCTACGCATACCAAGATGTCTTCTAAAGCTTTTAATTATGCCAAATGTCTTGGGAATACCTCAAAGGATTACTCCTTAGTTGATTCTTCCGAATCCCTAGGTAAGAAGATTGTTCCATCTTGTGTCAACATATCTCTTTCCGATGAGGCATTGGGCACTATGGCAAAATCTGAAATGGAGCTCACCAGAATCTCAAAAACTCTGCTGAGATTATTGATTTCCAGGATCATGATCAGCTGATTGATGAATTTGAAAAGTCTCTTGATCGATAGCATGAATTCTACAGCATCATTGAGTCCTTCTCTAAGAATATTGAAAAACTTCTCTAAGAAACTACTCAACAGCGTGAAAAAATTAGTGTTCTTTAAGATATTTTCAAAGAATACTCAATTAGAGAGAAACGTTTAATCGAGACTCATTCATCAGATCTTAACAGACTTCGTGTCGAGAAAGAGAAACTAGAACCATCTCTGAATCTACCCATGAACAGTTAGATCCTTGGAAAAGGAAAACTCTGTCTTAAGGAGAAATTCCTTTGTACAAAGTAATTCTCACGAATCATAATACATGACGAGATGCTCTCCAGAAGAAGATTGTGTCAAGAAAAGTTTACATAACTTACAATCTTCTCATATGGCTATAAAGTTAAAACAGGTGCAAATTATTGCTTCTCCTCCACGAACCTGTACATTTTGTGGGAAAAAGAATCACTATGTTATCCATTGTTTTGCCAGGAAGAAACAAATTTCTAAACTTCACAATTTGCTTCTTTCCACTGTCAATGGAACAAATAGTCAGTCGACTAATGCAGTGAATCGCATATCCACAGAATACCAGAATCCTTATAAATATGATCTTCTTCCTAGAAGTCATCACAGGGTTCAAGTGCAGTCTAGTGGTATAAATTCTTGTGCTACTAAAAGTATTCCATGTGCTTATAAGAATGGTAAATCTAAGTCTAGAAAATGGATCCCTATCTATTCTGATCCTCTTGAACCAATTACAAGAGGTCCTAAATTTAGTCCTCAGAGAGTATCTTCTGATAGATATGCTGAACTAGCCAAGCCTTACTTCTCTGAGTTGAGTACCAATCTAAGAAAGAAGGATAAACAAAGACGACAGTCATTTAATGAGCTAAACGCTCATACTTGTGTAAATTAATCACAAGGTTGATATCTCACCTACCAAAAGTCCTAGTTAGGTGAGAATTGAATAGGTATACTCTTTGCAAAATGGTTCTGATTATCTAGCTAATTTCTTATCGTTCTTAGATGGATAATTAGTCATACACTTTTACATGAGTATTTTTTAATCCTTCCTTTTTATTAGATATTTTTTTTTTTTTTGGTTTCAAACCTTTTTAAAAAAAAAAAAAAAAAACTAAAAGTATGTTACGGCTTATGAATCATCCTCTTACGGGTACACGTACGGTTTTGGGTTTCTCATAAACCAATCCTGTAAACCCTAAATCTCTCGAATATATTTATATACCCTTCCTATTGAGTTGAGATATCTTACTCTAGGTTTCTTATTTTCAATGGCGTCTTCTTCTTGCTCTTGGGATTTGCCTGAAGACTTCGTTGACAATGGCATATACTTCGAGTTCGATAAAGAGAAGGGAACCTTTATTCAAGTTGGAGGATCCTTTCCTCAATCTCCTGATTCCTATTCGGATATTGAGGAGGTTGAAGAGATTTCATCCAATATGGTTCTTGACTTCCTTAAGAACTTTGAGGATGCAAAGCAGCAACTTGTTGATACTATGAAGTGTCTTGATGTGGTAAGAACTGAGTTGAAAAAGGTTCATTCTGACCTTGTTCTCTTAAAGACCCGTGTTAAAGAACTTCCCAATAAGAATGTTCTTCCCAAAGTTGCAGAGGATGCTGTCATTCACAAGCTTGAAAATCTCAAGACTCATGAGGATCCTGAACCATCTGTTTGACTTCAGTTCGTGTCCGGCTTTGGCATAGGAGTCTGGTTTTGATTTAGCTCGTTTAGCTTATGTGTCTAGTAAATCTTCTATTTTTTTCTGTTTTTGTTTAGAAGAATAACTAGAGTTTGGAATAGCCATTATTGTGTTTACACATATCTATGTCTAACGTTCTCATCTTCATGTTTTTAGATTTATTAGTTTAAACTCTAAATTTGTTTGGAAGATGATTTTTGCAGTATAAATCTTTATGGTTTTATATATTGCAATTGTTTATGGGATATGTGTGTTTGCGTCCGTGAACTATGATTGTCCCATATCTTGTCAAAAGTAAAGTCTTTCGTAAGTCGATATTCTTATATTGATAAAGGAATGAATGGACTTTTGACAAATACAAAAGTTAAGCCTATATTGTCAATTATGGATGTAAGATAGGTTAAAATCTTTTGTTTTTCAAGGATTATGTCTATTGTATGTCATGGTGCAAATTGTGATGGAAAATAGAATGAATCCTTGTGTATTCCGCACTAATTGATCATCCCTGATCCATATTTTTTGTGTATTACTGTGAGGCTCCATAATGTGTCTTATGTTGAGCACTAAAACAATCAAAGTTGATTATTTTCATGGTTAGCTTTGTTGTTGTTCCATAAGGTACTTTATGACGAGCATATTGAACTAAATTAATCATCTTGTTTGGTTATTTAGTTATGACTCCATAAGTTTTCTTATGTTTGAGCACTTTTGATTGGGTTGGTATTGATGGTGGATTTTCATTTAAGGTTAAAATTGTAAAAAACCAGAAAATTATGCGCTAACATCTTGTAAAAGATAAAGCCATTAATAAGTGTTGAATACTTCTTCACTTTACTAATTCACCTAGAATGGAGCATGTGGCAACAAATCCCATTCTCGTGAATTAAATACACGAAATTCATCCGAGGTTGGAGCATGTAGCAACAATCCCATATACCCTGTGAATTTATAGCATTATTAATTAATGCGTAAGCAGCCTTGTATTTCATGTACTCATTATCAGTGCGGCATGACGACTGAGTGTTGCTCTTAGCAGAGCAACACGAACCTCCAAGCATTATAATGAAAGCATGTACGAAATACCCGTACAGGCTGCAACTCTCGGTGTGTTATACTAGCCCGATTGAGCAACTCTCGGTGTGTTATACTAGCCCGATTGAGCATCCGGACTATCCGTATCAGTCTGGATATGATCTCATTCATCCAACTTCACCAGCATGATTGGATGGCCCAGATCAATTCCATAACCCCCAAGCAGGTATGGAATATTCACTGCCGAACCAACGCTGACCCCGCATGGTCGGCCTCCAGAATTGGCATAGCTTGCCAAAACGTCCAAACCAGAGCGGCATGGGCGGAAAACCCTAAATTAGGGATTGCGGCACATTACATGTGTCACAAAACAGTCTCAACCATCCATCTTCGCAGGTATAGATGGAGGGTGTAGATGTAGATTCAAAAGGCCCAGAGCATGTCAACACAATCACCGTGGGCCCGCCTACATACCTGACTAATCGGTCAGGACCAACCATGGTTGGTCATCCCAATTCGTGCGCCCGAATAAGGCATGGTTACACCGCCGTGAAAGCCAAAATTAGGGTTTTGAGCATCACGAGCGTCCATCTTCTCCGGCACGAATGGAGGGCCCAAGATTAGATGAAGCAGGTCCGGTCATACCAACATGACCACCGTGGACCCATCAATATCCTCACCTGGTCGGCGAAGGCATACCATGCCTGGTTATCCCAAATCGTCCGCCCAAACTAGCGTGGATACACTTCCCAATTGCAAACTAATCTCGACCGCTCAACTTCGCCGGACGATTTGAGTGGCTCAGATCACGTTTTCATGGGACAGTCAGGTATAGGCGTGAACACTAGCCTACCACCTACACGCCAGACTGATCGGCCAATACCTACCAAGATTGGTCATCTTGGAACGCGCGCCCGAAGTTGGCACGACGCGCGGCTTTTGTTTGCACTCGTTTTCTGTCGCAAACTGATCTCGACCACTCGACTTTGCCGGACGAATTGAGTGGTCCAGATCACACTTTCGTGAGATAATGGGGTATGGACGCCTACACCGTCATGCCTTCTACACGCATGTACGATCGGCCTGGCCAAAATCGTCTCCCGAGCTTGGATTCGACCAAGCTGAAGAGTGATGCCTGCGCACCTCTTCAAAACCCTAATTCCATCAACGGTCGCAGATGAGTTTCTCAAAGATCATCTCGTCCGTCCAACTTCACCGGCTTAGTTATACAACCCTGGTCAGGAGTTAATTGGTCAGTGAGGCGTCATGGTAATCACCACCCATCACTCTACCACACCATGATGCAGTACCTGCATAGAATACACATGATACTTCACAAGTATCGACTTCCTAAATAACTTAGTTATTTAATCTAGCATTACATGCAACTTTCTGTGGGTCCCACGATCCACACACTCGAGACATCAATCATGTCACAAACTGGGGGATACATACTGGGGTATTGGTCTGGCGGTTTACAGCGTGTAGCGTGCAACGCGCCATCACAAGAACGTGTCAGGAAGTCACGGACGGTTAGAGATGACAAGAGAAGTGGGCAAGACTGGTCGTGTAACACCAACACACAACTCCACTACTCCATCACCACTTCCTCCACTTACCACGAGAGACGTGAATAAGGCTCAAATGACTTGTATAAATAGGTTCTCCTCCCTATTTTCCAAACAGGAGAAACAAGACAAGTCCAGACAACGAGGCAAGTGTTGATACAATCGTATTCAAACACCGAACCGATAGCTTACACCCCGCAAGCCGCGGCTTTTTGATACAAGTCATTCATAGCCAACACCTTCACATTCTCAACACCTTCTTCGCTTCCCTCCCTAAGATCAACCCCATCTCCTTCACTTTGTGACCGAAACAAGTCTGGAACGGCCATTTCTTGGTTTAGGCCGGACTTGCACGTATTGATCTCTCGAATCTACAAGCACTCACCGCGCAAAGTGCATTTGTTTAAGGTTTAGACTCATTTCTCATCCACACACCCCAAATTACCAAAACCGGCAGAAATAGTTTTCACCCATAAACAATTGGCGACCACAGTGGGAGATTAATCTCTCGGTTGTAAAGTCAATTTCTTCAAAATCCGATTCAATTTCATCAATTTCAAAAAGGGTAGATCTTAGAATCAATTCAATCAACAATTCATTTCAAGATGGTGGAATTAAGGTCTGGATCAACAATCAATTCTGATGGAGCTAGTGTGGATAACAATCGTGGTGTCGAAGTACCTGTCAGTGGAGCTACCGTGGTCAATACATCTCGTGGAGCCGTCGCTTCTACCATCAGCACCAGCGTAACAGGAAATATTCCAGTAAATGTAACACCTCCCATCACCAGAGCCAGAGCAGCCGCAAATCCCGGCATCTCCTCAAGTGTAACACCTCTAGTAGTCACCAGAGCAACAACTTTCACTCCCTCATTAGGACGAGGAGCCGGAGGAACGAGAGGAGGACCACCGTCCATTACCATTGCAGATCTGATGGAGAAATAGGAAGTTCTTGCTAAGACTCAAACAGATATGGCCGCAACTCAGAAAGAGGTACTCACTTTCCTTAAGACCTTAACTGAACGATTGCCACAAGATTCACGACAATCCTTGGAGCCAACAAGAGATGCCTTCAATGCACTCGGAACAGGCGTTTCCACTCAGACCTACATGAGTGAAGAAGCTTGTGTTGCTCCTGAACACCCAAGAGAGAGGGACCAGCCATCCAACTTCATCACACGTGAGGACCTGGAACGATTTCTCCAAAACCGAGGCAAAGGAAATCTGATGGATGCACACCAACATCGACCGCCGTACCCTCAAGATGTGCAACGAATTCCTCTTCCAAGAGGTTACACCTCTCCCCAGTTCTCCCTCTACGACGGTACTGGTAATGCTCGTGAACACATCTATCGATTCTTGGAATCCTTGGGGGAACATGAATATAACCATGTTCTACGCCTAAAAGAATTCTCAAAGTCACTTACGGGGAGGGCGTACACCTGGTACAACAACATCGCGCCTAACAACATATGCAATTGGAGCGAGATGGTCAGTGCTTTCTACATAAAGTATTTCTTCGTGTCTGAACAGATAACCTTTTCGTATCCGGGAAGAATCCTTCAAATGAACAACGAACATCCCAACGACTTCGTTAAAAGGTTCAGAACCCAAGCGCTAGATTGTCACGACCCGAACGTCACCGAACGACAATTGGTGGAGTTGTGTATCAATGGGATGATACCCATATACCGCGCTTTGTTAGAAAATTTGGGCTTTCAAACGTTCTCTGAACTCCATGAAGCCGCCAAACGCTCAGCAACAACTGCACCAGCATTGCTAGAAAGAACCAGAGTTGTTCGAAGTGAAGATTCACATGAAAGTCGAGGAAGCAGGCATCTCACGAACAAGCAATACAACACTGGTCCTTCTGTGAGTGTAGTGAGCGGAGGAGAAAAAAGGAAAGCTCCAGCGACGGAACAACAAACTAAGCGGGCATCCCCGGCACACAAGACTTCGCCTCGGAAAGGAGCGGACAAAACTCCTGCACAAGACACCGAAGATACATGTTTTCCTTTCCCCATGAATGAAGTGATAGAACTCTTGGAAGCATGGATCCAAGACGATGCCATCAAGCTGCCTCCTATCAGACGTCCTCCAACTGAGAAAGACATGGAGGATCCCAAATATCACTACCACCATGCATTCGTCCATCATCCGACCAAAGATTGTAACAGGTTGAAACAAATATTCAGGGAAAAGATAGAAATAGGAGAACTCCAGCTTGGAAACGAAGGTGTTCATAGAGACCCTCTTCCTATCAGGAACCGCATGATTTCTGGGGATTCTATTCGCAAGACTGTGCAATCTACAATGGAGCACTTGTGTGAAATCTTGTATTTCTCCAAAGGACAGCGTCAAGACATATTTACGGCCCTCAACCGCATTGTGTCAGGCAGGCGTTTGTATCCAGAAGCAGTCCAGGAATCCCAGTCTTTCCTGAAGGACGCGAGCAAGGGAAACTGGGGACTCCTAACTGTCACCCGTTTGAGAGACATTGAGTTCGATAGCGCGTTGATTGATAAGGTTTCCGAATTTAACATCATTACCGTCAAGACCTTGAGAGCAGAAAAGATTTTAAAGCAGGAAGCTACTCGTCACCCAACTGTGGTTAAAGATTCAGAAGGAGAACTCAGAGATGCATATGGATATATCGATCTTGAAGTCAAATTGGGTGATGCCTCGATACAAGCAAAGTTCTACATAGTCAAAGATCATCCCAACTACGACATGATCCTAGGACGCTCTTGGATGCATGACAACAAAGCAATACTAGAAGTCTGTCCTCTACCGGTTTCGATACCTGAAAGAATCTCCAACACCCCTTCTGGACCTGATGATTGTTTGTTGCCGCACCAGCAACCTGCCAATGTGACACAACTTCCCGGAGAGAGCCTTCCAGCATACATTGAAAGGTTTCGATCTCAAGTAAGTCTCATCGCGCAACCCTCTTTACAACTTACCGCCCTCCATTCTGACAAGTCCTGGGGACTGGCTCTAGCCAAAAAAACAACCTTGGCTAAGAGATGCGAATGGGAGGCCGGCCCCTTCAAACAGTTCATCAGGAGTCTAGAAGTTGTCTCGATCAAAGACGACAAAACCAAGACCCCAATGTCTACACGCCCAAACCCGTTTGGAATTTGGGACCTAGTAACGAAGACAACCGCATTCAAGGTCGGAAGCATTATGGTGAGAATGGATACCTCACCCGATTCAGCCACCGAGAAGGAGGATGAACCATACCTGGTAGCAGATGTCATCCTAGGCGGCTACTGCAAACTCATCAACGTTGACAAGCTAGAAGGCGTAACAATTCACTCACGATGGCTCAAACCCTACCGTACTTAAGACGCTGTGCTATCACTTTCCAGCATCCTACACGCTTTAAGACACTGTGCTACTTTCTCCGGCGTATTTCCCTTTATAATTTCACATCATATTTGTAATTCCTCTAGAGAACGATTGCAATACTTGCATTCATAATTAGGGTTTCAATTTTCGATTTTCAAATTAATTGAAGTGTTATTTCCACCTGAGAACCTCTTTACTCCTAAAGACACAAAGCCCATCCTAAATCAACCCACTAGAGCAGGACAGGAAAGAAACCCTAAACAAAAACATCCTGAAAAGAGTTGAGGGAAAAGATATGCGCGGGAAGGGAAGAAGCTTTGAGCCACTCACCCCAGCAAGGCCGGGTAGATCTCGCATAAGGAACACAGGTCCGTAGGTATTCCACTATGGCATTATTTCTTTTATCACAAAGAATTACGTGTGAAGGCGCACCCTTGCGCCTGAGAAGGTTCAATTGCAGTCTTGACAAAGGGTTATAAAAAAAAAAAAACCTTTATTCAAACAATCAAATAGAAGAAAACCTTGAACTCGGCTGCCACTGAGTACAAGGAAGATGTTCAAATATACGGAATATACTTGGAAAGCGGAAAAAGAAGAAAAGAGGTTTTAGTTGCCAAGAGGGTCGACATCGCCTGCACCACCGTTAGGTTCTGCTTCAGCGCCATCACCTGTTGATGCTCCTCCCTTCGGATCTACCTCAACTTCTGCATCAGACATCTCCACAGCAACGCACTCCATCCCAACATCATCAGTGGGAGCATCAAAGGACACAACAACATTAGGAGTCGTGTCGATTGCTTTCAAATGATCAGGTTCGTCTGTGTCAAAATCAAGAATTATCACGCCGTCCTGGATTGGGTAATCGCACTTATCTCATTCAGAGGTCGTTTATGCTCAACCCTCCGCCTCTTCAACCGCGCTTCATATCTCTCTGCCCTTGCGCTTAAAAGTGATTGCAACGTTTCCTCGCGCGTCCACCTCTCCTCCATGTCAATCGCAGATGAAAGTGCACAGATGCGTCCCCTGGCAATACGCAGATGCAAAATAGACATCCCCTGTATAGCGCGACCGACTTCGCGAAGTGGAAGATCGATCTTAGCCATTACTTCTTCGTGCGCATGGGTTTCAGGCTTGTCAACTTCGAAGCTTCTTTATAGAGAAGTGACAGAATGATTGTCCACCGCTTCCATGATAAACTGCAAAGGAGAAGAAGTTACGAGCACACACACACACAAAAAAATAAAAAAATCAATCGATCGATCACCAATCAAGATCGATAAGTGTGGAACAAGACTTGAGATATAGAATAAACGACTACGTGAGATGATTCTTTATAATCTCGCAAGACGACAGAATCCCAGGAGAAAAGAAGTTCAGTTGCCACACCTATAAAGGCTACTAATTCGGGATAGCAATCAAAGATGCTTATCAGATACATCTGAGGAAAGCTGCTAGACGAAAGGGAGTACACCTGACCCAAGGAAGGGGCCAAGCTCTGTCCCGATATGTACAAAGGGAACCAAAGCGACTCACCGGATCAAGTCCTCGCTTCCTTCACAACCTTAATCGACTAACCAGCTTCGAGCAACGCCCGACGATGTCGACCTATCCGGTAAATATGTATTCACTTTAGCTTGGTCATTTCAGTACACAAATTTGTCACCATCTCATGCCTACCCCACAATAGTGTAACCATTATGTGCTAGGCAAGGGACTTAATATTGATGGTGGATTTTCATTTAAGGTTAAAATTGTAAAAACCCGTAAAATTATGCGCTAACATCTTGTAAAAGATAAAGCCATTAATAAGTGTTGAATACTTCTTCACTTTACTAATTCACCTAGAATGGAGCATGTGGCAACAATCCCATTCTGTGAATTAAATACACGAAATTCATCCAGGTTGGAGCATGTAGCAACAATCCCATATACCTTGTGAATTTATAGCATTATTAATTAATGCGTAAGCAGCCTTGTATTTCATGTACTCATTATCAGTGCGGCATGACGACTGAGTGTTGCTCTTAGCAGAGCAACACGAACCTCCAAGCATTATAATGAAAGCATGTACGAAATACCCGTACATGCCGCTCTCGCAACTCCCGATTGAGTGTGTTATACTAGCCCGATTGAGCATCCGGACTATCCGTATCGACCGGATATGATCTCGTTCATCCAACTTCACCAAACATGATTGGATGGCCCAGATCAATTCCATAACCCCCAAGCAGGTATGGAATATTCACTGCCGAACCAACACGGACCCCGCATGGTCGGCCTCCAGAATTGGCATAGCTTGCCAAAACGTCCAAACCAGGGCGGCATGGGCGGAAAACCCTAAATTAGGGTTTGCGGCACATTACATGTGTCACAAAACAGTCTCAACCATCCATCATCGAAGGTATAGATGGAGGGTGTAGATATAGATTCAAAAGGCCCAGAGCATGTCAACACAATCACCGTGGGCCCGCCTACATACCTGACCAATCGGTCAGGACCAACAAAGGGTTGGTCATCCCAATTCGTGCGCCCGAATAAGGCATGGTTACACGGCCGTGAAAGCCAAAATTAGGGTTTTGAGCATCACGAGCGTCCATCTTCTCCGGCACGAATGGAGGGCCCAAGATTAGATTAAGCAGGTCCGGTTATACCTACATGACCACCGTGGACCCATCAATTTCCTCACCTGGTCGGCCAAGGCATACCATGCCTGGTTATCCCAAATCGTCCGCCCAAACTAGCGTGGATACACTTCCCAATTGCAAACTAATCTCGATCGCTCAACTTCGCCGGAAGATTTGAGTGGCTCAGATCACGTTTTCATGGGACAGTCAGGTATAGGCGTGAACACTAGCATACCACCTACACAACAGACCGATCGGCCAAGACCAACCAAGATTGGTCATCTTGGAACGCGCGCCCGAAGTTGGCACGACGCGCGGCTTTTGTTTGCACTCGTTTTCTGTCGCAAACTGATCTCGACCACTCGACTTTGCCGGACGAATTGAGTGGTACAGATCACACTTTCGTGAGATAATGGGGTATGGGCGCCTACACCGTCATGCCGTCTACACGCATGTACGATCGGCCTGGCCAAAATCGTCTCCCGAGCTTGGATTCGACCAAGCTGAAGAGTGATGCCTGCGCACCTCTTCAAAACCCTAATTTCATCAACGGTCGCAGATGAGTGTCTCAAAGATCATCTCGTCCGTCCAACTTCACCGGCTTGGTTATATAACCCTGGTCAGGAGTTAATTGGTCAGTGAGGCGTCATGGTAATCACCACCCATCACTCTACCACGCCATGATGCAGTACCTGCATAGAATACACATGATACTTCACAAGTATCGACTTCCTAAATAACTTAGTTATTTAATCTAGCATTACATGCAACTTTCTATGGGTCCCACGATCCACACACTCGAGACATCAATCATGTCACAAACTGGGGGATATATACTGGGGTATTGGTCTGGCAGTTTACAGCGTGCAGCGTGCAACGCACCATCACAAGAACGTGTCAGGAAGTCATGGACGGTTAGAGGTGACAGGAGAAGTGGGCAAGACTGGTCGTGTAACACCAACATACAACTCCACTACTCCATCACTCCACTTCCTCCACTTCCCACGAGAGACGTGAATAAGGCTCAAATGACTTGTATAAATAGGTTCTCCTCCCTATTTTCCAAACAGGAGAAACAAGACAAGTCCAGACAACAGAGGCAAGTTTTGATACAGTCATATTCAAACACCGGAACTGATAGCTTACACCCTGCAAGCCAGTTCAGCTTTCTGATACAAGTCATTCATAGCCAACACCTTCATATTCTCAACACCTTCTTCGCTTCCCTCCCTAAGATCAATCCCATCTCCTTCACTTTGTGACCGAAACAAGTCTGGAACGGCCATTTCTTGGTTTAGGCCGGACTTGTATAGATTGATCTCTCGAATCTACAAGCACTCACCGCGCAATGCATTTGTTTAAGGTTTAGACTCATTTCTCATCCACACACCCCAAATTACCAAAACCGGCAGAAATAGTATTCACCCATAAACAGTTGGTTATTTTCATGACTAACTTAGTCATTGCTCCATAGATTCTCTTATGTGAGTATGGCCAATTAAATTGATTATCCTTTGTGATTAGTTTGATTGTGTATTTCGATTAAATTAATCATAGGTTCTCTTGTGGTTAATTTAATTGAGTATTTTGGATTCAAAATCATACTTGTATGTGATTTGTTATGTCCAAAGAAATCCTTCTTTTCTTTCGAAATTAAGGTCGCTCTTGTTGTTCTTTAGGGAATGACATATTATGGGGGAGAGTTCTTTTTGAACTTGCGCTTAATTGCCATATCTTTGTGGGGAGTGCGGCTGTGGAATATTATAAGGGTTATCTTGTATCTTTAAACTCCTTGATGAATGAATTTAGCTTCGGCTTTATGATTGCATCTAAATAAGATGATGTGTGCTTCTTTCTTTTGGTCATGAAACGTCTCTTTCGGAAATTTCATTAGGATCCCGTTTTTGTACCTTTGCCAATTTTATTGACAAAAAGGGGGAGAATTAATATGTAGTTCACACTACAAATACATATGGTTTTTGGATCATTATGTAAGGGGGAGTGGTTTCCATGTGAGATGGAGTATTGACTAAGGGGAGTGATACATATCACCATAATATTGTTGTTAAAGTTGTGATACAATTGAACTTTGACGCTGTGTAATGATACTATGACACTGTATAACAATGATTGAGAACTCTTGTTTTCTTATTGTTATAGCTACGGATTTTCAACAACAATGATGCTAAACTTACAACCTTCGGGATCATTGGAGTACTTGGAAGTGACGAAGATTTCGAGTAATGTTGAAGATTAGACATGTGGAATAGGAGCTACAAAACTTAATTTATTTATTTTTTGTATTCCATATGTATTAATAGTTTTCCCACTAAAATTGACAAAGGGGGAGATTGTTAGAGCATTGCTCGGTCGAACTCGCATGTGTTGCTATCTCAAGCATGTTTGTCAATGTTAGTGATCAAAACTATAAGTCTTGATTTCTAGCCTATGTAGCTAAAGGTCTCGGACTAGGATAGAAAGTATAGTTGAGCTCAAGAACTCCATGGAAATCATCATACAAGACGAATGACTACTCGAGGAACCGGTGGAACTTCATCGACTAAAAGGTATGTGGAGACTTAAACTTATCTATCACTCAAAAGTATATTTACTCTATCTCCTACTCTTGAGACAAAAGTCGTTTAGACGTATAGACTTTCATTATACACATTTGCTATTTCGAGCCGAGTTTAACTCGTCTATCTATTTCTCAAAATATGTGTTAGTAACCTTTCGCTTTAACCGAATTCATCTTTACCTAGTGACGAAAGTCATGATATGTTTCAATCGCTTTGGAAATTGCTCTGACGAAAAATGGTTTGTGAATAACGGCTATATAACGTTCTCTGAGAATATTTCAATGATTGAAATGAGAGTTTAGATTACATAACCATTGGTAGGATATAAGCATTGTTTTGGAAACACATATATGTATAAGTCCTTATTCCATGAACCAAAGTTTGTGAACTTTGTTGATCAAGAGAAATGGAAGTGGCGCAAGCCAAGTCCGCGAACTCAGTCGGTGAACTAGCGGAAGTTCTCGACCCGAGAATTTCTGCTGGAGTTTGTGTACTCCTTCCATGAGCTTAAGTCCGCGAACCCAGTCCGCGAACTTGAGTAGGTTATATCTAAAACCGGTTGTTCTTGAACTAATTTTTATATAAACTAAGAAATGCTTTTGAAAACCGTGGCTATAAAGTTCATGAACCGATTCGAGTGAATCAAACCGTTTTTGCTTCGATTGTGTCTTGTGTAGTTACATAAGATCTAAGCAATTGAACAACTCTCTAACTAGTTCATTTGAGTCATTTGAACTAGTTATGGTGAAGAAGAATATGGTTGATATGAGAGTGTTCATATGGCTAACCATTTGGTTGACTATTGTTGAACCAACAAATGTTAATGTTTAGGTACGGTTCATAAACCCAAAATTGAAAATAAATAAATAAACAAAATATATGAATACATATGAATTACAAAATATATGAATACAAATGTTAATGTTTATGTTAATGTTAATGTTACTATCAATACATATGAATTACAAAATAAATAAACTTTGTAGCTTCTCATCTAAATGCTTGATTACCTTGGTTCTTCAACATTACTCGAAATCTTCGTCACTTCCAAGTACTCCAGTGATCCTGAACGTGTTCAACTCAGCGTCATAGTTGTTGAAGATCCGTAGCTATAACAATTTATAAAAACAAGATGTTTTAGTATTGTTATACAGTGTCATAGTATTATTACACATCATCAAAGTTCAATTGTATCACAAGTTCGACAATAATACCATGGTGATATGTATCACTCCCCCTTAGTCAATATTTCATCTCACAATGAAAACCACTCCCCCTTACATAATAATCCATAAACCATATGTATTTTTAGTATGAACTACACAATAATTCTCCCCCTTTTTGTCAATATAAATTGGCAAAGGTATGAAAACTAGCGGGATCATAATGAAATTCTCATAGAGATACTTCATGACTAAAAGAGAACATATCAACTTTGTTTCGATGATTTCACATAGTCGAAACTTAGTGTATTCATCAAGGAGTTTATAAAGATACAAGATAACTCCTACAATATTCCACAGCCGCACTCCCCCACAAAGATTTGGCAATTAAGCACAAGTTCGATTAAGAACTCTCCCCCATAAAATATCATTCCCAAGGGAACAGCAAGAGCGACCTTGCTTTCACGAGAAAAGAATGATTTCTTTGGACATCAAAAAATTACATGAGACATGAATTTGTATCCAGAAAACTCAATTAAATTAACCACAAGAGAACCCATGATTAATTTAATCGGAAATGCTCATCGGAGCCGTACAGTACTTTCACATCAAGTGGATCATGGAAAGATCAATACTGCGGAATATACAAAGATTCATTCTATTTTTCATCAAAATTTGCATAATGATATCATCGACTTAATCTTTGTTGGCAAAAGTTCATTCTATTTTCCATCAATATATGCATAAAGACATATAATAGACTTAACTTTTGAAAATATTTTCGGCTAAACTTTTCATGGATTTAATACATTTAGCAATTTAATTGAAGGATAAAATCATTCAAGGCTAATGCATCATTAAAGTTATTACAACCATTAAAATAACAGTCTTAATAAGTTCGACATAAGAAGTTTAACGGAAAATACCATATGCAGATACACAAGACAATTAAACAGAGTCTAACCAATCATATCATAATAGTCCCTAGCAATTTCATTGAACTTATCAATCAGTTCTGGATAAGCAAATTTAGCATATTCCAGCTGCGCTTCTAAGCATTCTACTTCTTGCTGAAGATGGATGACCTCAGGATTAGGAGAGGCTGGAGTTCTGACTGAAGTTCTAACTGGAATTTTGCATATCTTTTCAATGCTTTTCATGGTCAAGACTTTTGATCCACCAAGATTAGTTCCAACAGAAATAATTCCATAATGACTGCAAATCCTTGAGATAAGACAAGGAAAGCCGGGAGTCTTGTTTGAAGTCTGTCTTACACTTATCATCTGACGAATAATAAGGCCACATAAATCAATGTTCCTCCCTTCAACAATGTAATAGACCAATTACGCAAGAGATCTAGTCCATAACAGTAGGTCAATAGTGTTGGGCATCAAATTTGCCACCAGTAGTTTCCCAACAACTTTTAGAAACAGTGCAGCATCGTGAACATCAATCTTCCCATCCTTCAAGGTTACATCCTTTGCAAAGAGAAAGTTTGAGAGCTCATTTGCAGAAGGTCTCAAATGCTCAGGTTGTGGAACTTGAAAGTCACCGACCCGGGACAAATTTAAAAGCTCAGAGATTACACGACGATTCACAACAAAGACTTCATTACAGACAATGGTCTTGAACGTGCAGTTGACAGAGTCTGCTTCATGTAAGGTAGCATGAAATTGAGCAGTCATTTCTATATGAGTTGTTCCCAAGGGATGAAGAATTATACCCCACTTATGGTTTTTAAAAAACCAGGAAAACCATCTACACTAAGTTCTGAAGAATCATAAATCCTCTCCATTATAGGTCTCTTTGTGCTATATTTCACAAAATAATCACGAGCCTCTATGTCCACGACCTAATTCGTAAGCTTGGACCACAAAAAGTGTCACGATTTTGACTACCCGAACTTTCACCACGACTAAGTCTCTTCCTAGATGCCATAGTAGAACAAGAACAACAAGGAGATGATGAGAAACTTACTTGGTACACGAACTATCGTTAATGGTGCAGCTCCAAAACGATGAGTATAATGAAAATAGTTCTTGACCCAATGTGTACAAACTTCTCCTGATTTCAAAGGTATAAATCAAACAAGAATTGGTTAAGAAATGAGAGAAGGGTGATGAAGAGTTTGTGAACCAGAGGTTTTTCTCTTTTGTTCATGAACCGTCGAAGAGAAGATGAAGGTGAAAAGAACAAGAGTTTTTCCTCTCTTTTTATGTGCCAAATGGTGGTACATGAACCGGATAAACACGTTCTGGAACGCGGTTCAAACACGTAATGGTTACGGGTTCGTAGTATGTGAACCGTACGTGTGCTAGCAAGGACTTGTTTGTTTTAACAACAACTTTTGATTAAAAACAATATTTGGAGCAAAACTCAACAAATATTTTTTTGAGCAATTTCTTGTACGGTCAAGAAGACACTACAAAGTGGCCTTGCATGCCATGACACCAAGAGAGGGTTTCTTTCCAACTACTCTTGCATCTTACAGTATTGAGAGACACCAAAGGAACTGTTTTTAAAAGTTTTTTAAAGAACACAAAAAAAATTGTGTTTCTGATTTCTTGTTTTACTACTTATAAAAGACAGTCTCTCCTGATAATTTTTAGTACTGTATAGGGAAACTCTTTTGATAAAAAGAGACGTCCTAACTTTTTCATAAGAAAATACAATACTATTATATTGATAGGATATATCAGGAATTGGGCAATGAATTGATTCATGCTTTGAGGTGATGTAGTCAGAAGACTGAGATTTAAACTCCTCTTGTAATCCGTTCAGTTTGCTACAACCAATTAGATTACACAGAGGAGGAGCATTGCTCTCACTAATTAGTAAATCAATATCAACCTCAACATGAATATTATTCGTCATAACTTGATTTAGCTTATCAAGAGATTCTTGTTTTTTCTGAAGGTATAACTTAACATCAAGAGATAAGCTTTCAAGTTTCTTTCAAGCCCTGCAATCACTTCAAGGGATTTTAAACCTGGTGGAGGTTTCGATAGAATTTCTTCTACAAATTTTATTAAATCAGTCATGGAAGAAAATTCCGGAATCCCTGGATCTGGTGGTGTATTTATTTAGATAGCACTTATGTCCATAGAGTCAGATTGCTACAAACACAGACTTACAAGGTCTTAAGCGTATTTTCCTGCTCCGATAACAATTGAAAAACCGGGGGTACAACAACCACACCCAATATTTCGTTTAGGCAATCTGTATGGACAAACTCCGATATAATTCCAAGAGAATCAACTAGACAGTCAGACTCAATCAATGGAAAATATCCAAGAGTTGTATCTCTGGTTCACAATGTAATCAGCAAATCAAACAAATAGAAATCCGCGAGCCTGATTATTATGTGAAACAACTTGAACGGTACCAAAGACCAATGTTCAAGTGTCAATCAATTTATATCAACAACCAAAGTTTGGATTATCTAATTGATTGAACTACGCACAACTAGTGATATTTCAATTATATGAACAAATATAATCCGGAAAACAAATAACACAAACACCAAAATTTTTGTTAACGAGGAAACCGAAAATGCTGAAAAACCCCGGGACCCCTAGTCCAGATTGAACACCACACTGTATTAAGCCGCTACATACACTAGCCTACTACAAGATAACTTCGGACTGGAATGTAGTTGAGCCCTAACCAATCTCACACTGATCAAGGTACAGTCGCGTTCCTTACGCCTCTAAAACCACGCCGGATTATGCGTACTTGATTCCCTTAGCTGATCTCACCCACAACTAAGAGTTGCTACGACCCAAAGTCGAAGACTTGATAAACAAATCTGTCTCACACAGAAAAGTCTATTGAATAGATAAATCTGTCTCCTACAGAAATACCTACGAGTTTTGTTCCGTCTTTTGACAAATCCAGGTGAACATGAACCAATTGATACACTGGACTTATATTCTCGAAGAACAACCAAGTAATATCAATCACCTCACAATAATCTTAATTTTATGGTAGCGAAACAAGATATTGTGGAATCACAAATGATGATATGAAGATGTTTGTGACTACTTTTTATCTTGCCTATCGGAGAATAAATCTCGAGCAAATCTTAGAGAAGATAGAATAAAGCAAAATCAGAACACCCAACTACATAGAAAATAGTTGGGTATGGCTTCACAATCCCAATGAAGTCTTCAAGTCGTTAACCTATAATGGTTTTAGGAAAAACCTAGGTTAAAGGAGAATCGACTCTAGTCGCAACTAGTATCACACAGGAGGTATGAGGATTAGGTTTCCCAGTTGCTAGAGTTCTCCCTTATATAGTCTCCAAATCAGGGTTTGTTTACTTTGGGACAAAGCAACTAATATTCATCGTTAGATGAAAACCATGATTAGATTCAAGATAATATCTTTCAACCGTTAGATCGAACTTAGCTTGTTACACACAAATGGAATGTACCTTCATTTAGATATAAGTAACCGTACCTACACGTGTACACTTAGTTGGCTCAACAATAGTTAACCGAAGTTAGCCATATGAACACTTTCATATCAACCTTATTCATCTTTGTCACAACTAGTTCAAATGACTCAAATGAAACTAGTTATAGAGTTGTTCAATTGTTTATATTATCATAGAGGTATACAAGACACAATTGAAGCAAAATCGATTTTGATTCACTCCAATCAATTCAAGAACATTATAGCCACGGTTTGCAAAAGATTGCATATTCCTTATTTTATAAATGTATTAGTTCATGAACAAACCGATTTTAGAACATGACTCACTCAAGTATTCAAACGTGTACGCATACCTAAGTAGCCGGACTTGGTTTGGGTTCTCCAGTATGCGAACGGGTAGGTATACTTTCGTACACCACCAAACTCAGTTGAATTCCCGGACTTGAACTGTATGCATACGGGTATGCATACTAAGTTCCCGGACTTCAACTGTTGAATCAAGTACGCATACGGGTATGCACACTAGATTCCCGGACTTGAATATCATGCAATAGTTAGCATACAAGTACGCATACTATGTTATATCCAATCAAAGGTTAATAGTTAGCATACATGGTTACATGTTCTAAACCCTCATTCCAATCATTGAAACATTCTTGGAAGACGACAATAGCTGTCTCACACAAACTATTAGCTTCAAGGCAATTTTCAAGTGATCAAATGATCAATACGAAACATTCCGAGTCTACATCAAATGACTGTCTCACACAAATCATGTAAGATGTTACCAGGCGATTTTCACATGATCATCTTTTGACTTTCGTCAAGAATAAAAGATGAACTTGGTTAAAGCAAAATCTTACCAACACATATTTCGAGAAATAGATAAGCGAGTTAAACTCAGCTCGAAATACCAAATGTGTATAATATGAAGTCTATATAGCAATACGACTTTTGTATCAATAAGAGATAGAACAGAAATAGACTTTCCAAGTGATAGATGAGTTCAAGTCTCCACATACCTTTTGTTGATGAAGTTCCACAAGCTCCCCTTAGTAGTTATTCGTCTTCAATCGATGAACGTCATGAAGTCTAAAGCTCAACTACACATTCTATCCTAATCCGAGACTTAGCTATAAGTAGACTAGAAATCAAGACTTATAGTTTTGGCAACTGATGTGATTTTTAATTTGTTGTAGTAATAAGATTCGAACTCTAAGACTTGTGAAGATTAAATTTAAAGATTTAATGAAAGTAAAAAATAATATAAACAAGCGAGAGTTACTGGGACTAGGATTCCACCGAATTCATATCATAAGGCTCAATTATTTATTCTTCGACAATTATCGCTCAATAAATAAAATAACATCGACTCTTATTTTTTCCAAGGTAGATTCTCAAAATATTAGTTATAAATCCTAAGCATGGGACAACAAAACATCTAAGCAAGCATGACCCATCAAATGAAATGATAACTAATTAATCAAAATCATAATTCTAATTTTAATTATTGCAAAATTCATATGGAGAATAAAATAAATTTACCCATGTATGAAATTCGGCTTCATCCGTTGTCCCGGCGTTGGGATTTAGTTCCACATAGTAAAAACACACTCAAAAAGATAACTCACAGCTCAAATGGTGTTTTTATTGAAGAAAACTAATAAAAACAAAAGTTCACAACGTTTTTTAGGCGTCACAGAATCCATTGTTACAAATACACTTCTGAACAATTGTTGCAAAGAAAATGTTACAAAATACGATAATACAAAAGTGTTGTTGTCACTGTTTATATGTCGCTGCAAAGATTGTTGCAAAACCGTGAACAAACCACGGTTTATTAACGACAGGCTTTGACAGCTTATTATTCTTCGTCTTATTCTCTTCATGCAGGTGCAGAAAGCTCTGCAACTTCTTGTTCTTCATTCTGTTCTCGCCCCAATCACTCCATGTCCCTTGTATGCTTCCTCAACTGCCTTTTTATACTTCATAACATCCAAATCTTCTCGGTTTAATGCAAAATATCCTTTCTTCAATTCATTATTCTCCACTGTCATTACACGGGTTTTATTTCCCTGTTTATCTTCTTCTCGTGACTGCAGCAGTCCAGACACTCCAAACTCAATGCTACACGTAACTTGGTTGAGCTAAATCTATTCAACCACAGGCCATCTTCCAATCACAGCAAAGAAAAATCTGAGAAATATTTTTTCTCTGTTTCCGCGTGTGTGCAGCAATATCATGCGTGTATGAGCTGTCAAAACTCTTCCCAAACTTAATAGATATGATTCCTGTGAGAATATCTTATTTTACAGCTTATGATCATATTTTGACTTTCGTCAAGAATATAAGATGAACTTGGTTGAAGCGGAAGCTTACCAACACATATTTCGAGAAATATGTAAGCGAATTAATCTCAGCTCGAAATCTCAAATGCGTATAATCGAATACTATATAGTAATACGACTTTTGTCTCAATGTAGGAGATAGAGTAGAAATAGACTGTCCAAGTGATAGATGAGTTTTAGTCTCCACATACCTTTTGTTGATGAAGTTCCACAAGCTCTCCTTAGTAGTTCTTCGTCTTCAATTGATGAACTCTGTGAATTCTAATGCTCAACTACACAATCTATCCTAGTCTGAGACATCACTATAAGTAGACTAGAAATCAAGACTTATAGTTTTGATCACTAACATTGACAAACAAGCTTGAGATAGCAACGCTTGCGCATTCAACCGAGCAGTGCTCTAACACTTCATTCACTGCTTAATTTTTTCACGGGTTCTTTCAGATTCAGTACCAATACCAAAACCCATTTTTTCACTGGTTTAAGGTTACAAAGAACACAAAAGTAATACGAAGATGAATGAGAAGGAATGGTTGGAAGATTTATGAGCCGTGAAGTGGAATATGGATTTGCTGCTGGGATTTTTGATGTTGAATGATTAAGGAAGAAATTGATGATCTGTGATGATTAAAATGAATAAGTTTGTCTTGAATTCGTGATTAATTGCAGGGAAGGAGATGCGGTTGGCTTAGAAATCAACAACAAGGATATCTATTGATTACTAGATTCACAGTCTTCATTTGTTTGTAAAAATGCCTGACAGACGAGTTCTTTTTATAAAATATGGTTCTGAGATAATGAAGTTGAGATGGTTAAGCGGAGATGGAGTCTGATTGTCGTAGTAAGAACTCATGTTGTTTCTAGGGTCTGTGGTGAAGAAGTGGGTAGAATGGGGAAGTAGCAGTTGCAACGAATTAATGCAATGATCATTTTGAAGCTGAGACGGTGCCGTGAGTCCGGTGGTGCACTAGTTAGGTCCAAGGATCCAGGGATGTATTTACAATGATGGAGATGAATGACAGTTAAACAATTGTAGTTTTCTTAAACAACCAATGTCCGATTAAATCAGTCTGATCCTAATTTCTTTTAATAAATCATCTTTTAATAAGTCTAATGTTAAAATTCAGTTAAGGTCGTTAAGTATTTATCATTTTTCTTTATTTTAATTATTTAGTTAAAAGTCTGTTAAGTCAGCGGTTTGACCGAACAGTCAATAACAGGTCAAGGTACCAACCCTTAATATTTGAAATATTGGGTACCAAAGCTAGGTGTTGGACATTTGTTGGGTACCAAACGTTAAATAACCCTAATATTTTTATTTATTGTTTTAGACCCGCTAAACAACTGATCATTTTTTTTAAAACCCGCTACACGGCTGGTCATAAAATAGAAATTTGAAAGGTTAACCACTCCCCCACACTTGAATCTAACATTGTCCTCAATGTTTCAAACAGTGCAACCTATAATGGGATGCAATAAATATTGATAAGAGAAACAAATGTAAATCAAAGAGAAGCGATTAGAAGATTTCACCTGATTGACGCAAGAAAAGTATCATTCTCTGTAACACACATCAAAAGATAGTAATAACAAAGAACAATGAAAATCAAATAAAAACAAAATGCCTAAAGAAAATGTAAATATAAAATAATGATAAAAAAAAAAACTATGTACCTACTGGATATGTACAGAAACGGATCCCAAAAAATCAACAGCCTGAAAATTTTGGGATCAACCCAAAATACAGTATTTATAAACGACAGCTTCACAATTATGTTATGAAAATATGGAGACACTGAAACTGTCAGAAATACAGGATTACCCCCAAACCTAGTTTTTACTACACAAGAAAGTGTGTAGAGAACATAATATGTGGATACTATTAGGACTGAGAAATTGTCAATTGGCTCATGCACGGTATCTGAAACAGGGACATCCTCTTGGTATATGGATGCAAAGTAATCCAACAAAATTTAAGAAGCACACAATTCTAACCCTAAATTAGGTAACTTTTGGAAGTCTAGGGGTCTAGAAACAACCTCTAAGTCGGGTGAATGATATTGTGAGATGGATTCATCTATAGAATTAGGAAAATCATCTACACAATCATCCATAGGGTCATCTACAAATTCTGTCTGAAATAGAGAGTCACTACAAGACTGATCATCATCATCATCATATAATTTTTGGCATTACAAAACTCTCAATTTTTGTTCCAAACTAAGTGGTGTGTGTTTGTAATACTTCTTATATATAGTTTGAGGTGATTCTTCACTTACCATTTGTGGAGCAAAAACTCCATACCGTTGCCTATGCATATATTCACCAAGAGTCATCTCAGATGAGGTTGCCTGATAATTTGAACTTCTACGCTTATATTATGCCAGTGTCATCTTAGGTGGCGTCTCCTTAGAAGAAGTCATCATCCTCAAAAAGTCCCTAAAAAGAAATACAAAAAGAAACGCATAAAAAGGAAAGAAAAAAATCTAAAATGAAATGAAAATATTGTACAAAATAAAAATAAACCTAAAAATTAATCAAAAAACAAGTCTGCGTCGGCGCCGCCAAAAATTGATGTGATTTTTAATTTGTTGTAGTAATAAGATTCGAACTCTAAGACTTGTGAAGATTAAATTTAAAGATTTAATGAAAATAAAAAATAATATAAACAAGCGAGAGTTACTGGGACTAGGATTCCACCGAATTCATATCATAAGGCTCAATTATTTATTCTTCGGCAATTATCGCTCAATAAATAAAATAACATCGACTCTTATTTTTGCCAAGGTAGATTCTCAAAATATTAGTTATAAATCCTAAGCATGGGACATCAAACATATAAGCAAGCCTGACCCATAAAATGAAATGATAACTAATTAATCAAAATCATAATTCTATTTTAATTAGTGCAAAAGTCTTATGGAGAATAAAATAAATTTACCCATGTATAAAATTCGGCTTCCTTCGTTGTCCCAGCGTTGGGGTTTAGCTCCACATAGTAAAAACACACTCAAAAAGATAACTCATAGCTCAAATGGTGTTTTTATTGAAGAAAACTAATAAAAACAGAAGTTCGCAACGCTTTTTCGGCGTCGCAGAATCTACTGTTACAAATACACTTCTGAACAGTTGTTGCAAAGCAACTGCTACAAAATACGACAAGAGAAAAGTGTTGTTGTCACTGTTTATATGTCGCTGCAAAGACTGTTGCAAAACCGTGAATAAACCACGGTTTATTAACGACAGGCTTTGACAGCTTATTGTTCTTCGTCTTCTTCTCTTCCTGCAGGTGCAGAAAGCTCTGCAACTTCTTGTTCTTCGTTCTATTCTCGCCCCAATCACTCCATGCCCCTTGTTTGCTTCCTCAACTGCCTTTTTATACTTCATAGCATCCAAATCTTCTCGGTTTAATGCAAAATATCCTTTCTTCAATTCATTATTCTCCACTGCCATTACACATGTTTTATTTCCCTGTTTATCTTCTTCTCGTGACTGCAGCAGTCCAGACACTCCAAACCTAATGCTACACGTCTCTTGGTTGAGATAAAATCTATTCAGCCACACGCCATCTTTCAATCACAACAAAGAAAAATCTGAGAAATATTCTTTCTTTGTTTCCGCTTGTGTGCAGCAGTATCATGTGTGTATGAGCTTTCAAAACTCTTCCCAAACTTAATAGATATGATTCCTGTGAGAATATCTTCTTTTACAGCTTACGTATCTTCCATAATAAATGCCAGAAATTCAAACAGAATATTCGATATCTTTCTTTCTCTGTGTTCTTAAACCGACGAGACTATCCATTTTTATTCGAATCTAAACACCTTACCAACCCTGTTTAGTTGAAATAGGATTATACCAATCCAACTGCGTGAAAATCTCACGTAAAAACCTGTCCAAATCTGCTCCAAAGTTACACAGCCAAATTTTTCCCGCCAATTTTTGTGTTTGAACGAAGAAGAAAGGTGCCCCTTAACCAGTCATGGGGTGCGATTAGCAGTTGGCGCCCTGGGTGCCCCTTATCAGCTGGTGTGCCCCTTATCCAAAGTAGGAGTCCATTTAGCAGTTGTCCTCTGGGGTGCCTTTAACAACTTTTAGAGCCGATTTTTCCAAAAATGTTTATTTCTCAAAAATACCTACAAACAAGTTTATTAGTGATAAAATGAGTCTCAGTTAATGTATTTATGGGTGAAAATGCGTCGCACTTACGTGTTTATCAGCAACTAAACTTGACAAACAAGCTTGAGATAGCAACGCTTGCGAGTTCGACCGAGCAGTGCTCTAACAATGCTTACTTTCAAAACCCCTAAACGTAATCACTTTGAGAACGATTGAAGTTTTATACGCGAGGAAGTTACTAAGTAGTGAACTCATTTTGAAGTTGATTATGATTCTACAACTAATCCTAAATTTCGTATAAAAATTCACATGCAAACCTTTTTTTTTCTTTTGTCCGTGGCTAATTCATAAGCAAACCTTACAACGCATATAAAAGTTTTACCGATTTCCCACTGTGTGTATAAAATTTTGTTATTTCCTTTGTTCTGAAAAGAGAAGAAAATTTTGTTATTTCCAAATTAAAAAATTTAAATGAAAATTTCAGCAGCATCGTGGATGCTCTTGTATTGTCCTTAATCTTTTTTTACATGGTTAGAGTGTTAGCCGAAAAGTCCCAATTTCACTTGAACTAGACGAATTAAATTGGAATATCAATTGTTTGTATTTTCTTAGTTACTTCTTCTTTTTATTTTTTGACCGGTAAATGTTATCTTTAAAAATACTCCTCTGCCTCTAGTCAAGAAATCAATTTTGATAAGTATGACATTTTGTAGGGAAATTCCTCCCCAGGTTTTGACTCAGCTACAAAATATTCATAGTCGTGATCTAGTGATAAGTATCTTGGTACTCATATTACTTTTTGAAGTTTAAGATCCAAATTCATATGAGCATTTTGCAACCCGCTAACACTAGAATTACCTTTTGGTTTAATAAATTGTTATCTCAAGCTGCCAAAACTTCTTTAGTCAAGCATGTTGGTCAGATCATTCTCATTTATCAGATGGCTGATTTTCTAATCCCCAAGCATCTTCGCATGTAAAAGGATTCATATTTCTGCAAGTTTTGGTAGGGAAAAACTTTGGACCCCAAGGATAAAAAAACTTCACCTGCTTGGATGGGATGCATTCTGCTCCCCTAAATCAGAAGGAGGGTTTGGTTTTAGAAAAGTTTATCTGAACAATCAGCTATGCCTGCTAGAAACGCCTGAAATTTTAGTTAAATCACTTGATTCTCTTTTTGGCAGTGTTTTAAAAGCTAGATATTTTCCTAATCCTGATTTTCTTAATGCTAAGTGTCCTAAGGTTTGTTATTGGACCTGAAACGCCTTTACACCATTAAGGAACTCATTAAGCCTTTTATTTCTTGGGTTGGAGGAGATTGACATTTTATTATATTTGGTGTAATAAGTGGATTCCTTCTTTGGGATCTGCCACTGCTGACCTCGCGTGCCTTTAAATCATAATCTTAAGGTTTCCAACTTCATTAACCATTATACCAAATCATGGGATGTTACCTGGTTGTAAATTCACTTTGACAGTTTTTCTCGTGGGAAGATTGTATCAATTCACTTAAGACATATATGTACTCCTGAAAGGAGTGCTTGGGAGCTTTCAAGGAATTGCAGTCTTCTTATTTGGGTCTTAGAGGTCTCAGACCTTCCCCATATATAAAACTCTGGAGGTACATTTGGAAAATTAGAGCTCATCATCGTATCAGTTATTTCTATGAAAGGATGCTAGAAATTTTATTCATGCTCGCATGGTTATTCAACCTAGGTTGCCAGGTGCCTCTATTATATGTCTTAGATGCTATTTAGGTGATGAGGCTATTGCGTATGCCTTAGTCATGTATCATTTTGATAGTCAAGTTTGCTTTATTTTCCTTTTTGTACTCGTTCTTGCTTTTTCTGATAAGGCTTTCCTCGACTAGTTAGATTTATAGTTGCTTGAACCTTTATCCTCTCTCTTTGATGAGTCTAGCCCTTCAATTTCTATTATTCTCTGGTCTCTTTGGAGGAGAAGTAATAGCCTTATTTTTTTGTGAAAAGGGATAAAATTCATGTTTATGTGTTAGGTCGGGCTAGAGCTGTGTTTGTGTCTAAAACTCCTGACTTTCATCTCAGACCTTTTCAAGATCTCATTTGAGTAGATAAGTGGATGTTGTTACCTTATGCATTGGATTAAATGTAATATTGATAATGTCGTTGATTTATCTACTTTGGCTAATGGTGCATGGTTTGTGATATTATGTCAGTAAAGCTTGCTTTACCATTATTTTTAAAGCCTTCTCCTTAGTAGAAGCTAAGACCCGTGTTATTTGGGTTGTGCTAAAGAAGGTAAAAGAATAATTCATATCATCATCAAAAGAGTCGCTAAAGATTTAAAGTTTGGTAGTGGGATGTTTAGCTCAATTTCTCGGCATATAAATATAGTTTTTTCTGAATATTGGGGAGTTACCTTTGCTTTTAGGACACCTCGATCTAGAGGTGTGACTCGCATTTGGTTTATGTGTGGTTTGTTTCATGTCATCGGAACTATTTCCGACTCTTCTCTAATGTCGTGGAAGCTCACTATTTATTAGTCTAATTGCATTAAATATTTAGAAACAATTCAGTCCAGGTAATCTCACATTTATGGAGAAAGCAGCGCAATAGCAAATTCATTGGCTAATCGGGGAGCTTTCGCATGTTCGTAGTGGCGGGATAGACCTCCACATTTCGTCCGTTCTGCGTTGGGTAGTGATGGGGCATGTCTGTCAGTTTATCGATAATTAATTTCGTGTTTGTAGTGATTTATTTTCTGAGGAGTGTGTTATCAGATCGGGTTTTGACGATATTGAGTTTCCGTCTATCTCTGTAATTGAGAGTATTACTTTGGAAAGAGAATTTTCTGAAGATGAAGTGAAGCAAGTAATATGGCACTTTGGCACTAATAAGGCTCCGGGGCCTGATGGGTTCATTATGGAGTTCTTTAAGATTACTTGGGAGGTAATTAAGCATGATCTTTTGCGGGTGATAAAAGAATTCAAGACTAGAGGTTCTCTTGACTGGCGGCTAAACTGTACTAATCTCAAGCTTCTTCCTAAGTGTAATGGTGTTGTGTCCTTGCACAACTTTAGACCCATCAGCTTAATAGGAGGGGTTTATAAGATTGTATCAAAATTACTAGATGACAAGACGAAATTGGTCTTACCTTCCATAATTTCAAACTTTCAAGAAGCTTTCATTCATGAAAGACAAATCAGCGACGGGATTCTAATCGCAGCTGAGCTAATTGACTCAAGAAAAAGATAAAATAAACCTGGTTTAGTTTGCAGGGTAGATTTTGCTAAAGCTTTTGAAAATATAAACTGGAATTGTGTCGACATCGTTCTTCGTAGACTTGGGTTTGGAAATAAGTTGAGAGAATGGATAAAATGGTGCATTTCGCAAGCTCGTTTCTCTATCCTTATTAATGGTGAAGCTTCCCCGATCATTAAAAGTCAGAAAGGTATTCGACAAGGTGATCCAATATCACTGTTCTTGTTCATTATGGTCTCTGAAGTTCTGTCTAAGATGATCAAAAAAGCAGCAAATATTGGTCTTCTGTCAGGGTTTAGAGTGTCTACAAATGGATCGATTATCAATCATCTACAGTTTACCGACGATTCGATAGTGTTCATTGATGACTCTGAAGAGTAGATCACAGCTTTGAAAGATGTCTTGTTTGCTTTTCAGCTAGTTTCGGGCTTGAAAGTTAATTTAGTAAAAGCGCAGTGGTGGGAATTGGAGAAGACCATAATGGTTTTGCTTGTGCTACTTCATTTGGTTGCCAATTAATGGAGTTTCCTATCAACTATCTGGGAATCACATTAGGAAGTAAGTCCAAATCCAAGCCAATTTGGGATGTGTTGATCCAGAGATGCCGACAGAAACTAAGCACTTGGAGGAGAAGTATCTAACCAAAGGTCAGAGACTTATTTTGATTAATAGTGTTCTTGCATCAATGCCCATTTATTATTTGTCTCTTTTTCAAATGCCCGCATCTGTGGTAAAAGAAATTGAGAGCATCATGCGCAACTTTCTGTGGGGTTCTTCAAATGCTAAAAGAAAGAAGAGTTGGGTAAAGTGGTCTAATGCTATGCTTCCAAAGGCCAGAGGTGGGATTGGAATTAAAAAGTTGAAGTTGATAAACAAAGCACTTCATTGCAAATGGGTTTGGAGATATGGAAAAGAAAATAAAGCTCTGTGGAGGCAGATAATAAATGAAAAATTTGGAGGTAATCCTAATTCTTTTATTCCTAATTCTTCTAAATGTCTGTACGACGTAGTCTTAGGGCAGACATTCTGAAATCTAGAGAGTATATTAGGACAAACACTTCACTTATAGTGCATAATGGGAAGAGTATTCTCTTCTGGAATGATAAGTGGATTGGGACTGATGCTCTTAAGGATAGGTTCAGCTGTTTATAAAGTTTCAAGGAAAAAAATTCATCAGTTAGAGATTTAATTTTTGCACAAGGTTCTTGGAATTTCGATTTCAAGATAAATCTGAATGATGCGGAAATTGGGGAAGTAGCGCATCTTATTCAAGTGCTGGAGGGTTTTGCAACATCAATTCAGAATTGTACGTAGGAGGATGATAGAAGATGGGATTTTGGTCAGGATTTCTCGGTGGAAAATTGTTACAATTCTTTGGATGTGGATGGTTTCCTTATTTTTCCTCATAAGCAATTATGGAACCCAAAGATTCCTTTGAAAGTTTTATTTCTAGTATGGACTTTATTGAAAAGACGAGGGTACCCAAATACACCGCAATCTTTTTATTTGATCACAACCTATTCAATCTCTAACGTGTATAAACCTCTTGGAGCAACGATCACTCAAGGAATATTTCAACACAATGTCCACTTGAAATAGGGTTCGTCCGGACTGGTCTAACACGTGAATAATTATATTAGACAAGTGGAGAAATCCAATACACTTTGTGTGATCGTCTATGGATATGAATCGAGATAATACTACGACAAAGTGTTCACTTGATAACCGAAACCTTATAAGATAAATATCAAGTGCCTAGTTAACGTACAAGTGTAATTAATTTAATTATAGTATCAAAACAATTATAATTTAGAAATAAAGTAAAGCACACACCATAATTTTGTTAACGAGAAAAACTACAATCTTGTAGAAAAACCCCGAGACCTAGTCCAGATTTGAATACTCAATGAATTAAGACGCTACAAAAAGTAAACATGTAACTTAGTGTAGACACTATTAAGTTAACTAATATCCTAGTTACTCAGCTTCAACAGTATTCTTGATTGATAATATCTAGCAGAACCGAAGTTCTCAATAGATATTTGATACCCAATATCCTAGCAGAACAGACGTTCTCTTTAGGAGTAGATCCAGTATATCTTCTTAATGATTCACAACAACTTCTTCTTCAATTCTTAAAATTCTTCAATCTTCGATTTAATCTTCAAAGTAACAATCCACAAAAACAAACTTGATTCCTTATTGATTTGTCGCACAGAACGGAGTCTGTTAACAATGGAAAATCAATGAATCTATCTTACGGATCTAGAAAGACTTAGATCCGTAGAAACGTTGATCTTTGATCTAGTTTGAGTGAGCCTTATATCAGAAGAGAAGTTTCTCAAGAATAAAAAAACTAGGTGCAATCAAAGATTCAACAACCGTTAGTCAATCAAATCAATCGAAAACAAAGATAAACCGCAATTATCTAGTTTCCCACCAACGGGTCGCGCTAGAGCTTCTCAATCCCAAAGAAGACTTTAAACTGAGCGGCCGTAAGAGATTTTTCCTAATTAGGTTACTCTCTTCTCCGAATAGGAGACTACACCAGTAACAACAACAAAAGAGTAAATCTGTTGTTACGAAGGATTAGTTTGCTAGAAAGGAAAACTTCGTGTATTTATAGACAAGGAAGTTTGGACTCCAAGGAATTTCCAAAACCAAAAATATTCTCAAGATATTCATAAAAGCACAGATTCGGTTTTCATAATTCCTGGAAATGCTCTGTCCAAAAATAACGATCGAAATCTCTTAGAAAATCTAATTAGTAAATGCACATTACTAATTCTGTAATTTTCCTACAAAATGAAATTAATAAACTTAATTAAAAGATTCTTAACTTACTTATGTTTCGATCCTGGGATTCTCTTCCCTTAGCCGTTAAGGAATATCTTTGAACAATTATAGAAATAAACATTCACATCACGTGTCAAAGTTTGTCGACATCTTAACTTTGTAAGTTCTCTTTCACACTTACAACCTTGAAACCGATTTTCCACACTTACAAACAAGTTTAGAATTGGTTCATCTGACTTTCAAGAACTATGTGATTGATCAAACCAACATTCAATCACAATCATGGGTTTACGGTTCTACCAAAACAAGTTTCGGTTTTACCTCCATGTGAGTACTGTTCATAGTCACACTAGCTTCCCAAAAGTTCGGTTGACTAGGTACTAGGATCGGTTTCCCACATATATATGGTATCTAACTTATATGTGTTGCACATGTCCATAGGATCAGTTCCCCTTTCTGCTATAAACCTTGCTGCACCCCATACAAGGATCGGTTCCCTTTGATGTACTGCACCCATTACTAGGATCGGTTTTACTAATATCGGTTTTAGTAATACATAAGTCAGGCCTTTGTGAACAGTTCTACCAAGAACACAACAAGTTGTGAGCGGTTATACTCTATCACACATATTGGTTGCTCATAAGATATGCAATGAATAACAAAACCAATAACACCTGGCAATTTCCTTTCGGTCCACAAACAAGTTTATGAACTTACTTCCTTAGAACACATGTAAACATTGTTCCCTATGATGAAATCCTCACCTCATACCCATACATAATCACAATAGCATTCAAATGATTATGGCGATATCTTATCTACAAAGTTTAATGGTTAAGCAATAAACCTCGTATTGTATTCCTTAATACTATGTCTATATAGAGTTCAAATATGCTTCGCAGTTATGTTTTCAATATGCATGACTTGAAAGATACGTTAGGGAATGAAACAGTTCAAGTCAAATATCACTAACCTCAAGTGGAAGGATGATTGTTGTCGTTGTAGCTCCTTGCTTCTTCACATCTTCAAGTCTTCGCAATACTTGTAATGTCTCATAACCTAATACTTTCAAGCTAACCTATACGAATTTTAACTCTAGTACATAATCAAGCGACTCTTAACATGAGTTTTGATTCACTAAAATATGACAACCAAACTTGATATACCAACGCCTGGTGGGTTCAACCGAGCCATGCTCTAACATTTATGTCATAAAGGTGCGCCTACTTTAGACAAGATTTGCAGGGCTGGAGTTGTAGATTCAGATCAATGTGTCTTGTGTGGTAGTGATCAAGAAATTCAAGGTCATTTATTCCTACACTGTTAAAATAAAATGGGAATCAATTTTGAGGTGAATTGGGTGAGTTGAGCTCTGCAAATCGGGCGACTAGCTCGGAGATTTTTCTTCATTCCAAATTTCGATTTTGTAATTCATCTTCATTAATTCAGGTGAATTCTTACTTCTGCCAATGATTGGTGTTTCAATTCTGGATGCTTCTTCTAGTTTTCTTTGTTAAATCTTAGTCATTAATACTTTAGATTAAGGTCTCGATGGAATCTATTTTTGGATCTGGTATTTTTAGTTCTTCTCTTAAATCTAGTGATAAACATGAAGATCATATCAATGAACCTGAAGTTTGTATCTCGGATGAAGATATAAAAGATTGTTTAAATGAATGGAAATTTAGCCTCATTGGTCGACTAGATTTTTCAAAATTATCCATGGAAACTGCTGAGAAATCTCTTAAAGCGCAATGGAATCTTAAAGGCGGGTGTCAATGTATCCCACTAGGTAAAGGTTTTTTTGCAATTAAACTAGACAATACGGATGATAAGCATCTAATATGGTCTGGTTATTGGGAAATAGAATCTCAGAGTGTTAAACTCAGGAATTGGGAACCAAATTTCAAGCCAGCTGAACAAAAAACATCAACAACATTTGTGTGGTTTCATCTGCCTGGCCTGAGTATTGAATACTGGAAGGAAAAGATAATGATGGATATTGGTAAAGCTCTGGGAAGACCTGTGAAGGTGGATGATATTACACTACAAAGGAAAATTGGTTATTATGCAAGTGTATTAGTTGAAGTTGATCTGAATAAATCAATTCCTGAGAAAGTTTGGGTCAAAACAAAATATGGAGGTTTTTCTCAGAGAATTCAGATACCAAAAGTCCCTAAATTCTGTATCCACTGTAAGGTCATTGGGCATTATGCTTCAGAATGTAGAATCAAAAGAAAAGAAGATGCACAAAAGAATGGAACAAATGGACCAGGTGACAATGCTCAAAAGAATGGATCTACTGTACCAGGTAACAATGAATGAAATAGATATAGAAAAAAGAATAAAAATAAGGAAGATAATTCAATTCCAATTGTATTTGATATATGCTTTCCAGAGAAACAAGGCACAATGGTAACAGAAGTTTTAATGCCTCCAACATTAGTTCAAGATCATTTGGAAGAGGGGGAAATTTCTTCTGGTAGATATGAAGTACTTAAGGAGATGAAACCTAATCTTGATCTTTTCAAGGAGATGGATCCTTACATTGATCTTGAAAAAGACTTTCCACCACTTGAAGTAAGTAAATTACTGGAGATTGCATCATCCTCTAGCAGCACTAAAGTTAAAATTTTACCAGCAGTGAAAGAAGTCATTTTAGAAGTTGCTAAAAAGCCATATTTGCCAAAGGTTACAACCAGAAAGCAAGCTGCAAAAAAAGTTGATTATGGGAAGAAGAGCCCTCCTCTTCAAAAACATTTTTCTAAATGAGAGTCCTCTATTGGAATGTCAGAGGCTTGAGAAGAAATAAAGCCAAAGACAAACTGCAGAGGTTAGTTAAAAAATTTAGTCCTTCTTTGGTTTGGATAGTTGAACCAAAAGTTAAAGTAAACTCAAAATATGTCAGAATGATGAGATTGATTGGAATGAAATGCACACTAATTAATAATAGAACCAATGAGAAAAAAGGCAACATCTGGTTGTGTTGGAATGCCTCTATAGAAGATCCCAAAGTTATCTCTATAACAAGACAAGCCATCACTGTGGATGTTGGGGGAGTCTTAATCACTGGAGTTCATGGAGCTAATCTAACAATAGATAGAAGGGAGTTGTGGCAAGATTTGATATTAATCAGTTTTTATAATCTTCCTTGGTTGGTGATAGGAGACTTTAATGTTGTCTTATGTATGGATGAGAAGAAAGGAGGAAGAAATCCATTGAGAGAAGCCATGCTGGACTTCAATAATTGTCTCAATTCATGTGAATTAATATCAGCTCCTAGAACAGGCATTAAATTCTCTTGGTGCAACAACAGAGTGGGAGTAAAGAGAATATTGTGCAACTTAGATAAAGCAGTGTATAATTCTGAGTGGTTGGACTTATACCCAAACTGGGAATATAATGTTGGTACCAGAGGTATCTCAGATCACGGGCCTCTAACTGGAGCAAACAAATCATTTCCCAAACCTCAGAATGCTCCATTTAAGGCTTTCAAGGTATGGTCTACTCATGAGACATTTATGAAAGTAATTGAGAATGAATGGAAAAAATAAGTTATTGGTACTCCTGTTTTTGTTTACATGAAGAAACTTAAGAATCTGAAAACAATTCTTAAAAGATGGAACTCGGAAATATTTGGAGATCTAAATTCTAAGTTGGTACAAGCTGAAGCAAAAGTATTATCTGCAACTTTATTATCTGACAGTAATCCTGAAGACATTCAATTGTTGAATAAACTGGTGACAGCTAGAGGAGAACAAGAAGTAATATCTACTCAACAAAGAGAACTTCTACATCAAAAATCCAGGAATAAATGGTTGAAAGAAGGAGCTGCCAACACAAAATTCTTTCACATAAGTATCAAGATAAGAAATGCTCATAATACTATTTCTAAAATTGAGAATGAACAAGGTTCATTGGTTGCAACTCAGCAAGAAATTTCTGATGTTCTAGTTAAACACTTTGAAGAAAAATTTAAACACACTGAAGTACAAATATCATATAATCTATTACAAGTTGTTTCTGAAGTTTTGAGTAATGGAGACAAGTATATACTAGACTCAGTTCCTTGTGCAGAAGAAATGAAAGTAACAGTTCATGAATTGGACCCCGATAGCTCACCAGGACCAGATGGGTTTGGTGGATGGTTTTATAGAAAATGCTGGTCTATAATTGGAAATGATGTCATCAAAGTCATACAATACTGTTGGAAGAGAAGTTATATTCCAAATGAGCTAAATTCAAATTTCTTGGTCTTGATATCTAAGGTGCAGAATGCTAAGAAGCCACATCAGTTCAGACCAATTGGCTTGGCCAACTTCTTTTTTAAAATTTTCACTAAAATTCTAGCTATGGGGATTAGTAGTATGTTGAATAAGATTATTTCTCCCTAGCAAGGTGCTTTTATCAAATGTAAATCAATTCAAGAACAAATAGTACTTGCTTCAGAAATGGTGAATGAATTGGATACACTTAGAAGAGGAGGAAATGTGGCAATGAAGATTGACATCACTCAAGCTTTTGATTTCTATCAGCCGGGAATTCTTATTTGAAGTCCTACACAGATTGGGGTTCTCTGCTAATTTCATTAAATGGTTAAACACTCTGTTCTCATCTGCAAGAATTTCAATAATGATTAATGGGGGGCCAGCAAGTTATTTCTCAACAAGTAGAGGGCTCAGACAAGGAGACCCACTCTCTCCAATTCTATTTATCATTGCTGAAGATGTGTTAAGATGTGTAATAAGCATTCCAATGGTGAATAGAGATGGAATTTTCTTTAATCAAAAGACAAGAGAAATGGTGGATAAAAGAATATCAAGAAAGTTGTAGGACTTATTCCAATGGTGAATAGAGATGGAATTTTCCTACACACATATTTTTTAAAGGATAAGCATCCTATGATATGTTCTTGTTCTTTTAAATTGTTAGGCAAGTCATAATGGAGACAAGAGAAATGTTAATTAACCAAAATATAGAAGATTAATACATATGCGCTTAGAAATAGGACCTAATCTTGTTGGTTTAAAAGAATATCAAGAAAGGAAACTCTCGGATCGGATGAAGCAGAGAAAAAGATATGGCGTATAGCAAGAGAGTAATGGCTAACAAATTTCATGAAAATATCTATGGAGATCCAAAAGATTTGTTAAGCTGGGAAATATTAGTGGATGGATCATGGAGAAGGTAAAGGAGTGGGAATTGTTGTGTAATTTAAGGCAATAAATTAGCTTTTGCTTTTAGATTGAAATTTGAGTCTACTAACAATGAAACGGAGTATGAAGCTATAATACATGCTTTAAGATTTGCAATAGAAATGAAATTGGAGAATGTGAGAATTACAGACTCGCAATTGGCAATCCGATTGAAATATACTACAAATGATCCATCCCTGCTGCTTGTAGAAATGTTTGTCAGAATCTTAAAAATAAAATGGAGACACATATCAAGGAGAGATAATAGGCTCATTTTGCCTTTATATCAAGTATGATGATAGACCCAATTATCAAAATACAAACGCTACTAGCGCCATCAATTAATAAAGAGGAGGGACAAGAAGCAAGATATAATGATGGTGGTAGATGAAATGCAAGGCCGCGAGGAAGATTGGAGAGTAGAACTTCAATGCATTACTTAATGAAAGGCGAGGTACCAAGAAATAGATTGGAAGCACACAAGTTAAAGAGCTAGGCAACAAATTATGAATTAATGGACCTTCGCTTCGATGTCTAACAAGGAAAGAAGGAGAAACCATATTGAAGATCTTTGCATAGTGGAGATGCGGAAAATCATAAGGGCGGAAGATCTTTGGCATATAAAGCAAAGACGCAAGGATATTGATATATGCATGAGGACGCGAGAACAATAGCAAGACGCTCAGCTGCGAAGATTGTCAAAGACACGGGAAGAAGATACATGCACCGAGCACGCAGTTAAATTCTTCAAAAAGTGTGTGGCCTTTTGGAAATGGGGTTTAGATATTGTGGGACCATTTTTACCGAGAGCATTATTTAATTGTCGCAACGGATTATTTCACAAAATGGTCAAGTGAAAGCGGTACAACACATTCGCGACAAAGATATTTTTTTACTTTCATATTCGAGAATATCATATGATTTGGGATCCCACATACAGATTGAGTATCGATAATGGGAAACAATTAGAAGGACAAACATAGAATTGTTACTTAATGCATTCAAATAAAATGTGGAAAATCGACTCCTTGTATCCAAATACTTAACGGTCGGAGGCAACAAATAAGACAATTGCGGATATATTGAAGAAGAAATTAGAAGGACACAATAGAGGATGGTGTACCGTACAATACAACAAGAAGAGAGGCTACGGAATGTCAGATGTGTTAAGCAAAGCTTTAATCAAAATGGTGGATAATAGAAAGCTTATTCCAATGGTGAATAGAGATGGAATTTTCCTACACACATATTTTTTGATTGGCTTGCTCTTGTTCTTCACAATTTTAACAAGCATCATCATCTGCGAATAGTTCGCCACCTTATTGACAAACGTTTCTCTTGCGAAAGAGTTCGATTCTCATCCGATAAAGATGATATGTTCTTGTTCTATAATGGAGACAAGAGAAATGTTAGAAGATTAATGCATCCTTTGTCAAAGACTTTAAAGAATATCAAGTTCTAAATCATTGCGAGTAACAAGTCAAGTAAGAAACAGGGCAACAATATATTGCTCATAATACCTTGTCACTCGTCTTTCTTTTGGTAATTATAGATTTTGTTCAGTCAAGTAATAAGCTCGGTTAAGAGAAAATGCTTTGTTGGAGGAACTTCTTCTTCAAGAAAAGAATCTATTCAAGGAAAAAGAGGCAAGATGTAGGACCATAATATCGCAAAGAATGTCAAATGCAGTTATATGTCTTCCCTGATAAATATCTAGGAGTAATGCTATTCACAGGAAGAGTCAAATCTTGTCATGTATGGAGTGTGTTTGAACAAATTCAGCACTATCTAGCAGGATGGAAAGGTAAATTCTAGCATTCCAAGAAAGACTTACATTAATCAAGATTGTTTTATGCAGCATACCTGTGTACAATATGTCCAGTTACAAATGGCCAAGAAGTGTGTTAAAAGAATGTGAAAAAATCATTAGAAACTTTCTATGGTCAGGTGACCCAAATGTGAGAAAGACAATTACTTTGAAATGGGACAAAGTTTGTTCTCCTTTGGAAGTAGGTGGGCAGGGCATAAGAAAACTGGACATCATCAACAAAGAACTATTAATGAAGTTAGCTTGGAAAGTGTAACAGGGAGAAGAGGAATGGGCATTGTTCTTTCAATCAAAATTCAAGAAGAAAAATGGAGAATGGATGACATACTATAAGAAATCTTCCATTTGGCTAAGTATAAGGAGTGCTATGAATGATGTAAAGGAAAACACTAGATGGCTAGTTGGTGATGGACAGAGTATAGATGTATGGGAAGATGCTTGGATAAAAGACAAGCCATTAAGCACATTATACCCAGGAAATGAATTCATTCAGCAACATAAACATATAAAGGTTAGTTCACTCTTGTTCAATGGAACTTGGCACATTCCAGCTGAATTCTTAAATTTCTTTGCAACCAATGAGCTACCTGTTACAGATGGACAGAAAGACAAAAGAATATGGAGTGGGTCTATCACTGGTAACATTAGTGTTTCTTCTGTAGTACAATGCATAAGGGAAAAGTTTACAATTAGAAATATCTTTAAGATGATATGGAAAGCATGTGTACATCCCACAATTAAAAGCTCAATATGGAAAATATCTAGACATATCTGTGCAACTGATGACAGAATGAAGAAAAAAGGGTTTGACATTGCTTCTAGATGCTCCATGTGTAAAGATGCAAAGGAAACATTGGAACATGTGCCATGGTTCTGTGACTTCAGTCTTAACTTATGGCTATGGATTAGTAACATTTTTAAATTCAAGAATCCAAGTTCAGTACAAGATATTCTGGAGCTAGCAAAACACAAAAGTTCAGTAATCCAAGAACTCTGGATAGCAGCTGCTTTCATTACATTGAGAGAGATATGGTTTTACAGGAATAACTTGGTTTTTGAAGAAGAAATTGAAAATCTTGTGAAAATCAAACAGAAGATAGTATTTCTTACTGGAGAATGTGAATTCAGACTGAAAGGATACATGAGAAATGATGTTTATGATCTTCAAATCCCGAGCTTCTTTGATATAAAATATAGAAAAACATATAATCTCAGGGTGATGGAACTACACTTCAACCTTCCAGCTGAACCAAAAATCTTAATTTTTGTGATGGAGCCTCCAAAGGTAACCCAGGAATGGCAGGATATGGATTTGTTGCAAGACAGGGTATGGATTTTATTATTGCAGTAGCAAGTGGGCTGGGGATTGCAACTAATTTCTTTGCTGAAGTAATGGCCATAATATGTGCTGGAGAATGGGCGATACATAACAACTTTCTTCAAGTATGCTTCAGGTCTGACTCAAAAGCTGTTGTGCTTACTTTTAAAAATAGGAAATTACCATGGTTTGCTATTGTCAGATGGAATAAGATTAGCTTTGCATTAAATGAGCATGACATAGAACATAGCTACAGGGAAATCAACACTAGTGCTGACAAGATGGCAAAAGAAGGAAGTGGGCTTAATAAAAATTGTGTAAACATTTACACTGAAAGTAATAATATTCCTCTAGATACACCCTTTAAAACCTATTATAGATTTTATCAGGTGCCTTTAGGTAGTTACAATCATTTTTCTTTAGATTTTGTATTGCCTTTATGGCTCCTTCTTGTATTGATTCAGTTCTGATAATAGTAATAAAATCACAATTTTGATTGAGCAAAAAAATTATTCCTACACTGTGAGGAAACAAGAAACGTTTGGAAATATTTCTTAGACAGCTTTGGTGTAAGTTGGGTGTTTGCAGACAATATTAAATCTAATATCTGGGAGTGGTCAAACAAAAAAAACAATAATATGGTTAAGAAAATGTGGGGAATTTTTCCTTTTGCAATCTGGTGGACTATTTGGAGGGAGCGCAACTGCATACTATACAACAACAACAAGAGAAGTATTCCTCGTTACGGCTGTCAAATGTACTATGTTTAATTGGTCCTGCCATTCTAAGTTATTTGAGGGTTTTACTTTGGGCACTTTAATTTGTAATTGGGAAGCTGTTATTGGTTGCAGCTAATTTTTGTATCTCTTTTTTTGTTAACTTTCATCGTTTTGATGAGAGTTAATTTTTAATCCAACTTGCCCTTTTTCTCTCAAAAAAAAAAAAAAAAGTTTCATGTTTTATTTATTTTTGAAGCTTCATTTTCTTGTTCTTAAAGGTTTTTATCTAATTTTTCTCATTTGTTTTATATATATTTTTTCTTTTTCAATAAAAAGCTTCTCCCAAGTTTTGCTTATAAAAATAAACGTTATTGAAATCATGTGTCCCAAACACTACTTAAATTCACGTCATATCATCAGGCGCGGAATAAAACTGTGCCTCCACACTAGGCACACCTAGCCAAATTTGACAAATGCAAATCCAACTGTCAACTTTAAATAACAATTTGGCTCTTTTAGCTGTACCAACTTATAGCAAGACCCATTGTGCTTAAATACTTGTGCATATATAACAAATTTAGTTTTCATTGTGGATGTTCTTGAGACATAAAATGAAAGCCATATTTCCAATTGCTCTTACTATCCACAACCAGGTAGTGCCCATGTATTTATATCTCATCCGGTGCCAAACAGGCAAATTTGAAGGAAACCTAAACTAATCAATGCATTTAAAACAAATTACCATCAGTATATTCTTACTCCCGCCTGATGTACACGGCGACATGCCGACATAATAATTTTTATCTTTTTGTGGTTAGGTTGCATCTGCTCCAACTGATATTCCGCTCAGGGATAATTAGCACTGGGCCGATCAAAAAAAAAAAAAAAAGATAATTAGCACTGGATTCTGGAACGTGCACGAGCGAGGTGCACTGCCCACAATTGCGACTCCCATTCTCAGCCACAAATGACCCAATCCTCAAAGGATAAACCTCCAAAAATAAACTTCAACTTTCAGTTTAAAACTGAAAAATCGAGAAACATCACTTTTCGACCAATTTTCTCCAAAATTCATCACCCTCGATCACAAAATGCTTCTTCACAGTATTGCCACTTTCACATCCACCCGTTTCCCCACATCAAAGACAGCATTCAAATCCCAAAATTTGATCAAAAGAAACACTAGAATTTCAGCTCAAATTCTAACCAACGAAGACAAGTTCTCAATCTCAGATCAAGCACTTGAGTCTCGAGGATTCAATCTACATCGTACATTTGAAGAACTCGATCTTGATCAACTAAACACAGTATTTGTTGCAGTTGGATTTCCAAAACGAGATATAAAAAAGATACGAATAGCATTAGAACATACAGATTCATTGTTATGGATTGAAGATACGAGATTCAGAAAGCCAGTTGCATTTGCTAGAGCAACAGGAGATGGTGTGTTTAATGCTATAATATGGGATGTTGTTGTTGATCCTTCTTATCAAGGGATTGGATTAGGAAAAGCTGTGATGGAAAGATTACTTGAGGAGTTGTTACAGAAAGGGATTAGTAATATTGCTTTATATTCAGAGCCTAGGGTGTTAGGATTTTATAAACCATTGGGGTTTACTGCTGATCCTGATGGGATTAGAGGTATGGTTTATTCAAGGAGACAGAAGAAGAGGTAGTAGTATACTTGTGAATGAAAAAGAAACATTTTGTTCTTCATTTTCTTCGGTTTTATTACACATTATTTGTAAATTATGAGATAATTGTTGTTGGGATATATGTTTTAAAATAATTCTTTTGTACATTTATATAAAATATAATTTTTTTGTACATTTATATCAACAATTCGAGCTTGGCCCAGTGGTTAAGCATTTTGGGCCTGGAGGGTTAGGTCTCAGGAACGAATCCATTATAAATTCATTATATATATACTCCATATCATTAGTCCGGGAGCAGGGCCTTGGGAGGTCTCTTGAATTTGCAAAGTATTTTTGCTCTTTTTTTGAAAAGATTTTCAAAACGTTTTTACTGCCCTTAATTACGTGATTAAATAACATTGATATGGTTACAATTATGTTACCGTTTTGACTGTTTTATTTGTGGAAATTAAAAACAAAATTTATTCTCATTAATTTCGTTTTAATGGCAAGATTATAAAAAGCAGTTTTGAGGTCAGAGAAAACATAAGTTTTTTGTTATTGTTTTTCTTTGAGAATCAAGAGACCAGTTTCTAAGCAAGATTAGAAAGAGTGAAAGTGATCGATTTCTCATTGTGTGCGTGAGAGATTGAAGAGAGTTTTATCTCGGCTGTTTTATCCTGGGGGCGTTGTGACGAAGAAAGAACTGCTTGCACAAAACTCAAGGCAGAGCCACGAAATGTCTTAAAGAGCGCGACCTGGTCGTGACTCAGCCGATAACTTGTTTTTTATGTTTAATCCGTGTTTTGCAGGTGTGAAATCGGCGACTGTTCCAACAATTGTTGATGTCTGTAATCTGTATAGTGCATCATGTGTAATGAAAATCATAATTTGATTGCAGTGGTTACCCAAAAAGCAACTGCAAAATGGATGCAACAATTTTTGGGAATTTTAATTGAAACATGCTATCGGTCGATAGACTTTTTAAACATCACACGCCTGGCCAATTTTGATGGAAACATTTGCTCGAATACTGCTAAGGGAATGTGTCCCCTTACCTAAAACTTGTGTGTGTGTGTTTTTTCCCTAAGTATTTAACTAGAACTAGTGTGTGCAGTAGTGGGAATTATCGATCCAGGAAGCTATGCACACAAGCAATAATACGCAATAAGACAAAAATACTGCCAATCATACAACACCAAAGATTAAGGGAAAACTTCCGCTATGAAAATAATGGGATACAACGATGATTTTTGTTAAAGGGAGAGCAAAAAGTGATCCGAGGAGAGCACAAATCGTGGTCGACTCGATAACTAGGCCCTAGTCAATATATATATTTTAACTCAGATCAAGTTACCCATACTAAATACACCCACTAACCTGTAAAACTTACACCCGTTCTCCAAACAACAACACCACCACCAACCCGCCACCAGAATATTTCGATGAATCAAAATACCCATTAGAGTAACCAATACCCATTAGCGTACTCATCTACATTCGAGTACCCAATACCCATTAGCGTACTCATCTCACAGAAAATTGTCTGTGTCTTGGTACAATCCTGTTCTTCTTGATACTCTTATTGCATTTCCATTCAATTCTAATGCATCAAAATGTTAAACACAAAAAATATCTCCATCCGTTCTCTTATCAATTGCATAATTGCATAACAACAAAAACCGAAAAACAAATTAATTAAAAACCCATTTCACAGATCATTTGGAGACTTGCAATTAAACCTTTGATGGGTTTAATCGGGAAGGGACGTTGTATAATAATTAACAATGGTTGGATTACAAAGAACGAAATATTGGATAGGTCTGGATCACAACAACAATATACATCTATGATGTACTGATCTTCGTCGTTAATAATGGTACTCTTTTAAATTTAGAACCAAGATCGAGCATTCATAAGCCAAGTTTAATAGTCGCACCTAATCTGACGATCAGGATAAGCAATTTCTTGATAGTCTATGTAACGGTGAAGATGATGGTGATTGGAAGAAAAAGAACGGTGTGACTTCGAGTATTTGGTATTAGGTGTATTTGGTAGGGTTAATTTGGTCCGATTCGAAATAATATATTGGATAGGTCTGGATTAGTGAGTCGACCACGATTTATGCTCTCCTCGGATCTCTTTTTGCTCTCCCTTTAACAAAAATTTACAACGATATCTCCCAAATTGGAGTTCCACACAACTTCAAGGTGCATATAGCACTTGGATAACAATGCCTCTTTCTCTACTCACCACTAATGATGGATAACTAATTCTTTACCAAATACTTAGGTAGATTCAACCAATAACAAAACAAGAAAGATAAGAAATTTACTACAACTAGGATTTGAACAAACCTTAGAATTACCCCTTTGAAGAGATGTAGGATGTGGTGGATAAATCTTCACCAACCAAACCGGTCCTTCGCTAGAACACCCTTTTTCTTCAAACTCACAACTTAAATCTTCACCAAGCTCCTATAATGGTGGCTGCTTCTTTTCTCTTTCCTCTTGTTTTCCTCACGTCCACAAAACCTTCTTTGTTTTTGGTCGGGACTCCTTGTTGTACTCACGGACTAGAGATTTTATACCAAATCATGTTTCTTTTTCTTATCTAACCTAACCTCCTTTATTTATCTCCCGCTTATTTAATAAGGGAACCTAATCGTTGAGCCATAAGGAGTGACCAGCCCAACATATGCGTATGTTGAGCGAATACAACCTCGTGGAAAAATTGAATCGAACTCGAAGTGATGCATCTAGTGATCCAGTTATAAAGTTAAATTTAGCTTTTAGTTTAGATTTGTGAAAACTACAGTGAGACCCATTTTTCTCACTTTTTCCACCAACAAACCCATCGACGGAAAAATGCATGCGCGCACCCATATTCTGTGAAAAAATTGTTGCGAAACCCATATTTCTCTAGAACTATGCTTTGGTCTTTTTTATAGGCCAAACTACAATTCTTCTTCTTCTTCGATTCCTTTTGTTCTTCTTCTTTATTCTCGAAAGAATTCGACAGGGTATTATTGAAGATGGGCCTAAATTGGTGAGATCAGATGAAGAAATCTTCATCACTTGAATGTTGATTCTTAGTGCTCATGATGACTCTCAATGGATACTGATGGTGTAATTAGGATTTAAAGAGAGAGGTGCGAAATCGGTAAGGTTTTTTCCTCGATCTCTGCATAAAAATGTAAATATTGGATTTGATTGATGCAACTAGGGTTGATCTTATGAAATACTACTTCAGTTTTTAGGTTTCTGTATGATTTTTTTTTTACTGATTCAAAGGTTTTTTTTGGTTTTCACATAATGTGTTTTTTTTCATAAGGGGATGATTTCTTCATAGAGTGTTGACGTTAGAACGACCCTCTAGATCTCTTTCTATCTGGTTGGCTCTAACCGCTATCTACCTAACCCTAAACTCAATGTCTTTCTATACTTCAGATCCTACAAGTACAAATGAACAACCACTTCTTGGACAATAGGAAAGCGCTAATACTTTTCATAATTTCAATGTTTACCCATTTTTGGTGCTTCAATGATGTGGGGAAATCTTGACCAATCAAGATGCTGCTAAATGTGTAGCTAAGGTGCTGCAGGTACATAAGATGGGAGAGGTGTGCGACGAAATTTACATTTTCATATTTCTTTCTTACCTATTTTTTAGTTCAGGTCTTTGAAACTCATATTGTGATTGTTTTGTTTTTGTCATTTAGGTCGAGATAAATTCAGATCTTTGAAACTCATATTGTCATTTTACGATTAATTTGTTTGACAAGATCTTATTGTGCATCTATGAAAATGGTTGGTGTTGTTCATTTCAGTGAAGGAATTATAATTGTTGAAGGAATTATAATGGTTGGTGTTGTTCATTTCATTTCAGCTAAATTGATCGAGTAATTACCTAGTGTTTGAAGGAATTATAATTGTTGTCCAGTGATGGCTTTTTTGGTGCCTTTGTATCTCTATACGGCTTGTTGTCTCCCTGTGATTTTTGCTCAAGAAACTACATATGCAACAGTTGTTGTTAGGGGTGCTACAAAGGTTGCTGAATAGAGGTGTGAATAGTGATGCATAACAGGTTATGCATCTACAAATTTGTTGCATAAATTGTTATACATTCTCGAAATTGGTTGCATAACATGTTCTGCAGCTTTTTTTTTTTTTGCATAACTTGTTATGCAGTCCAGAAAACGGTTGCATAACACGTTATGCAGCTACTTTTTTCTTAGTATTGAAACCAACAAAAGATAAGGTTGCATAACTTGTCATGCACCTACAATAATATCTACATAACATGTTATGCAGTCGTGAAAATATGATTGCATAATGCATTATGCAGCGAGAAAATTGTTGCACAATCTTTTATGCATCGAGGAAATAGATGCATAACCTGATATGCATCCGTAAATATGGATGCATACTGCATTATGCATCAATTTTTTATGTACACACTAAAATCAACCAAAACAATGGTTACATAACTTGTTATAGATGCATAACTTTGTTATGCAGATGCATAATTTGTTATGCGAATCGAAAAATGGTTGCATAATTCGTTATGCGTCATCGAGAATGTGTTATGCATCTTTTTTGGTGGTTTGCATAATGGTTATGTAGTCGATTTTCGAAATTTTGCCTAAAATGATGATCACCTCCGATTTTTTCGTGAAAAACAAAAATTTGATATTGTTGTTTGTACTCGTTGCGTAGCTCTCTTAAAAAGATTTCCAAAGATATAAAATTTGTAAAATTCCAAGACGCGGATTTTTAGATATGTTATATCCAAGTTGCGTTACCAATTATACCCCTGATGCATAACCCGTCATGCGATGCATAATCCGTCATGCAGACATTTTAATAAATTTCATATAATTATGGGTGTCACGGAAATAATTACCTGGCGTGATTGGGGTATACCCAAACTAATTGGGGTATACCCAATGAGACAAAATAGGGTCATTTTGAAGTAAAGCCAAGCCACCCCTTAACCTTGTATTTTCAAAATGGCTAATATGCCCTTGTTTAATTAACACTAAAAAATTGATTAGGTTAATTAATTGAGTTTAGATTAAAATTTTGAAAATGAAAATCCAGTAGGTTAAACCTTTAATCCGTCTTATGAGTTCGATTTCGATCAAAAAATTTGGTTTTCAAAAATGTCAAAGGTCGGCAAGATATACGTTTGAATAAGGTGCTTAGGCTATATATGGCCGATGGGTCTTTGTTTGAATAAAATGCCGACCAATTTTAGCCGGCAAGGTATTTAAATGAAGAATATGCCGACTTTATTTTTTTTTGACACATAGGAGATGGATATTGAAAAATATTAGTCGGCAAGGTCTACAAAAAAAACCCCGCCGGCTGGTGAAAAATACCCCGTCGGCGGTTGAAAAACCCTGCCGGCGGTATAAGTCGGCAAGCTATTTAAATGAAGAACATGCCGACTTTATTTTTTTGACACACGGGAGAGGGCTATTGAAAAATATTAGTCGGCAAGGTCTACAAAAAAACCCCGCCGGCTGTTGAGAAAAATACCCCGCCGGCGGTATAAGTCGGCAAGGTCTTCAAAAAATACCCTGCCGGCTGTAGAAAAAATTTACAGTCGTCGCCATGGATGTTATGAAAAGTCGGCAAGGTATAGATATGGATATCTTGCCGACCCTGTAATTGCTAAATTTAGAGATGAAAAGTCGGCATGTTATTCAACTTTATACCCTGCCGACTTTTGGTTCGTTTTGATTCTTCGTTTTTTTTTTTTTTTTTTGATTTCACATGTATAGTTAGAGTGTAGAAGAAAGATTTTGATTTTTTTTTATATGTTTTGGCCGGCAAGGTTTTTTTAGTATGGGCAATTTGGTCTTTTAACATCTTTTAGACACCCCTTAGCACACTCCTTTGGATGGGAACAAAATGGGTATACCCCAATTAATCTGGGTATACCCCAATCAAGCCAGGAATAATTATGGTGTCACGGTACCTAAAATTAATTGTGGGCTTGACAATGAGAATATTATTCTTTTTGGGCATGCGCCTAATTTTCCCTTTAGATTTTACCTTACGCATTGCGATGGTCTTGCATGGTACAAAATCAACATCTTTAAGTGAATAGCTGCTAGTGTGGCCAAAATCTTCATTACAACCCCACATTTACCTTGTGACCTGAATCATTCCAAAGTTGCATGTCGCACAAAGTGTGTTGTATGACATAAAATGTGGCACATGACCAAAACCATGCCAAATCCAAATTATGTGGCACAGACCTTCAAATTTGACACGTTGACCCAAAGGTTAATCGATATGCTAATGTGTATCGCACATAAGCCGAAAAAAAAAATCCCCCATGAATCAATTTGCGGTAAGAACGGGGAGGGAACTGGTGGTTGATAAAGGGGTAATTCTAAGGTTTGTTTTTCATGCACCGCCCCAAGATTATTATTTTTCATTATTTTTCATGCGTATTTCTTGTAGGATGTAGGATAAATCTTCACCAACCAAACCTTAGAGTTACCCCTTCAAAGGTGTAGTTGCAGGAAATCCTACACTACACCCCTCACAATATTCCACACAACTAAGACATTTTTAAGATGAATAACAATGATTTTATTGATTATTTCCTTGAAGGTTCACAAGATAAAATAGAAAAGAGTTAAAGAAATTACAATCACCACAAACTTTCTCTCTCCTAATAATTTGACTAACACTCTGAAAGAAATCCCCCTACAACAGGTTCGTTCGGCTCTTTATATAGGGTATTATACAATGGATGACAGCTAAGCTGTCCTTTATTTTCGGAAACAACTTGCGAAATATCGCAAGTGTACAAGTATACAATCTCGCAACTCTCCTAAACTTCGCTAGATCTTCACACTTTTCTCATGTTTTGGCTGTCGTCATTCATTGC